>CAJVGC010000582.1:23557333-23653522 GCA_910822075.1 Senecio squalidus
GAACCTGAAGAACATCAATAAACTAGTTAAATCTAGTCTGGTTAGAGGTCTCCCCAACAAGCAATTCAATCTTGAGGACAACTGCTTAGCATGTTTGAAGGGCAACCAACATAAGTCTTCTCACAAGACAAAGGAGATCAACACTAACACCACACCTTTACATTTACTTCACATGGATCTATTTGGTCCAACCAATGTAAAGAGCAATGCAAAGAAGTCATATTGCCTTGTCATCATTGATGACTTTTCAAGATACACATGGGTGTACTTTCTTGGTACCAAGGATGAAACAAGTCAGTTGCTCATCACCTTCATCACCAAGATTGAACATCAAATTAATCTCAAAGTCAAGAAAATTCGATGTGATAATGGCACAGAATTCAAGAACCAAGTGATGAATGACTTCTGTGACAAGAAAGGAATAGAGAGGCAATTCAGTGCTGCTAGAACTCCTCAACAAGATGGAGTTGCTGAACGAAGAAATAGGACATTGATTGAAGCAGCTAGAAGCATGTTGGCTGACTCCAACCTACCTATCTTTTTTCTGGGCAGAAGCAGTTAACACTGCCTGCTATGTTCAGAATAGGGTTCTTCTAGTCAAGTCTCACAACAAAACTCCTTAAGAACTCCTCCACAAGAAACAACCTTTGATCAGTTTCTTACGCGCATTTGGATGTCCATGTACAGTCTTAAACTCTAAAGACTATCTTAGTAAGTTTGAGAGCAAAGCTGATGAAGGAACTTTCGTTGGATACTCATCACAAAGCAAGGCATATTGTGTTTATAATCACAAAACAAAGATAATAGAAGAAAGCTCCAACGTGACCTTCAATGAACATACTTACACCAAGAAGGGTCAAGGACCAGATTGGGTTTTCGATTTGAATGCATTAACCAAATCGTTAAACTCTAACTTTTATTTCTAATCTTCTTCAGTTCCTACGGCTAATGTTACTACGGACCCCTCTATTCCTACGGACCATCCTACTATGGAGCCAGTTACTACGGCTCCTATTATTGGTACTGCTCGATTAGATGTTATGGAGTACATCAATCTTCCTGTTTCTATGGAGGATCCCATTCAACTTTTTGATCCCATATTCCCAACTGAAACAGAAGAGTCTCCTCATGCAACTCCACGTGAAGATGAAGCAACTAATGATAAGGATGACACCACACGCCCCGATGGCGTTCCAAACTTAGTACAAGAAGATGAAAATGGAGTTGAACAAATTTTCACTGACGACTTTGAGCCATACACTGATGTCATACCATCTTCAGTT
This sequence comes from Senecio squalidus, assembly GCA_910822075.1. Classification (NCBI taxonomy): domain Eukaryota; kingdom Viridiplantae; phylum Streptophyta; class Magnoliopsida; order Asterales; family Asteraceae; genus Senecio; species Senecio squalidus. Next base: position 23,558,617 of record CAJVGC010000582.1, read on the forward strand.
ACTAGTCCTCCATCTACTGCTTACTATCCAACCAATGATATGCCCGATTTGAATGACACAAACTTAGGCACTGAATTAAGGATTGAGAAGATCCCATCTTCTCGCATTGCAAAGAATCACCCACCGTCTCAAATAATTGGTGATCTTGACTTCTTCATAGCGACTAGAAGTCAAACCAAGTCCAAGAAGGATCCTATGAACACTCTTCTAAACACGTGTTTATTTGCCTGTTTTCTTTCTCAAATGGAACCAAAGAAAATCCACGAGGCATTACTGGATCCACATTGGATAGAGGCATGTCAGGCTGAGCTACTACAATTCAAGATCCAAGGAGTATGGGAATTAGTGGAAGTCCCATATGGTAAGAAGGTGATAGGTACACGATGGATCTTCAGAAACAAGAAGGATGAAAGAGGAATTGTAGTCAAGAATAAAGCAAGACTGGTTGCACAAGGCTACACACAGGAAGAGGGTATTGACTATGAAGAGGTCTTTGCTCCAGTGGCTAGGATTGAAGCTATCAGACTATTTCTAGCATTTGCTTCATTCACGGGTTTCAAAGTTTATCAAATGGATCTCAAGAGTGCATTCCTCTATGGTGTAATTGAGGAAGAGGTATATGTCAAACAGCCCCCTGGCTTTGAGGATCCTCAACATCCTCACAAAGTGTATAAACTGATCAAATCTCTTTATGGGCTTCATCAAGCACCAAGGGCTTGGTATGACACTCTTTCTGATTACCTTCTTCAAAATAACTTTCAAAGAGGAACAATTGATAAGACACTCTTTTTCAAGAAATCTCACTCGGATATTCTTCTTGTTCAAATCTACGTTGATGACATCATCTTTGGCTCTACCAAAGATTCCTTCTGCAAAGAATTCGAAGACTTAATGCACACTAAGTTTCAAATGAGTTCCATGTGAGAACTTACTTTCTTTTTGGGTCTCCAAATCAAGCAAAATACGGATGGCCTCTTTATCAGCCAATCCAAGTATGTCAAGGACATACTCACTAAATTTGGCCTCATGGATGCCAAAGTTGCAAGCACCCCCGTTGAAACTCACAAACAACTGACGACTGATCTTGAGGGGGAGGATGTGGATATACATAACTATAGATCAATGATTGGATCCTTAATGTATCTCACAGCTTCAAGACCAGACATCGTGTTTGGAGTTTATGTTTGGGCAAGATATCAAACAAGGCCCAAGATGTCACACCTCATTGCAGTCAAGAGAATCTTTCGTTACCTAAAGGGCAAGCCTAACTTATGCTTATGGTATCCTAAAGACTCTCCTTTTGATTTAATTGCTTATACTGACAGTGACTATGGTGGTGAAAACTTAGACAGGAAATCAACAACAGGAGGATGCCAATTCATTGGTTCAAGGCTAGTGTCATGGCAAAGCAAGAAGCAAACAACGGTGTCAACCTCTTCCACAGAAGCTGAATACATTGCCGCTGCTAGTTGTTGTGCTCAAGTGCTATGGATACAAAATCAAATGATGGATTATGGATACTGATACAAAATCAAATGATGGATTATGGATACTCCTTCATGAACACGCCAATTCATATTGACAACCAAAGCACTATCAGTATCATCAACAATCCAGTCAAGCACTCCAAAACAAAGCATATAGAGATACGCTACCACTTCATAAGAGATTGTAACGAAAAGAAATTGATCCATATTGAGAAAATCCACATTGACAATCAGCTTGCTGACCTTCTCACAAAAGCATTTGATGTGGGAAGATTCACATTCTTGATTACAAGTATTGGAATGATCAATATGGATTGATATCAACATCCTTTATCTCTTAGTATTTCTATTTTTAAAAGTCCCTTAGAGATGAAGTAGTAACCTTATGATAAGCATCAAGTGCCTTACTTTTTAGTATTGTACTATGTTACTACTGCAACATTAATAGTAAAGACAAATTTTAAGCCAAAGTCTGATTAGTACGGCCAAAATTATTAGTATTAAGGGAAGGTTTAACTACTACTGCCCTTATACTAATGATACGGACGGAATGTTTAAATACCCTTTAGTATTGTAGTTACTACGGACCTCTGGATTAATACTGCTAGTAATTCACATTACTACGGACAGTCCAGTTACTACGGCCCATGTAACGTTACAACGGTCATTAAACTACTTACTACGGCTATTATTTGTTAATACTGCAGATTACCATATTAAAAGGTTTCTTAAACAATAAGTATACCCTAATTAATGGTGATTTGACAAGTCCAAATACAACTTTAAAGTAACTTTTACACGTGGCACTTTACTATTGGACCTTATTTTTAAACTTCCGGCGGGAGGCACAGCTACAATGGACACGTGGCAACCTCCAATTGGACCTTTGATTTTAATCATAACCCGCGTCAAATCCAATCGTCAAGTTGTTACCTTTTTTAACCGTATAAATAGGGATTCTTTGAACCGTTTTATTTACTTACCTTTCTTAAGAACCCTAAATTGTCTAAAAAGTTACCGTTGTAAACAAAATCTTCAAAACTTACGATCAATCTTTGCTAAATCCAGTTTAATTGTTCATCATACTTTGATTCTCTTCAATATTATACTAACAATGGCAAAATTACAGTTCCACAAAACCCACAATATGGTGGCTTTCTTGACCAAACTTGATGACAATGCTGACTTCCATCCAATTATCGATTTCTTGAATCGATCCAAGATTAAAACGGCGCTAACAATCAATCCCGAAATCAATGAAACACACATCAAGGATTTTTGGACATCCGCTGAACTCAATCTTGAGGGGGTGGTACCTGTTATCAATGCCGTTGTGGATGGAAAAGATATAAGCATTTCAGAGACAACCGTGAGCAGACACTTACAACTGCGTGATGAGGCAGGTATAACTCAGCTCTCTGATGCAATTATTGTTGAAAATTTTGAAAAATTGGGATACCGGGGGACCTAAACATTTCAACTTTTCATAAGGAAAAACTGTCCCCCCAATGGAAATTTCTGTTGCATACTTTGTGTATATCCCAAAAGAGGACAAGATGGCATGAAGGTAGCTCTTCTCTAGCTACTGCCATGGTATGTTTGGCCACAAACCGAACATACAAATTTTCAAACTTAATTTTTGAGGGAATGAAGTGGAACCTTCTAAACATAAAACACAAATTTTTAATGTATCCACGATTTCTCCAACAAATTTTTAACTGTGAACTAAAAGATCTGAAAATGTTTTCTTTTCTCATGCTCACACAAAGAAGGTTTTTACAAACATGAGAACAGTTAATAAGGGTAGTTCCTCTAATGTGACACTATTGTTCTCTACAATGATGGTGATCACAGTTCCTCCAGCTGAAGGACAAGTGACTGCACCTCTGTCCCAACCACCAGCTACTACCATCAGTACTACTGCAATATCTGCCGGCACTAGTGCCATATCTGTAGCAGGTACTGAGGTTGTCATCCCTGAGGTTACTACTGCAGTTTCTACTGTAAGTGTACCTCCAGTTGCCACTGTGAGTTCTACTCCAGTTGCTACTGCACCAGTTACTACTTCTGTAATTGCCACCACCGTTTCAACACCTCACAAACCATCCAAAGTTGTTTCCAAAAGAACCAAGAGGGTTACTCAGCCTCTTGTGTCTCAAACTATCCCCCATACTCACACTCAAATATCATTACCTGAAACATCTTCAGGAATGACACCATCTTTAGGGGAAAACATTGAGCATACCCCCTTGCTCACTGAGTTAGTCCATAAGGAGGGGGGTGACCATGTGGGGAGGGCTGATACTACTGAAACATTCACTTCTCATAGTGAAGCTCAGGCAACACTAACCTTTGATGAGGACTTGTTCTCATTATTGGAAGGTGCTCCCTGGCGCCAAGAGACCATGGGAGAGATACCTGTGTCTGCTAGGCAGGAAAGTTTCTCTTTTCCCTATGATCAACGACCTGTTGGTACTCAACAGGAAAGGGGTGAGGGTAGCTTTGTTCAAAACTTGGAATTGATGGATTTGTACCGAAACTTAATGGAAAAGGTGGAAAAACAAGGTGAAACACTTGTCACTCTAACATCTTTGGTGCAACAGTTGATGGCTCAGCACTCACTCCTATCTGCTCAACTATTGCCCAAAAGAATCACCACACGCAGTATTGGAACTTCACCCAGACCATCAAGCTCTTCATCTTCTGATGACTCTCCAGCTGACAAAAAGGGGGAGAAAGATCATACACATATTTTATCATCTGAGGAGAGCATGGGTGAAGAAAAGAAGAGTGAAGAAACTGTCATTATTGCAACCTCCCAATAATCTGAAGACATGGAGATTGATAGTACACTTAAGGGGGAGACAGAGACTGAAGACATGGTGGTGGATGAAGAAGGGGAGAAAATGGTAATAGATGCATCACCTGAAAAAGAACAAGTGGTTGAGGGGGAGCAAATGATTGAAGAAACATTAGAGGGGGAGAAAATGGTTGAAGAAACAGTAGAAGGGAAGGAAAAAATGGAAATAGAAGTTGAAGATACAACAGTTTCTACCAACCCTGAAGTTGCTACTGACCCCATGGTTACTACGGATACATTTGCTGCGGACCCAGTTACTACGGATGTTGAAATGGTTCCTGCGGATACCATTACTACTGTCAACAGTCCAGTTGCTGCGGATACAGTTGCTGCGGATACTCAATCATCACAGTTGTTCACAGCCACTCCTCCAACATTTTATCAAGCTTCACACATCTTCCAAGCTATTCCTTCTGAAGCTACAACACTTACAACCACAACATCTGAAGCTCCTACTCCTACCTTTGAAGAACAAGTTGCTGCGGATGAGCTAATCCATCAAGAAATGACAAGAACAACACTTATGTCTAATGAGTCCACGTTAGCATCACAACTTCTGAAGATCAAAGAAGACAAGCAGAAACAAGAAAAGGAGAGAGCAGAAGCTGAAAGAAAGAAAATGATAGCTACATCAGTTTCTAGACAAAGAGCAGCAGCAGCTGTTGATGCTCAATCCACAACAAGTTCACTTACTTTACCTGAACAACAAGCTGGTGTTTCTGTGTCTACAGGTAGATGGGGTTACATTACTGTGAATGGAAAGCTTCAAAGAGTCAACCTTGATGATCCAGAACACAAAGATAAAGGCAAGGTGATTGTTGTGGAGAAATCAAAGGAAGAAAAGAAGGAAGAAGAGAGGCTTGCAAGAGAGAAGGCTGCAGCAGAAAAGGATTATAAAAATCTGCTAGCAGAGGAGGAAAGGGAAAAGCTTAAACAAGAGTTAGCCAATGCTGAGTTCTTGAAAAATCTGGCTGCTGAAGATGAACATGCTGAAAGAGAAAGGCAAAGGAAAATGGCTGAGGAGGATAAAATTCATGCAAGACTGAATCAATCACCTACTCCATCTGAAAAAGAAAGGCTTAAGAAGATTGCTGAGGAAGATGCAATTCGTGCTCAAGAAATGGCAAATGAAGAGATTCTGAATGATCTTTATCTTCAAAGTCTAGAAAGAGCTGATGCTGAGCGTGTCATGAAGATGCTTGAAAAAGATAAACTCGGTCTCCAAAAACAAGCCAAAGCCAAAGCCAAAGCCAAGCCTGAGAAGAAGAAAGTATCCGCATCCACAAAGGCCAAGCTAGCTGAAGATAGGCAGAGATACTCCTCCTATCTCAAGACAAAAGGATAAAGTGGTAGGTCTTTAGGACCAATGAAGATGGCTAGTATTTTGGAACTAGTGGAGAAAGAGAAGAAGAATGATGCTAAAAGGAAAGCTGCTCTTGCCAGAATTCAAGAGAAGAAGAAGCAAGAAGCAGAGAAAGTCCTGAAAGCTGCCCTTGAAACTGGCAAAAAGATCATACATGAGCAAGAACCTGTTAGTACTGCTCCTGCTACGGATGAACCTATTGAGAAGCCAAAGAGAAATAAACTAGCATCCAAAAGAGTACATGGTCTAGCTAAGAAACAAAGAGTAGAAACTTCTACTGCTCCAAGTGCCTCTCAAGAAAGTCCTAACATTCCTTTTGTGAATGTTAAACAAGAACATGGTGTGGAAGAACAAGCTCTTACAGATCCTCAAGCAGACTATTCTTCATACATCAATCATGTAGAAGGACTAAGGGTTACTCCTTTAGCAGTGAAGCCTCTTATGATCATCGACTGGAAATTCATTGGTGGGAAAATGGGAACTGAATATGAAGTTACAAGACAAGATAAATCAAAGAAAATGCTCCCAGCCTTCCATCAAGTGATAAGAGATTTTGTTAGAGATGACTTAGAGAGAATGTACCAAATAGGCAAAGCTAAATATTCTCATAAAAGAGGAGAATGCTCAGGTACGGATCTTGCAATGGATTGTCTATGTGGTTTGTTTGAACCAGGATATGAGAAGAAGAGTTCAGTATTCAAGAAGGGAGGTCCATTAAATCCAGTAGAAAGGTGGTTGTCTACTCACTAGTAAGAAAGAGGGGAGCCATGGAGTTTTACTTGGTGGATAAACGGTGTCCACATGGATTGAAGACTTTGGAAGAAATGATACAAGTCAAGCTAAATGGACTCCATGATTCAAGAATAGCACATGAACTTGTTTGGAGAATTCTGGAACAAATCATAGACGGGAAAACAAAAGGAAAAGATGTTGATTGGCAAAACAAGGAAGAAAGAAGAAAAATGTAATTAACTTGAAATAGATAAACTTGTTTTGTAATGAAGTAATTAATACGGTTGAAGCATTAAAACTTGTACTTTTGATTAGTTATAAAAGTTCAAGGTTAGGGGGAGATTGTTGGGTTATAACTTAGACAAAATAGTTTAACTCCTAAACAATACTTCTAACAACGGGAAAAGTAACTTAAAAGATTAATGCGGAAGACATTAAGAAGTTACTGCGGAAGACAAGTTAGTGCGGCTATTAAACCAAGTTAATACTGATCATAGAGTTGCTACGGAAGAAGTCAAGTTGATGCGGTCATACACCATTACTATGGAAGACCAACTTGCCGTGCAAGAATAATCTAGTTGATAGAGTTATAATTAGATTATGTTTCCTTTTGTATTTAGATATAGTTTCTTTATTCTAGATAACGATAGTTCTAGATAAGGATAGATGAAGTTTCCTATTTAGATAGGTCGGCCTCAAGGTCTATAAATAGATAGATCCTTGTATTGATAGAAACACGTTGTATTGATACTCTGAATTAATATAATTGAGGCTTAATATTCAACAATACTATTTGTTCATTCTTATTCATATTCTATTGTTCGATAACTCGTAAATATTGAAGTGTTCATCCGCTGCTGAACTTCATCAATAGATCAAGATCTTAACGAAGGGAAACCGTTAGTTTACATTAGCTAATTCGATCCTGACAGGCGTCATTCGGTGATTTGTACAAAAAGTTTCCACCACCCGCTAAGTCTAAATCATGTTGAGACCGGTTATCCAATCCATGATAAAATATGTCAACAATCTGCTCTGTAACAAGATCGTGCCCATGACAATTCCTCAAAAGATCCTTAAGCCTAATCCACACCTCCGTTGTGTTCTCGTTATCAAACTGATAAAAGCTCCTTATTTGGTTCAACAATTTTCTACCCAAGATGGGCGGAAAGAAGTGGGTCACAAACATTTCTCTCATATCTTCCCAAGTTTCAATCGATCCCGACTCCAACTCATAGAACCATGTCCTAGCCTCTCCCGTTAGAGATGATGGAAATAAGCTCAAAATAACCCCTTCTTCACGACTAGTTCCATGTCGGTTCATTTTGCAAATTTCCATAAAAGTGGCAATATGTCTATGCGGGTCGTCCTTAGAATTTCCATCAAACGTGCTATCATGGATCATTTTGAGGTGATGACATTTGACGGAAAATTCATCCCCCAAATTTGGTGCAACAATTGCCAACCCATTCGTGGGTGGTACAACCCGGTTCCGATTGATCATCGGTATGTCAAACGGGTTGGGTGGGTCAATTACGACATGATCTTCTCCGTTTTCAGCCATTCCGCTTGTTTCAAATTCTTTCTCTTCAAAAATTAACTCTTCTTCCTCCTCGGAAGATCCGTTCTCGCTAAATACAACGGCTCTAAATCCTTGGTTTCGCAAAATCCTTTCTGGGTCAGAAAGTGGGCTTACAACGTGCTTCCCTTTGGATCTCGTGAACATCCACTAAAAATTAGCTGAAAATCACAACACTAACAAAGAAATTACCGTGAAAACTATTCACCACAAAAATAAAACACAAAAACTAAAAACTCAATTAAATCAAGTCCCCGTCAGTGGCGCCAAAAACATGATGTGCGAAATCTAGTTTTCCCAAAACGCTTGGTCTAGACTACGACACGGGGAAGTGTACCCTTATCGATCGTAGTAAAGTATAGGCAAATCTCGGGTTCGAACACGGGGACTATTCTAAATTGAGTAATTAGCTAAAAAGTAACAAGTAACAAGTGGGGTTTTTTGTCTTCGTAAGACTAAATGTAAAAACGAGTGAAAATGATTTTGTAATTCAGATATTGATAAAGTACGCTTGCTTGGTCGTTCACGAATATATAATCTTTCCTAAGTATGAAATATTGAAAAAACTTCTAATTTAAAACCCAAGTTCCTTTCGAATACCGGATTTCTTCAATTACCCAACCGTGCAACCGTTCCTTTCGAATACAGTTAACACCCCAAATAATTGTGCATAAAGAATCAAGCCGATGTATGAGAATTAATCTATAAGCTTCCTTTCGAATAGCTTACTAATCAATAAACCGATTTCTCTTAATTTATCAACTGGCGTTTGTGTTTAATCTTACTTATTTCAATTACTATTAACGATTCCTTTCGAATACCGTTAATTTTCTATCAACTATAGACCGGTCAATATATTCATTCTTATTATAGCAAAATCGAATTCCTTTCGAATACCCGATTTTTAAACAAAAACATAAGCAATTTAATAATTTCCTAAAGCCTAAACCCAAACGGATCCCCAATTAACCAAACACACATCAATCAAGCAATTTCATACTCAAAATTAATCATACAAACGATCACATATCCAAGCAAAGGTATAACAAAATTAGCTACTCATATTGGTAATGAAACACAAATTATAATTAAAAGACATGATTCTGTTGAAATGAAAATGAAAAGAGTTCAATACCAAACTGAAATTAACCCTTGCAAATGGTCTCCAAAATTACAAAGTGATGAGAAAACTGAAATTGGTTCAATGATTATAGCAAAAACTCCGAAAATATTGTGATTATTCCTTTCCTCCTCTTACAATGATCGAGAGGAAGTTGAGATGGTGAAAAAGATAACAGAAAAGATGATAAAAATCGTTCTTAAGAAGCTCCCAAAGAAAGTCTCTTCATTCTCCAATTAAATGGCAATTAAGCAGAATTTTGTAACCGAAAAATAACACAAATGCGGCGCATTAGGTTAGGAATGCGGCGCATTCTTGCTTCAGTGGTCTCGATGCGTTTGGCTTCCTTCCTTAATGCGGCTCATTGAGCAAAATTTTCAAAACTTGCTTCCTTTTGCTCCAAATACGTCCAAAAACCTAAAATACATACTTTACACAAAATGTAAGTAATACGGGTCTATCCGTTATGCTTTGACACAAAAACATAACAAATGTCGCGAATAAATATGTATATAATTGAGCGACATCAGTTGGCATGAGCCTTTTCATTTCCATTTCCAAGTTTATCACCAATGAGATTTAAAATTTTGTTCATATGTTCATTTGTAAAGGTCATAGGGACACTGGCAGGGGTTTTGTCATGCACAACATTGTTATTATAGGTGTATTTAAAAGATGGCTCAGGATTGGTCTTCTTTTTCCATCGATGAGGGTACCCAAAAATTTCATAACATCTTTCAATGGTGTGTCCCAAAAAACTACATTTTTCACATTTAAGATTTGGATGTGGGCCTCTTTTGTTGTTTTCAAATATTTTGTTTTTGTTATTATCAAAAACCTTAGCAGCAAAAGCAGAGTTTTGTCCTTTGCTACTGGTTTGGGGAGATGAGCTTCTATGAGATTCATTGTCACACCCCTCTCAGGCGGAAACCCGAGGTGTACAGTAAATACGGTATCAAAAAACAAAGATTACATCGAATAAAACTACAACATTCAAGTTTACATTAAATAAAGTTAGGAGTACAATGAATACATCGTAAATACAAACTGTTGACTTAAATAGAAACTAAACTACGTCTAGCTGAGTCTCTACGAAGTCCACATAAATAATAAAGAACTCTAACTACGTCTAGTCAAGTATCTTCGAAATCCTTAAAATCCATAACAAATAATGTACTCCATAATCGATGTAAAATCTCAATCTCCTGAAAAGCGTTAAAAATAATAATACGACGTCAACATAAAGTTGGTGAGTTATTCGTATTTTATAAAACAATAAGTATACTCGATAGTTGAATAAGTTTTAACCCTGTTGAAATACATAAGACCAATATTAATAATGTCAATAAAATAATAACTTGAATAATAACCATAGTACGATATGTGTTCAGCTTTAGATAGTTCGATATTATAAATATTCCAATAACACCTGACCCTTACAATAAACAATACAACCCTCCTCGCAGCGTGTCAAGCTATAGAAAAGAAATACCAAATATGTGGTCCGTCATAACATCCCCTCACATACGTGAGTGACGAGGGTTTGTAAAACCCATATAGATCTATATATATGCCCCGTCGGCTAATTACGTTAACACGTGTGAGGGCCTCATATGGCCATACGGCCGTATAAGTCATACGACATAACTCATCTAAAGGCACAATATCTTAACATAATTGAGATACATATATACATAAACATTTCAAAATAACGCTTATCATGCCCTAAGTTTAAAAATAGTTAAAAGGGCAACGAATAACTCACTGAAGAGCAAGCGAAAGCAATGCGATACGTCGGGAAAATAATCAATCGAAAGTAGCTCCTTCGCCTAAATGCCCTAACTATACATACAATAAACCGACTAATTATCTCTTAAGCTTAGTAGGTTTGCCTTATGAGATTAACGTCCCATAATATGATATAATATGTTTTAGTTATGAAGAGTTTATAATCCCGATGGTTTAAAGGAAATATATAGCATTTTATAGCAAAATACGCGTTTTCGACCAAAAACCGTGTTAAAAGTGTATATTTTAAGATTGACATGTGTTTTGAGGTTAAAACATAAGATTGGAAGGGTATAATACTTTACGTAATTTATAATGTCATTATAAACGGGTTTGATCAAGTTTAGGGTTTATATAGTGGAAACCGAGCGATAACACGACATTGGGCGGCATGTTGCGCCCCGGGGGGACCATGTTACCCCCCTATAGGTGCCATGTTACGCCCCATGATCATCCGGGATGATATGTTATGTTTTCTAGGTGTTACGGGGTTAATGTTGAGCTCCGGGGTGTTACGGGAAGACTTGTTGCGCACCCGGGGCAGTTGTTGCTCATGGAATATAATTGTTGCTCATGGAACATAGTTGTTGCTCATGGAACATAGTTGTTGCTCATGGAACATAGTTGGTGCGCATGGAACATAGTTGTTGCTCATGGAACATAGTTGTTTCTCATGGAACATAGTTGTTGCTCATGGAACATAGTTGTTGCGCCCCCTGCTGCTGCTGTTCCGAGCAGCAGCGGAACAACTCAAAACGAGTCGTATTCGGGCGATTTTTGGACCGAAAATGATATATTTTTACATCTATGGACTTAGGATATGTTTAGGCACATAAAACCTAAATAAATTTTGGTTTTTGATGGTGAAAGGTGGTGCTTTTGAAACCGAATATAAAAATAAAGTTTCAAACAAAAACGAAGGAAAACTTACCCGCTCGACGTGAAATTCGGAGGGATGATGAAGATGAATATGGTGAACGATAAACAAGCTTCGGAAATTATTTTCGACGGTTGGATCTCAAGATATTTTATAGAAAAGGGAGAGCTTGTGTGTGTTTTTTCTAGAGAGAGAAAGTGATAGGAAAAGTGAAGGGTGGAGTGTGTGTGTGTAGGTGATAAAGAGCAAAGGGAGAGGGTTAAGTTAGTTAACATCTCGTTAAGTAATTTTTTTTTTTTTTGTAAACTTTCTTTCGTTAAATCTCGATAAGGAAAATTTTGAATAGTTATAACGGTGGAAAAATTAATATAAGTAATGATTTAATATAAGTAATGATTTAAAGATATTAATAATAATAATAATAGTGATAATAATACATTTCTTTTAACGTTAATTTTCTCGCATAAATAAAGACATATCCTACCCTAACTTAACTTACGAGCATACTTATTTCTACTAGGCACTTAGGTTCTAATATCGTTTCCGTCATAAAGAACGAGAAAACCAAACGATACTATCCCGACAAACATAATTTTTTATAAAATACTCCGTTAATAATTATAAACTCGATAAATACGACAATTTTAAATAACTCAATAAACACGATAACTCATACTTCCATAAAATGCAACCAAAATAATAAATAAATAAATAAACAATACGCGATAAACATAAAATACCGAAATACACAAATACTAGGGTCAAAACAAATAATAATACATAAAACGATACGCGATAAAAGACGGAATAACACTTCGAAGGTCACAATTGTCACATTCATCCCTAGACACAATTGAAAAAAAACAGTTTTGACACTAGGGAGAGGATCTCTTGTTAGAATGTTGCTTCTTATAGCTTGATATAAGTCATCCAATCCCATTAAAAATTGCCTCAATTTGATTAAATTGTGGTCATGAAATTGTTTTGCACCTTCATAAGTACAAGTAGGTAATTTAAGAAGACTATCAAATTGTTTCCACAAGGAGTTTAATTTGAGATAATAATCAGACACGAAACTGCCATTTTGGCACATTCTGTTGATTTTATGGTGACGATTAAAAGTGATGGAACCATCAACTTTGTCATATGTTTCCTTTAGTTCTTTCCAGACAGTTGCTGAAATCTTAGAAAAAATTTGACCAAGGTATAGTTCTTCAGAGATTGAACTTAGGATCCATGAGAAGACCACAGAGTTAAATATGTCCCATTGTCTAATAAGGACCTCATTAGTTTCATCTTTTTTACATGTTCCATCAATATAACCCATTTTTTTGTTTTGTTTCAAGAGCTAGTGACATAGCACAACTCCAAACATTGTAGTTCTCAGTTCCTTGAAGTTTAAAACCAACCAAGGATGAAATGTTAGTGTCACTGGCATGGAGATACAGGGGATCACCAAAATCCAAGTCACTAACATGTGTCACCCTGGTTGAAACAACAATATTTCAGTATTTCCATGTGGCATAGCAACAGTGAGAAACAAGAACTATGAAACACAAACACACAAACAAGAGATAACCAAAAAAGGGTCAAAAAAAAGGAAAGAAACACAATGACAGATTATCACAGATAGGATGAAAATGAGCCTAAAGGGTTAAACTTGGAACATGGTCAAGCCAAAGTCCAGCCGTTCAATGTAAGTCTTAACCATAAACTTATCTAGGGCAGGTTTCCCCAACAAATGACAAAGGCCCTATTGTATTAGGCCAGGATATCTCCCAATACAATAGTGCACACAATTAAACTAAATGCACAAATAAGAGAGGGTGAGAAGAAAAGTGCACAAACAATAGTTTAAGAAAGAAATGTAAACCAAACCGTGTCCTTGGTTATGTTCCAAGTGTTCTACATGGGGCAGTTGATCCCTGTTATGAACAGAAACTCACTGAGAAGGTACTTGACACAACACAAGGTGAGAAAGAATCAGACTTACAGTGCTCCCTTAGATCCTTGTTCTTGATATACCAATTATTAGAGACGTGATGTGATGGATTAGTGACCTCAAGATCCAACAAGGTAACCGGGATCTTTCTAACCCAAACAGACCAACGTGAGAGATTGAAACCCTAGATCGATTGAGATCGATTCAATTTTGGGATTAATCGATTAGGGTTTGTGTACCAAAGAGCCGAAGCTCTGATACCATGTAGAAAAATGAATCAAATATATAAATATAGCCAGAGGCTTCTTCGTGATTACAAGATAACAATGAATCAAAGGATTCAACAATACAGACAAGATTGGTAATCAATTTCGAGACAATAATCAACATATTAGGTTCAAATGAACCTTTATGATAAAGACAAAGAAACTAGATATCATCAAGTACAGACCACTAAAGATCACACACATGTGTGTGATGATAGACAAAGACAACTAGATTCATTCACAGACAAAAGACAAAAGAGAGAGTGATATCGTATATGTGTGTGTGAGATGATATAAATAGGCAAGGGACAACTTTGGTCCTTTTGTCTTTCACTATAATGACCCTTCCAAATATAGATTCCAAGAATGACACTTAGCTCCCTCCACTTTAACACCGTCACTAAGCCTACATAACAACATATCAAGATAAACAAACTATTTTACAAGTTTAGTATGGTAGACATGTCCTTTCAAGAGATACAACCTAGAGTACGGGGTATATAAGTTGACCCATAGATTTAGCGGTCGTGGGTTTAAGTTTCGTAGCTTTGACTCTAGAGTTCGAGGTTTAAGTACCATAACTTTGGTTGCTTTATAAACGTTGTTGAAACTTTGTGAACCTCGTTTTTTCTTTGAAAAACAAAAATGGTATATAAACAAGGTTTTTTTTGGATAAAAAGGGAGGTGTGTATGATACTAATTAATAAATATTTTTAAAAAAATAACAATGAATCAAAATAGCTACTCGTGGATCGTTTGAGGGAATTAACATATTACTTTTTGATATTAAGCGTTTACAATAAGGGTTAAAAATCAAATCATTTCTACGAACATGAATATAATGTTGACTCTCTCATGGCAAGTATAATTTTTGTTTGAACTTATTTCAAAACCATTAAGCCTAGCACTAAAATAAACTGGGTGCGACGACATATCGTGATTATAACTTATACCGGGGGAAATCTATTTTTTATAGGGAAAAGATTGTGTTGGTAGATATAAAGTAGTTTGGATAATTGATTTAATTTAAAAAAAAAAGTACTTTAGAAAATGCATGTTATTAAACAACTAAAAAGGCGAAAGAAAAATCAATCCACACCTATCTAATGGCCTTTTTTGTGATTTGAGTTTTCAAAAACAATTATCCAATACTACATCTTTTTAAAATAATCATCATATAATCAGACCTTTAACTCTTTCTGCTATTGTTATATCAATTTAATTAAGGCATTGGTTATGCCCACCCTCCCTAGAGGTTATCCCAACCCCCCGGCCCACTTTGTGTCCCATCTATGACACGTGTGTGTCATAGATGTGACATTTTTTTGTTTCTTTGTTTTTTTTTGTCTTTTTTTGGTCGTTTTCTTTATTTTTTTCAAAGATAGTAAAATAACAAACATTATACATAATTTAACGCACCTCGTAAAATAACAAACATCAGTCATATTACATCATCAATCTAATCTAAGGGTGTAAAATTAATCTCAAAATCTATCTAATGGTCTATATTTTGTTTTGTGTCTCTTTTAATACACCTCTTTTAATATATATTATTATAGATAGCAGTTGAGAGTTTTTTTTAGCCACAGTCTATAGGGTTGTGGTTATCAATTACTTTTATTATTATCTCCTCCCTAATTACATATTTCATAAACTATATAATTATATTATTTACATAAAAAATAGAGATATAAAAAAGATCTATGAAAACGTAGACGTAAACAATTCTTTCTTCATTTCCATTCATATGAGAAAATGCTTATAGATAGATATATTTAGTTGGAATGTGTAGGTACGAAAACTTAAGAAAAATAAAGTAAGACTCGAATTTTATAATTTAATATTTAAATGGGTTAATTATTTAGTTCGTGTGCTAATTGATTTAATAAATTAATTTAACAAAATAACAAAACAATATGATAGTTTTTATGTTAGAAAATATTGTATATATATAATTATTTTATACAATTGTGTTAAAACTATGATGTGTTTATATACACCAAAATATTAATAAATATATTTAAGGTATTTTTTTTAAATAAGTTTGATTATCTTTAATCTTTAATATATAATAAAAGTTGGGCCTTAAATGCCACATGGCGAAATAAGATCCATTGGATGGATTAACCTATTTGATTTCAGCTGTTAGATTAAAGATAATCAAACTTATTTAAAAAAAAAATTACACATGTTTATAGAGAATAAAATTGTGTTCTCATAATAACTTAATATATACATAAAAATAAAATTTAAGATTCAATTTTTATCGTTATTTGCGCTATCTGTCACACCCCGCTAAAGCGGAAACACGGAATGTGAAGAGCAAAGAATCATTTCACGGGTTACACTAAAAATATCGGTTCGAGTCATTAAGATTTAAATTAAAAAGGGTACATGTCAAAGATACAACCAAGTTCAATATAAACCATAGTACATGATCAAAAGTGTTTTTAAATAAAATTCCCAAAATAAGGTCTTCTTCCCAAGTACACTTCACATGATGGACTTGACCGCTCGAGCAATGCACTTCATAACTTACGCTTAATTCCTGAAACATGAGATAAAGTGTCAACTACGAAAACGTAGTGAGTGAGTTACAGTTTTGTTTTGAAGAGAAGTTCAATTTAAGAGTTCAAGTCAAAGAATTTCAAGATAAGATCAGATACTTAAAATTCGAGAGTAACTTAATTAAATTTAAGTGCTTAAAATTCAAGAATGACCAAATTTCAAGACAATTTCAAGTACTTTAGTAAAAATTTAAGTAAGTTTAAAAATGAGTTCAAGTACGACCACAGTAAGTCTAAGTCAGATACAAAGTCAAATAGTGTAGCGAGCAACCGGGGTCGTAGTCGTTACCTCAGCGGTGGATTAATCCACATGTGCAAGACAGAACGTAAGTATATGCGTAATATAGACCTATGATCCTCGAGTTGTACCAACCACTAAGCTTAATATACGTAAGATTTAGTCTACACACTAATCCGATTCTGGTCAAGAACTGCCCACTAGTCGAGTCTGAGGTCAAGTCCGCGAGGACATAGCAATATGTACCTTGGTCGCTACCCATTGGTAAGGAGTGACCACTCCTAAATATCGATATCCATAATTTATGCTAACGGCTATTGCTAATAGTGTGTATAGTTGCCCGAGAAAAATTGTGGGACTTGGATCGAACAGTTTTTAAAAGTCCTTTAGTCTGCACTTACGGCATTATATTCTCACCTAGGGTTTAGCACTTAAATACAACCAAGCTATCAATGTCTATTTCAATATCCAAAGAGGCAAACCTAGGGAGTCTAAAGTAAGCCAATCCGAACAATTGATGTGGTCTACGCATAACAGTCAAAATAGTCCATAAGTTCAATAAGTTCAAATAGTTCAATAGTCAAAATAGTTCGTAAGTTCAATAAGTTCAAATAGTTCAAAAGTCAAAATAGTTCGTAAGTTCAATAAGTTCAAATAGCTCAAAAGTCAAAATAGTTTGTAAGTTCAATAAGTTCAAATAGCTCAAAAGTCAAAATAGTTTGTAAGTTCAATAAGTTCAAATAGTTCAAAAGTCAAAATAGTTTGTAAGTTCAATAAGTTCAAATAGTTCAAAAGTCAAAATAGTTTACAAGTCCAAAAGTCAAACTAGTTCAAATAGTTTAAAAGTCAAAATAGTTTGTAAGTTCAATAAGTTCAAATAGCTCAAAAGTCAAAATAGTTTATCAAGTTCAATAAGTTCAAATAGTTCAAAAGTCAAAATAGTTTACAAGTCCAAAAGTCAAACTAGTTCAAATAGTTCAAAAGTCAAAATAGTTTATCAAGTTCACAAAAATTTGATCTCATGTCTCCCCCAAAAGAGTACTTAAAATGGTAAAAGATAGGAGGGGTGTAACTCACGGTTTGCGAAGAGAGTGAACTCGGAATCGATCGGAGAACGGAGTCGGGAATCACGGAGTGCCTAGGGATACCAAGATTGTTCAAAAGTTAATGTCTTATTTGGTCCTTTATATAAGATTTGGTAACTTTTGTTTATGGTTATGTAACAAAGTCAAATTGTCTCAAAATTGGTCCGAAGCGGTTAACGTTTATTTTAGTTTGAAAGTTCAAAGTCATAGTTATAATTATAATAACCATGTTTTGGTTACTGAAATGATTTAGGTTTTCTAACGAAATTTGGGCAGCGCTTCCGCGCCCAAAATTTCATGTCCAAAACCTACAATCATTTCCGCTCACAAAACATACATATACACCAAATAACTTCAACACTAGTCAATTAAGTCCAAAAAGTCCGATACAAGTCATTATTAATATCATTTTTATTTATCTCAGTCTTATAACAGTATTAGCAAAAGTCCAGAACGTGTGTACGAGTTTTGAACGAATAAAACGACGATTTTCGGGGGAACAGCAGCTCGGTGCTGCGCACCTGGGCCTAGGTGTTGCGCACCTAGCTGCTGTTTCATCCCCGTTTGGTGTTTTTCTTGCTAAAAACGTTTTGTGACACGAGGATTTCAACATGCAACCGGTGGACAACTTATAAAACATCATTATTAAGGTTTCTAAACAACTTTTATCCATAAAAACATAGATCTAAGTATCATTTAGATAAAATCGTTTTTTGTAGAGAAAGTGGTATAAATCTTTATAAAAACTCGTTTTTATTGTTTAGATCTAACATGCAATTAGTAAATATCTTTTAAAACATCATTTTAACAGCTTCTACTGTGCTTTTATTCACAGATTCGTGGATTTAAAGAGTATTTCGATTAAAAACGTTTTTGATCATAAAAGTCAAAGATTTGTACAAAAACACATTTTTAACCGTTAGATCTTACATGCAATCGATTATTTATGTAAGAACAGTGAAAGGAAAGTAATCTACCGAAGGAAATCGAATGGATGATGCTTTTGGTCGGATTTGAGCTTCAAAAATCTTTACAAACTTGGTCCTTTTTCGAAATCTTTTGGTCTCTTTAACTCCTTTGGATGATATGAACGATTTTTATGGGTAGAAACTGGATTTTGATGGCCAAATGTTCTGGAAATGAAGGTGTTTTTGTGAAAGTTTAGAGAGAACTTCAACTAGGTGTAATGTGTATGTGTTTTTGTTTTAAGAAAATGAATTTGTAAAATGGAAATGAAATGAAAATAGGTGAAATGATGTTAAAGAGGTGTTGGAATACTGAAATGCAGTAAATGAGTGCCTGGACTCGTTTTTGATTGGTTTAAAAATGTGTAAAAACGAGGTAAGGACTAAACATGAAAATATTTTGAAATCTGCAGCTAGGTGCTGCGCACCTAGCAAGGGGGTGCGGCGCACCGGGCCTTTTCTCAGCTTTTTTTTTTCTTCTGATTTTTCGTTTTTACGTTATTGCTTCGTTGGACCTTTTTGTTAACTGAAAGTTCTCAATTATGATTAGTTATGAACTTAGGAAAGTTCAATATGTGTTTTCTTGGTATTAGGACTTATAAAATTGATTCCGGAAGTTATTCCGACATTAGTTCCGACAGAGTACAGACTCAACAGTTACGAACTAGAACAAAGCGAATACGATAAACGAGTGACTAATGATTTTGAACCGATATAGCGACTGAACAAGTACCAGAAATTTTGACGGTTGTCACATTCTCCCCGGGTTGAAAGAAATTTCGTCCCGAAATTTAGTTCGTCCCATGGAGAAGAAATGCCGTCGGATTATGGTGGACTTTCCTGACGAGTTTTGGTCCCTGCGTCTTTCCGCGGTAGTGGGACTAAGTCAGAGGTTCCACCGAACTCAGAAATGGGGACAGGGTTCGGTTAATGTCGTTTGACCTTGAAGTCAATAACCTACGTGGTTCGACAAGAGTTTGGTTTGGTAGCAGTTTTGACCTCTTTAGAGAGAGGTGGCGAGGATCTCATCCGATGAACACTCTTCAAGTGTGAAAAGGGGCACTTAAGAATATTGGGAGACGGTCGGGAAAATTATTAACAATGGGAGGTCGGATCGGTATGTCCCGAGACTTAGATCGAACCGATGTACTTCGGCTTAGTTTGCCGCGTTTCCAGAAGCAGACTGTTCTCCTTCCGTGGCGGTATCATAAGGGATACCCTATTGCCATCCAAGGGATTGAGGTTTTACTTCCAGATGGTCGCGCGGCTTCTTGGCCGAGTACGGAACGTTTCCGGTCCTTCGCGAGTAGAGGTAGATGTAGGACCTTGCAAGTCGTCAACCGTCAGTTCCTAGCTGACAGGGCAGTGTTTGACACTTGCGTCCAAGCATAGGACTGATGGGTTCACACTTCGTGCTGGCACGGGGTCCGTGACGCAAGTGTACCCGATTGAAGACAGGCGAATTGTGAGGGGTGATGAGGTATAGTCGCATCCCTGGCGATTCTCAGGAGGGCACTTCGAGGAGAGGGGGACGTAGATCGACTAATGGTGGGGTGAGTTTCGGTGTCCTGCTTTGGCCTCGAGGTAAGTGAGGCACCTGGCGGAGTACAAGGTAGTGTCCTTACACAGTGTCCGGCCAGAATAGTGTTCTCGGGAACTCCGGTCACAGCAAGTCGGATCCCGGGTAAATGGAATAACAATTCGATGGCCCTTGACGGGTATGGGTTCGTGATTATCTTCGGACTTCCGAGTTCATGCTAGGGGCTTGGTACTACAAGCTACGTTTGGCCTGGCCTGAGTTCCTTCGAGGTTGACCAAAGAGTCGGGAAGTGTCCTGCTCGGGGTCAGCGTTCGAATTCAGGGAAGTTGGTGTGCGATTCATGACCGTGGAAGGGTTCAAGGGTGAGCTCGGGATGCTCACAGGATCTTCCTTGGGTAGGTGTGTGTGTTGGCGAGGAGTAAGGTTATCGGTTATCCAAGTACGGCCTACACACCGTGTTCATTAAGTCCATGAATACCGGCGATGTGCTGTTCAGGCGTACTAACAGGGGAGGGGCTTGGGTGGTTTGCATCTAGTTCGGAACATGCGGTCCTTGCAAGTGTTGGTCGGGATGTCGCGAACATGGTGATAACTCGGACGGGGTCGACCTTCTAGAGGGGTGTTGCATCCTGCAACTACTCAGACTGGTTGTCGATCCTCGGGGACGGTTATCGGTTCACGACGGTCTGTTCGATGAGTTCATGACGCTTGGCGTACAACGAAGGGGTCTGTCTGTCTCTTGTTAGGGAGCTGGACTCCTCGGGTTGACCTTGAGTGGTAGAGTTAGAGTTGGGAGGTTCCTACAGCGGCTTTGGCTGCCTTAGCATCTCGGATTGTGCTAGTTGGTAGGGAGCCTTGGCTGGTGGTGCCGTGCTAGGACAAGGTTTATCTGGAATTCCCGCTCGTCGCTCTCAGCGGTAGTCCGGGCGATTTCTCAAGAAAACTTTGGATGGTCCTTGACTACAGAGGTGTCTTGGACTCGGCTTCCCTTAGGTTTATACTCGGCGTCGTGAGCGGAGGGTGCGTCGTGGTTCTTCGCGGAAAGCTAGTGAGTTTATCGGAACGAACGACTTTAACTCAATAGTGCGGTGGTTGGTTTATCCGACGGGGGCGTCAGGGCTCGATGGTTTGGTAAGGACTGGGTCGGTGGAAGAATTGTAGGCAGACGGTGTTCTGGGGATCCTAAATTTGCGTTGTAGCTGCGACTAATGGATCGTTGGCATTTTCGAAAGGAGAACTATCCGTAAGGCCTGAGGTCCTAAACTGACGAGATGTCCAAATCTCTAAGGGGCAGGGTTTTCTTTAGTTCTCGAATCAAATAGCGCGGAAGGAAAAAGGGTCTTTTGACAGGGAACATACCAGTAGTTGCTTTGAGGCTCTGAGAGGCTTCCTCGGCTGTGATTGCGAGAGTACTGAGGGTCTCTGTGGTACGCTCTAAGAGACAATCCTCACGAAAGTGCTGGTTGCTCCCACATTCGAGACATAGCAGCCTTCTGTTCGCATTTTCTGGACAGCACCAGGGGTAGTGTCCCACTGTGTTGCAAAGCTTGCATACCGGGCACTTCCGGACATGGGGGAAGGGACATCTGCTGCATTGGGGGTGCGGTCCAGTGTGGATCCGAGGTAAGTTGGGGTATCCTCGGGTGATGCTAGTCCGTGAAATTTGGTGGTGAAGCTTCCTTCTCTTGTTCCCACTTCGTTGGAAGAGGGCTAGAGGGGGAGGTAGAGGGTTGGTTCCAAAGTCCTCGTCCTCGTACTGCTTAGCAGCATGTTCACGGCATTGTCGGAAGAGGTGTCCGATTTTGTTGCACGTGTAGCACGCATGGCAGTCCCCAGTGTGATGCCGGTAGCACTTACCGCACTTAGGGTGCGGTCCAGCATACTCTCGGCGTCTGATGGCGGGCTTCATGTTGAGGTCCCCCCTTATGGTTTGGTGACTAGTCTTACGCTTCTCGCTCTTCCTTCGAGTGACGGGGGCTGGAGGAGGAGGGAGGTTGTTGTCATGAATGATCTCCGAACGAAAGGTGTCGGGGTTATCGCCTCTGAAGATCCTGTCGCTCACTCCGGCGATCACCTGGGCGATCAAGTCGGGTATTGCTGCGTTCATCTGGGCGATGACTTGTTCGGCGAGGTCACTAGTGCTCAAGTGCGGGGGTGCCATGATTCTGCAATAGAAAGAATTTAGGTTGGGTTTAGAATGCGCGGATGAGATATGATACGAATTACGATTTAAGTGATCATAGATAGTCACAGCACGAGATTAACACGAATGATCAAGTAGTTCACGCAAGATTATGACTTAGGATAGAACCATAGTGTTCACAACAAGTACAAAGTTCACAAGGCACGACAAAACAATGATAAAAGATAGAATTTTTCATTAATAATGAGAAGTTTTCGGTACACCTGACAAATTCACTGAGAGAAACATACAAGTACAATACATAGAGGAACAATAAGTAGTGGCTTAAGCCGTGTACAATGGGAAAATTACGACTAAGCCGGTACAGTACAATAAAAAGGGAAATATGCCTAATAACGCTCTTCCAAGAACATCATGGCGGCGAGAGCTACGACAAGTGCTCCCATGACTGTGCAAGCTCTGACGAGGCATTGGACGGTCCGGGCGGTGGCCTGCGCCGTCAGTATGATCCGCCGGGACTGTTGTGCTAGCTCGTTTGCAGCATCGGAGACTTCAAATAAAAGAAGGCCCTGCTCCTGGGCTTCCTCGGCAAGTCCACGGACTTGGCGGTGTAAGTTGAGGAAGGCGTCCGGGGGAAGAGGCTGGTGAGTAGGTGGCATCATGGGTCGGGAGGGTCCGGACTCCTGCGCACGCCGTCTTTCCTCAATGAACTGACGATCCCATGCGTAACGCTCCGATATCGGGGTGCGAAAAGCGGGATCGTAGGGGTCCAAGAAAGACTGGGGAGGCGCGGGTCGGAATGGGCCCGACGGCGGATGCATAGGTGCTCCAGCACTTGGTCCTCGGGGCTGTGGTGCGGCAGCGGGCACCAGTCTAGGAGGTGGGAGTACCGACCTTGGGCTGGACCCGTGGCTGCTGCTGATGGTCTGGGAGGTGTCTTCCGTTGGGTCAGTCGTCTGGTGACGCTGACTCTCGGATGCGGTGTGGCCTTCGGAGGGTTCGTGAGAGGAAGAGGCGGCTCGGGGGAGGGATCGAGAGTTCGAGGACTGAGACATGGCGTATCTGCGAATAGAGAGTTACATAAGTACGGGGGAAACTAAGAATAGGAAAATCGTAAGTAAAATGCATGCACGGGTCAATCATGTGAGTGTCGGGAATTGACAAGACCGGGAATTTTATGGACTCAAAACCGTTTTAACGATAGCCTTTCATTTTCCGTTCTTGCATAATTCATTTTGAACTACGGGTGGTTGATCAAGTCACGCATAGTTGAAAAAGTCAATCATGCAATTGTGGAAAATAACATACTAAAGTTTGAACCCGAAATGACGTTTTCTGAAAAGCCTTGGTTATAGTTTTGGTTTCGAAAACTTTTTGAAAGATTTTAAAACCGTTTTCACTATAACCCGTGCTCTGATACCAAGTCTGTCACACCCCGCTAAAGCGGAAACACGGAATGTGAAGAGTAAAGAATCATTTCACGGGTTACACTAAAAATATCGGTTCGAGTCATTAAGATTTAAATTAAAAAGGGTACATGTCAAAGATACAACCAAGTTCAATATAAACCATAGTACATGATCAAAAGTGTTTTTAAATAAAATTCCCAAAATAAGGTCTTCTTCCCAAGTACACTTCACATGATGGACTTGACCGCTCGAGCAATGCACTTCATAACTTACGCTTAATTCCTGAAACATGAGATAAAGTGTCAACTACGAAAACGTAGTGAGTGAGTTACAGTTTTGTTTTGAAGAGAAGTTCAATTTAAGAGTTCAAGTCAAAGAATTTCAAGATAAGATCAGATACTTAAAATTCGAGAGTAACTTAATTAAATTTAAGTGCTTAAAATTCAAGAATGACCAAATTTCAAGACAATTTCAAGTACTTTAGTAAAAATTTAAGTAAGTTTAAAAATGAGTTCAAGTACGACCACAGTAAGTCTAAGTCAGATACAAAGTCAAATAGTGTAGCGAGCAACCGGGGTCGTAGTCATTACCTCAGCGGTGGATTAATCCACATGTGCAAGACAGAACGTAAGTATATGCGTAATATAGACCTATGATCCTCGAGTTGTACCAACCACTAAGCTTAATATACGTAAGATTTAGTCTACACACTAATCCGATTCTGGTCAAGAACTGCCCACTAGTCGAGTCTGAGGTCAAGTCCGCGAGGACATAGCAATATGTACCTTGGTCGCTACCCATTGGTAAGGAGTGACCACTCCTAAATATCGATATCCATAATTTATGCTAACGGCTATTGCTAATAGTGTGTATAGTTGCCCGAGAAAAATTGTGGGACTTGGATCGAACAGTTTTTAAAAGTCCTTTAGTCTGCACTTACGACATTATATTCTCACCTAGGGTTTAGCACTTAAATACAACCAAGCTATCAATGTCTATTTCAATATCCAAAGAGGCAAACCTAGGGAGTCTAAAGTAAGCCAATCCGAACAATTGATGTGGTCTACGCATAACAGTCAAAATAGTCCATAAGTTCAATAAGTTCAAATAGTTCAATAGTCAAAATAGTTCGTAAGTTCAATAAGTTCAAATAGTTCAAAAGTCAAAATAGTTTGTAAGTTCAATAAGTTCAAATAGCTCAAAAGTCAAAATAGTTGTAAGTTCAATAAGTTCAAATAGCTCAAAAGTCAAAATAGTTTGTAAGTTCAATAAGTTCAAATAGCTCAAAAGTCAAAATAGTTTGTAAGTTCAATAAGTTCAAATAGTTCAAAAGTCAAAATAGTTTACAAGTCCAAAAGTCAAACTAGTTCAAATAGTTTAAAAGTCAAAATAGTTTGTAAGTTCAATAAGTTCAAATAGCTCAAAAGTCAAAATAGTTTATCAAGTTCAATAAGTTCAAATAGTTCAAAAGTCAAAATAGTTTACAAGTCCAAAAGTCAAACTAGTTCAAATAGTTCAAAAGTCAAAATAGTTTATCAAGTTCACAAAAATTTGATCTCATCTCTCCCCCAAAAGAGTACTTAAAATGGTAAAAGATAGGAGGGGTGTAACTCACGGTTTGCGAAGAGAGTGAACTCGGAATCGATCGGAGAACGGAGTCGGGAATCACGGAGTGCCTAGGGATACCAAGATTGTTCAAAAGTTAATGTCTTATTTGGTCCTTTATATAAGATTTGGTAACTTTTGTTTATGGTTATGTAACAAAGTCAAATTGTCTCAAAATTGGTCCGAAGTGGTTAACGTTTATTTTTAGTTTGAAAGTTCAAAGTCATAGTTATTATTATGATAACCATGTTTTGGTTACTGAAATGATTTAGGTTTTCTAACGAAATTTGGGCAGCGCTTCCGCGCCCAAAATTTCAGGTCAAAAACCTACAATCATTACCGCTCACAAAACACACCTATACACAAAATAACTTCACCACAAGTCCAATACAAGTCATTATTATTATTAGTTTTACTTATCTCAGTCTTACAATAACAGTTGAAAAAGTCCAGAACGGTGTACGAGTTTTAAACGAATAAAAACGACGATTTTCGGGGGAACAGCAGCTCGTGCTAGCACCTGAGCCTAGGTGCGCACCTAGCTGCTGTTTCATCCCCGTTTGGTGTTTTTCTTGCTAAAAAACGTTTTGTGACACAAGGATTTCAACATGCAACCGGTGGATAACTTATAAAACATTATTATTATGGTTTCTAAACAACTTTTATCCATAAAAACATAGATCTAAGTATCATTTAGATAAAATCGTTTTTTGTAGAGAAAGTGGTATAAATCTTTATAAAAACTCGTTTTTATTGTTTAGATCTAACATGCAATTAGTAAATATCTTTTAAAACATCATTTTAACAGCTTCTACTGTGCTTTTATTCACAGATTCGTGGATTTAAAGAGTATTTCGATTAAAAACGTTTTTGATCATAAAAGTCAAAGATTTGAACAAAAACACATTTTTAACCGTTAGATCTTACATGCAATCGATTATTTATGTAAGAACAGTGAAAGGAAAGTAATCTACCGAAGGAAATCGAATGGATGATGCTTTTGGTCGGATTTGAGCTTCAAAAATCTTTACAAACTTGGTCCTTTTTCGAAATCTTTTGGTCTCTTTAACTCCTTTGGATGATATGAACGATTTTTATGGGTAGAAACTGGATTTTGATGGCCAAATGTTCTGGAAATGAAGGTGTTTTTGTGAAAGTTTAGAGAGAACTTCAACTAGGTGTAATGTGTATGTGTTTTTGTTTTAAGAAAATGAATTTGTAAAATGGAAATGAAATGAAAATAGGTGAAATGATGTTAAAGAGGTGTTGGAATACTGAAATGCAGTAAATGAGTGCCTGGACTCGTTTTTGATTGGTTTAAAAATGTGTAAAAACGAGGTAAGGACTAAACATGAAAATATTTTGAAATCTGCAGCTAGGTGCTGCGCACCTAGCAAGGGGGTGCGGCGCACCGGGCCTTTTCTCAGCTTTTTTTTTTTTTTCTGATTTTTCGTTTTTACGTTATTGCTTCGTTGGACCTTTTTGTTAACTGAAAGTTCTCAATTATGATTAGTTATGAACTTAGGAAAGTTCAATATGTGTTTTCTTGGTATTAGGACTTATAAAATTGATTCCGGAAGTTATTCCGACATTAGTTCCGACAGAGTACAGACTCAACAGTTACGAACTAGAACAAAGCGAATACGATAAACGAGTGACTAATGATTTTGAACCGATATAGCGACTGAACAAGTACCAGAAATTTTGACGGTTGTCACATTCTCCCCGGGTTGAAAGAAATTTCGTCCCGAAATTTAGTTCGTCCCATGGAGAAGAAATGCCGTCGGATTATGGTGGACTTTCCTGACGAGTTTTGGTCCCTGCGTCTTTCCGCGGTAGTGGGACTAAGTCAGGGGTTCCACCGAACTCAGAAATGGGGACAGGGTTCGGTTAATGTCGTTTGACCTTGAAGTCAATAACCTACGTGGTTCGACAAGAGTTTGGTTTGGTAGCAGTTTTGACCTCTTTTAGAGAGAGGTGGCGAGGATCTCATCCGATGAACACTCTTCAAGTGTGAAAAGGGGCACTTAAGAATATTGGGA
Organism: Senecio squalidus; assembly: GCA_910822075.1. NCBI lineage: Eukaryota > Viridiplantae > Streptophyta > Magnoliopsida > Asterales > Asteraceae > Senecio > Senecio squalidus. The sequence goes on from CAJVGC010000582.1 coordinate 23,586,225, forward strand.
GACGGTCGGGAAAATTATTAACAATGGGAGGTCGGATCGGTATGTCCCGAGACTTAGATCGAACCGATGTACTTCGGCTTAGTTTGCCGCGTTTCCAGAAGCAGACTGTTCTCCTTCCGTGGCGGTATCATAAGGGATACCCTATTGCCATCCAAGGGATTGAGGTTTTACTTCCAGATGGTCGCGCGGCTTCTTGGCCGAGTACGGAACGTTTCCGGTCCTTCGCGAGTAGAGGTAGATGTAGGACCTTGCAAGTCGTCAACCGTCAGTTCCTAGCTGACAGGGCAGTGTTTGACACTTGCGTCCAAGCATAGGCTGATGGGTTCACACTTCGTGCTGGCACGGGGTCCGTGACGCAAGTGTACCCGATTGAAGACAGGCGAATTGTGAGGGGTGATGAGGTATAGTCGCATCCCTGGCGATTCTCAGGAGGGCACTTCGAGGAGAGGGGGACGTAGATCGACTAATGGTGGGGTGAGTTTCGGTGTCCTGCTTTGGCCTCGAGGTAAGTGAGGCACCTGGCGGAGTACAAGGTAGTGTCCTTACACAGTGTCCGGCCAGAATAGTGTTCTCGGGAACTCCGGTCACAGCAAGTCGGATCCCGGGTAAATGGAATAACAATTCGATGGCCCTTGACGGGTATGGGTTCGTGATTATCTTCGGACTTCCGAGTTCATGCTAGGGGCTTGGTACTACAAGCTACGTTTGGCCTGGCCTGAGTTCCTTCGAGGTTGACCAAAGAGTCGGGAAGTGTCCTGCTCGGGGTCAGCGTTCGAATTCAGGGAAGTTGGCGTGCGATTCATGACCGTGGAAGGGTTCAAGGGTGAGCTCGGGATGCTCACAGGATCTTCCTTGGGTAGGTGTGTGTGTTGGCGAGGAGTAAGGTTATCGGTTATCCAAGTACGGCCTACACACCGTGTTCATTAAGTCCATGAATACCGGCGATGTGCTGTTCAGGTGTACTAACAGGGGAGGGGCTTGGGTGGTTTGCATCTAGTTCGGAACATGCGGTCCTTGCAAGTGTTGGTCGGGATGTCGCGAACATGGTGATAACTCGGACGGGGTCGACCTTCTAGAGGGGTGTTGCATCCTGCAACTACTCAGACTGGTTGTCGATCCTCGGGGACGGTTATCGGTTCACGACGGTCTGTTCGATGAGTTCATGACGCTTGGCGTACAACGAAGGGGTCTGTCTGTCTCTTGTTAGGGAGCTGGACTCCTCGGGTTGACCTTGAGTGGTAGAGTTAGAGTTGGGAGGTTCCTACAGCGGCTTTGGCTGCCTTAGCATCTCGGATTGTGCTAGTTGGTAGGGAGCCTTGGCTGGTGGTGCCGTGCTAGGGACAAGGTTTATCTGGAATTCCCGCTCGTCGCTCTCAGCGGTAGTCCGGGCGATTTCCCAAGAAAACTTTGGATGGTCCTTGACTACAGAGGTGTCTTGGACTCGGCTTCCCTTAGGTTTATACTCGGCGTCGTGAGCGGAGGGTGCGTCGTGGTTCTTCGCGGAAAGCTAGTGAGTTTATCGGAACGAACGACTTTAACTCAATAGTGCGGTGGTCGGTTTATCCGACGGGGGCGTCAGGGCTCGATGGTTTGGTAAGGACTGGGTCGGTGGAAGAATTGTAGGCAGACGGTGTTCTAAACATGAAAATATTTTGAAAATCTGCAGCTAGGTGCTGCGCACCTAGCAAGGGGGTGCGGCGCACCGGGCCTTTTCTCAGCTTTTTTTTTTTCTGATTTTTCGTTTTTACGTTATTGCTTCGTTGGACCTTTTTGTTAACTGAAAGTTCTCAATTATGATTAGTTATGAACTTAGGAAAGTTCAATATATGTTTTCTTGGTATTAGGACTTATAAAATTGATTCCGGAAGTTATTCCGACATTAGTTCCGACAGAGTACAGACTCAACAGTTACGAACTAGAACAAAGCGAATACGATAAACGAGTGACTAATGATTTTGAACCGATATAGCGACTGAACAAGTACCAGAAATTTTGACGGTTGTCACACTATCGCTGGACAATAATCTAGTTGTTAAATATATATTATTCTCTTTATCAAAAGCATCTTTAATTTAAAAATTAAAAATTTAAGAAAAATGAAAGAATCATATTATATATTCGCATTTCCTTGATAAATCATTTCCATGTATACATAAAAAAAAAAAAAAATTAGATATATAGATATGTATGTATACATATAATAATGATGATGAAAATGTATGAAAAACCTGTTGTTGTGCTATTATGAAGCTTCAACTACCATTGAAAGAAATAAATTAAAGGGTTTTAGTTAGGGAATTATCTTATCTTATCTTAATATATAATAAAAAAGAGTCCTAAAATGACATTTGATAAAATAGTAACCATCAAATGGAAATCCAACTTTAATTTGAACCATTAGATCACTTTGATGATGTCAACATTAATAATTTTATTTTAACCCCTTCATAATAAATAATTTAACCCTTATTTTAAATAGTAATAATTAAATAAAATTAATTAACCTTTCTACTTTAAATAATCTAACACTTGTATTTTAAATTAATTATAAAAAAATACAAAACATAATTTTTCTTCAAACACATACACATTTTTAGTATAAAAAGAAACAAAAATTATTTTATTGTTTTATGAGAATTTTGCATATCAACGGAAAACATATCATATAAATATTCTTCGGGTTTTTTTTTCGTCCTATGTACCCAATATTTTTAGTTTTTTTATATATTATAAAAAGAAAATAAAATTATTTTATTATTTTACGAGTGTTTTGAATATAAACGGAAAACATATCATATAAAAAAATCTTCAGTATTTTTTCGTCCTATTTACAAAATATTTTAGTTTTTTTATATATTATAATTATTTTATTTTTAATAAAGTTTTTTCAAATTACACAGTAAATGTTTTATTTAACTTCACATTTGCTCACATAATTATTTTGTCTGCATGACTAATAGCTTTCTATTAATCTTTTTATATAAGTTATATGTTTTTTATTAACATTATATATTTTTTTGATATAATTATCCGCGTATTAGGCGGAACAATAAGCTAGTATATATATATAAATATGTATGTATAGAAATAGATGTGTGATGGGAGAAAAGGTGATATGAGTGATGTGATAGGTTTGACAAATATAGGGAGGGTTTGACAAGTAGGTAGGGTAGGGGGGGTTTTCTTAACATGACCCTTTAATTAAACATGCAACAAATGTTAAAGGTGTAAAATAAATTGAGTTTTGCTGATTATACTAAATGGGTTATGCTAATGAGTGTCTTTAAAAAACATAATTTGTTTATATATATAGTCACTAGTATTGTATCCGTGCGAGGTAGGGTAGTAAATAGTCGAAGATATTGATGAATATGATAGAAACGACCCATCAACGCAACGATGGTGAATGAATTTAAAATATTGATGGTCAAATACGATATTACGATGCGGTTTTGTTTAAGTTCAAATATGTTTTGAATTAGCCAACTCTATTCAAGAACCATTTTAACTAAATTTTATAACTTTGTATGACAACTTAATTTTCTAAAAGTCATTAATTTAAATATTTACTTTTTAAAATTAAAAGACTATGAATTTTATTAATATGTTTATTATAAATAAATTAACTAAAAAATATTATTATCATTTGGCTTTTTTTTAATTAAGTGGTAAACAAAGACTATGCAATTAAATTATATTTTATGGTTTATTAAATTATCTATAAGTTACAAAACCTATTTATTAAATTTAATTAATTTTTTATTTAAAATTTGGATGGTTTAGCTTAATTTATAAAGATGAATGACTAATATCCTTTCTTCTTAAAATTTAGTTTTTAAAATAAAAAGTCTAATATACTTTATATATAGTAGTATAGATTAATGAAGAGATAATTTCATAAATTTATTTTTTTTAATATATAATATATTAAAACATATAAGAACACTCGGTATCGCTCGTTGTCGCGTTATTACTCTGAGGCAGGTCGTTGTGGGGCTCGTTCTCGCCCTCGTTATCCCTACAATGGCTCGCTATTTTTTTTTATTTTTTTCAAACGGCTAGATTTATAAATAAATAAAAAAAATTAAACATAACGGCTATATATATAACCGTTGAATTAATTTTTATTTTTTTTTAATACCATTTCACCTATAAATAAATCCGCAATTTAACAAAAAAATCACACTATTTCTCAATCTCATTCTATCTTTATATACATTTCATCTATAATCTCAATCTCATACATTTTTCAATCGTAAAAATGTCATCATCGTCTTCAAACGGTCCCCAAACAAACGCAAACACTCCTTCGACGCCACAATCACAAACCATCCCCAATTTTGGTTTCGCAAACTACCATAATCTAGCAAACCCCTTATTATCACCCCAAATACCAAATTTTAACCAACAACAACAACAAATTTTAAACACCGTTTTTCGCAATAATCTACCCAACAACAACCCCAAGCCATGTTCAACCCCAAACAATTTTTTATGCATCAACCACTATTGATGCAAGAACAACAACAATCACAATTTTTACCGCAACAATCACAATTTCTACCACACCAATCACAATTTCCACCTCAACAATCACAAACGCTTCAAGAAACGCAAGAAGTTGTTCAAGAAATTCAAGACGTTATCGAAGAAACGCAAGGACCCGAAACATCTAAGCCAAAAAAGAAAAAAATGTGTGTAAAAAGGTGCCATGAACCACGACCGAGGAAGTACTTTTGGCGAAGATGTGGTGTCACATTTCGGAAGACTCCGACAGCGCCAACAACCAACCGGACGCACGATTTTGGAGTCGAATTGTGTCGGGTTACAACGAACAAGCTAAGGGGCTAGGTTTGGTGGAGAGAAACAAGGAGTCCATGAATAGCAAGTTCACGGAAATGAGTGGCGCGATAAAGAACTTTATTGGCCATTATGCGGAGGCTTTACGACTTCGGAGTAGCGGGTCCGACGATTCAAAGGTTTTAAAGGCGACTCATGAGATGTACCTTGATACGGAGGGTGGACCATTTAGGCAAGCGGCGGTGTAAGAAATTTGGAGAGAACATAGCAAATGACGTGTTTTTGCGAAAATAGAAACTTCAGTTACCACCGTCAACCTTGAAGACGTTGATATAGTGGATGATATTTTCGCGGATGACCGAAATGAACGACCACGCAGAAAACAAAGAGGAAGTAAAAGAAAAGAATCATCCGACGCATCCGAAAAGGCTCAATCTTCATCGTCGGCGTTATGTGGAGCGATTGCTTCACAATTAAGAAAACTTACAAAAAGAAAAAAATGATGTCGCAAAAACGAAAAAAGAAACACTCCAAGTCCAAAAAGAGGCAGCTCTCGAACAAAAACAAACGTCTCTCGAACAACAACAAGCGGCTCTCGAACAAAGACAAGCGGCTTATACAAGTGCAAGAAGAGACGATATGTTGTTTCTTCAAACGAACACGGAGGGGAGACAACAAGGACAAGCGGAGTAGATTGAGAACAAAAAAATGAAAATTCGGGAAAAATATGGGATGATTTAGCTTTTAGGATTGTTTTAGTTTTAATAATTTGTATTGTTTTTATTTTAATAAAATCTTATATTTATCTTATTTAAATGTTAAAAAAAAAAAAAACCGGGAGTCCCACAATAACCCACAATCATCATTATCACTTCACCAAAAAACTCACAACTATCATTGTGGATGTTATATCAACCAAAAAATCTCACAATCATCCACAATCGTCATTATCAATCCAAGATCTCTAATAAACTTTTAAATACTCCGATTCAATTGTCATTATCATCTCCCACTCATTGAAAAACTCATTGAAAAGTATTACATTTTTAATTTGTTTCTATTTTTATTAAATTAAATGGGATTTTCTAAATTTAGGGGTTGATTACTTTTTATAATTTATAAAAATATTAAAGAAAATGTAATAATAATACAAAGCAAATTATTGTCATATTGTTTCTCTATAGTGGGTTGAAGCTATATTTCTTATTTCTTTTTAAATAAGAGATATATTGGGAAAGTCAAATAGTCCAATAGGGTATGTTTTTGAACGAACATAAGAAAAGCCCAGATCCAAAAATTGACAATGTAGACGTAAAAAGTAAATTGATTGAGGTCCACTTATTTCAATTATATCGTGTTTGGGTAGGCTATTAAAGGGTTACTATGGATTGTGGCATGATAGTAATTAAATTGTGTTTGGGTAGGCTATTAAAGGGTGTTTAATTAGTTATTTTTTTTTTTTTTATAGAAATGATTATTAGCTTAAGTACTAAAAGATACTTATTAAAAAGTGGTAGTTAGCTATAATACTGGGAAATTTATAACAAATTCAACCACGATATCTCTTTTATACATCACCAAAAGCTCTATTAAATTCGCAAAAATGTTGTTTGAAAATGTGTTGTGTTTGTAACCACTTTCAAAAGTGTTTTCTTATATTATTATATGTTATAAAAGTAGTTGTAAGTAACCTATTAAATGTAATGAACTCCTTAGTTTTTCTATTCAAGATATTAAGTAGAAATAATCATATAATTTTTCATAAAGAAATAACAACAAAACGGATCAAATGGGTCAAAGACACTCTGTGTTTAATTTCAATGATACATATTTTCTATGTTGTTACTAACTCTTTAAAATCATATTAAACATATATAATGATATTAATGAATTTAATTTCGGTGCTACTTAGATAAAACTTGATATAAACCTAATTATATTCAAAAATAGGAACTAAATATATATGTACTGTCGAAGGCCATTTTACACTCGATATCTTTCATAAGTGTTTCCAATTCGCCACCTGTATAAGAAAGAAGAACAATGTTACAGATTAATAAAAAAAATTCCTAACAAATATGATCAAACTCTACTACAAATTACCCATTTAATACTGATAGATTATCATATGCTCACTTTTAATGAAAACTATTTTACTTGAATCTAACAAGAAAACAAATCATCTTTTTATAATTAAAAAAAGAAATATACATGAGAAGTGTATTGTTACTCCATAAAGCTTTTGATTGTCTCTTGATTTTGTTCTTAATGAGATATCTTCTAACTTCTGCATAAATATCCTTTTCACCTGATATAGAATAACCTCTTAACCATCGCATTAGTTTGGTTGTCATACTATCACGACAAAAAAAAAAAAGTTCTATATGAACTGAGATACAAGATAAACTACTTGTATATAGTCTAAGCATGTAAAATAAAAAAAAATGTAGAAACTTGTCCAAAGGAGCTACAAATAATGTCTAAATAAAAACTTTAATGAATCCAAATTAGCTTCACATAAGCAGACATAAATGACGGAACATGATATGATACATCAAGTAGTTGAGAAATAATGTTTTCTCTTATATATTAGTATTTTAAAGCTTTTGTTGAATAAACCGACTATCATACTGATCTGAAATGCACAAACGATTTGTGCATGCACTTATCGCTAAAGAAAAAAAAATATGATTGGCATTACATGCTTAGTAGAATCAACTTGAATGTAAAAAATGCTCCCTAATTGAAAAGTAATTCTTAAAAATGTCAAATATACAACGCTACTATTTATGAGTTATAAGAAGCAAATATATTACCGAACACTTGGTGTGCGCTTATAGAGTAAAATGAAGTAAAGAATGATAATTACATTCTGATTTTAGATCGACATTTCAAAAGAATAATACTACCTTGGATAATTAAGATATAAGTGAATGAAACTGAATAATTAGGGCAAAAACATACAGAAATTTGGATACATACTTTTATAATGATTGATGGCGGCTAATTAAAGGAAAGAAAAGAGAAATCTATAATTGAATGATGGTGAGGAATTCAAATACCAGATAAATACAATTTAAGATTTCAGTTAGTATTTATAAGTTGAAGTTACATTCTAGTCAAATTAACAAAAAAAAAATTAATCATACAAGCATTTTTTCAAACAGTTAGTATGCACAAAAAAAAATTAAGAGCCAAGTGAAAATTTAATTAACAAATGCGATTAAATTGAAAGGGGAAAAGAAAATAAATCAAATCAAAGATAACAACAACATTTTTGTTCATTTAAAGACTCTGTTTGTAATATATAAATCAAATTAAAATGAAAAGCCATTGAAAAAAAATAAGAAAGAAGGAATCAACTTACAGCTAAGTTAAGTGAATATGAAATAGAGGGGGAAAAGGATTTTAGAAGAAAATTTTCAAATTGTGAACGAAGATGAAAGGGAATTGGTTGGGGAAATCAGTGCAAGAAGTGTCTTTAATAAGTTTTCCAATTTAAAAATAAGATAAGTACTTTTATTAGGTTTTATTATGACATCAACCCTTAATGTATTCCAATGTGGACAACTTCAGGACTCGCCACATCAGTTTTATGATGTCAGCTCTAAGTCCCATTTATTAGATAGTATTGATGTTCAACCCTAATTTAAAACCTATCCAAAATTATTCTTCTCACTGGAAACCGTAATACCCCAACAGTGCAAAATGGTGGATCCCAATTCACCCAAATATTTGATTATAATGTGGCTTTTGTGTGAAAAATATTCAATTGATTTTGGGTATCGAAAATTGTTGGACAAAAATACGCAGGTTCGATTTTTCTATTTTGTATATTATTCTTTTTATCGTATTTTAACCATCACTTTTGCTTTGAAAAAAATGATCTTTCTCTGTCACTTATTATCCAATGGATCTATATTTTAAATTTTATTATTTTAAGTGGTGTTATGTGGATTCAATAAAATAATACTATCTTTTTACTATTTAAAAATAAAAATAAAGTACATATTTTCAAAAAACATGTTTCTTTAATGATATTATATTGAACTGCTCATTTGTTTGAAATAAAGTCAAATCAATCGTTACTCTCTAGTCGTTTCTACTTTATGGGTATTTTATTCAAAATTTTGTTATAAGTTTTACCTGTTGTATTTTTTTCTTATTTATGTTTATTGTATTTTTCAGTTTTAAAAGTGCTTCATAGTCGATCTATCAATAAGACTAGACATTGATTTGGATTGGTTGATGAAGATGGAGACTACTTAGTCACAAGTGTACATTATATTGATCCGTTTTCGATTACGATAAAATAGCTGATCCCATTTTTCCCATGTTCTCTAATGAACAATGTGTTAGTAGTTTTTATAAGTTTTGTTTACCTATGAACATGATCATGTGTATATATGAACATCATCATGTGTATATATGAACATCAACATGTGTATTTATGAACATACGGTTCGTGAATGAGAAAGTCGTAAAAACGAAATTGGTGTTTTGTTAAATTGTTTATATGGTATTTGAATATTTTAATTAAACATATTCTTGTTTATTCTTAATTTTATTATATTCTCTAATTTGGATGGAGTGTTCATCTACAAACACTCGTATGTATTCAAGACAATATATGTTTCACACGTGACGTATGAAAACTAAACCCCGTAAAAAAAGAAAAATAAGCAAAATTATATACAAAATTCAAATTCTAATATAACTTTAATATAACAGTAGAGTTGGTGTGTGTTAAAAAAATTGTCAAAGTTAAATTTTACTAAAATTTTGAAAGTAGAATCCTTATGTCAAAAGGGAGAGAAAACAAAAATTAATTGTATAAATTAAACATAAATTCAAAATTATTCAATTACTAATATGCCCTTTTAAATTAAAAAATAAATTTTTAATAGAGAAGGAAAAATGAGTGGTCCATATTGAGTTCTCGCAGTTCTCGCAGAAATAGGAGTTCTCGCATGAATCAGTCCCTATATATATATATATATATATATATATATATATATATATATATATATATATAAATCGAGTTCTCTCTAGTAAAGAAGTGGATTTCCTTAAATTTATATATATATATATATATATATATATATATATATATATATATATATATATATATATATATATATATATATATATATATATATAGAGATTGGGGTTCAAATGGGATCCCTAATTTTCTAGAGATCTAGGGATCCACTTTTTAACCACCCATTTTTCCTTATATCTTTGTTTTTTTTTTTTTGCTTTTTTTATAATTTTTTTTTTTACTTTTTTCTTTTACCTTTTTATTTACTTTTTTTTTTTCCGAAAATCACATTTGATTTTCAATCTTACTTTTAAAAATCACATGTGATTTTCAATCTACAAATCTTTTATGGGTAAAATCACATGTGATTTTTAACGTACAAACTATTTTGCTTATAAAATCACATGTGATTTTCGAGAAACAAATATTTCAAGTGTGACTTTAAAATTTATAAATTTTGGTTTTTGAAAATCACATGTGATTTTCCAAAAAAAAAAATTCACGTGTGATTTTAAAATTTATAAATTTTGGTTTTTGAAAATCATATGTGATTTCAATTTTTTACAAAAAAATCACATGTGATTTTGAAAAAAAAAAGTTAAGTAAAACATAGCAACCAAAAAAAAAAAAAAAAAAAAAAAAAAAAAAAAAAAAAAAAGTATTAAGGGGAAAATGTGTGGCTGTAAAGTGGATCCCTGGATCCCTAGCAAATCGAGTTCTCTCTAGTAAAGAAGTGGATTTCCTTAAATTTATATATATATATATATATATATATATATATATATATATATATATATATATATATATATATATATATATATATATATATATATATATAGGGGGAGGACCACTAGGGCTTGCCCAAGTGGTTATCACCTGTCACCTTTGTGTGGGAGGTCACGAGTTCGAAACTTAGTACTGGGGTGGGTGACCTCCCAAGAAGATTTTCTACCAATGCTTGTGGCTCTTTCAGCAGGGGTGTTTTAACGGGACCAAGACTTCGTGCAGGCTGGGTCGGTCGGTCACAAAAGTGACACGGGCTTGAGAGGGTCCGCCAATAAACCTCTTCTTTTTTATATAGGGGGAGGGTTTATGTAAAAAGTGTTAAATTTGTAAAAAGTGTGAGAAGCATTGTGGGAGTGACATGTGGCAAGCTTAATTTTTTTTTTAATAAAAAAATAATATTTTTAATAAAAAAATATTTAAAAAAAAATCGAAACTTTTTTTTTTCGAGAAATTTTTTTTTCTTTTTTGCTCGAAAAAAGTTATGTACGAAAAAAAATATGATACACATTTAAGATGCACATTTATGATGCACATATATGATGAACATTTTATGTGTGCATCATAGTTGAATATCATAGTTTTTTGTGTGTGGATCATAGTTGAATATCATGGTTTTTATGTGTGCATCATTTATATAAACCATATTTTTTTTGCATCATTAATGTGCATCATATTTTGTGTGTGCATCATATGACGTGGCAGATGACGTTATCAAAAATAATTTTTAATTTTTTTTTTTTCCAAAATTTTTTTTTTTTACGATTTTTTTTTTTTCAAAAAAAAATATTATTTTTTTAAATATCTTTTTATTAAATTTTTTTTTTCCAAACTTGCCACATTTCACTTCCACAATGATTCTCACACTTTTTACAAATTTAACACTTTTTATTTGATCCTACTCATATATATATATATATATATATATATATATATATATATATATATATATATATATATATTGGGATTCAAATGGGATCCCTAATTTTCTAGAGATCTAAGGATCCACTTTTTAACCACCCATTTTTTCTTATATCTTTGTTTTTTTTCTTTTTTTGCTTTTTTTCTAATTTTTTTTTTTACTTTTTTCTTTTACCTTTTTATTTACTTTTTATTTTTTTATTTTTTTTTCTTCCGAAAATCACATTTGATTTTCAATCTTACTTTTAAAAATCACATGTGATTTTCAATCTACAAATCTTTTATGGGTAAAATAACATGTGATTTTTAACCTACAAACTATTTTGCTTATAAAATCACATGTGATTTTCGAGAAACAAATATTTCAAGTGTGACTTTTTTTGTAAAAACGAAAAAAGAAACACTCCAAGTCCAAAAAGAGGCAGCTCTCGAACAAAAACAAACTTCTCTCGAACAACAACAAGCGGCTCTCGAACAAAGACAAGCGGCTTATACAAATGAAAGAAGAGACGATATGTTGTTTCTTCAAACGAAATCACATGTGATTTTCAAAAACCAAAATTTATAAATTTTAAAATCACACGTGAATTTTTTTTTTGTCGAAAATCACATGTGATTTTCAAAAACCAAAATTTTAAAATTTTAAAATCACACTTGAAAAATTTGTTTTTTCGAAAATCACATGTGATTTTATAAGCAAAATAGTTTGTAGGTTAAAAATCACATGTGATTTTGGTAAAAAATAATCAATAATTTTTTAAAATCAAACGTGATTTTACCCATAAAATATATGTAGATTGAAAATCACATTTGAATTTTTAAAAAGTAAGGTTGAAAATCAAATGTGATTTTCGGAAGAAAAAAAAATAAAAAAAAATAAATAAATAAATAGAAAGGTAAAAGAAAAAAGCAAAAAAAAAATTTAGAAAAAAAGTAAAAAAAAGTAAAAAAAAAAAGTAAAAAAAAAAAGAACAAAGATATAAGAAAAAATGGGTGGTTAGGAAGGATCCCGGATCTCTAGATAATTAAGTATCCCTTTTGAACCTCAATATATATATATATGATTTTTAGTTTATATCATAAATTTATTATAAATCACTTATGTTCTTAAATAAACTATGTTACTAACATTGATTTACCATTATCACATATTAATAGCCGTTAAATAACATAATTCATATATAAAAACCATAAACCTACCTTATATATGTAAATCAATATATAATGAAATTTTCGGTTTCAGTTTTAGTTATACGAAAAACAAGTTGAACCAAAGAGTGCTCACCCCTAAATTTTAGAATGTATAAAATTTTGTAAACTAATTTCATTTGGATGTATTTTAAGTTTTGTGAACTAATTGAAAGATAGACACCCTATGACTAAAACACTGTTAGTTTGACTGGTTTAAACTTATTGAAAGATACGAAAACATTGCTACTTTGACTGGTTTATATACATTGAAAGATAGAAAACTTATGACGAAAACATTGTTACTTTAACTTGTTTATACGCGTTGAACTTTGAACGGCATATTCCTCTTAAAAACAAAAATTGAATATAAACAAGTTTTGGGTAGAAATAGAGGTGTGGATGGATCTATTTTCTAAACAAAGTAAACTATATAAAAAATGATAGAGAGACCTAATTGTTAAGTACAAAGAACAACCTAATTTATTATATAGTTGTCAATTAATGATTGCATTTGAGGAGAGAGAGAAAAAGAATATTATATTTTCAATGTATAAGATACAAACATCTAATACATTATTAGGTCTATATTCTATTGGGTTAATTGTTTGAAAATACATCGAACTTTACACTAAAAACTATTGTATGCATCTATATTCTAATCCATCTATTGTATTCAGTTATCTTCGAAATTAGTCTAATGTTAGCATGATTTAACCTTTAACCGACTCAATGATGACGTGGATCAGGTTTTATATATTTCTAATACTTAATATATGATGTGGCAGCCACCTATATTATTATTATTAAATTAAATTAACTAATATATGTATAAGATAAACTTTTACTCACTCTCCACTCATCCACCATATAAACCAGAGGAAAATCACTCACACTCTCCAATGCACCGTCACACTTTTACCACCTGTCACACCCCGCAAAATGGCGGAACCGAGGTGTACAGAGAATACGGTATCAGAGATTCAAAGGTTACATCAACATAAGTAAACCAAACATAATCAACATAGATAAATAAGTTCAGAATAGCATACGGTGAAGGACCAAAACGGGAATTCCAACGAACCTTGACAATCGGGAATTCCCACGTAAACCAAACATAATCAACATAGATAAATAAGTTCATCTTCGCGTTCCCACGTGAACTCAGCTCCAAAACGGGAATTCCAACGAACCTTGACAATCGGAATCTTACTTCGTCGTAGGCGCTTAACATCACTAGCAACAATCTCAATCGGTTCCTCAACGAAAAGAAGCTTATCATCAATCTGGAGTTTCTCAAGCGGAACTAATAACGTCTCGTCAGCCAGGCATTTCTTCAACTGAGATACATGAAATACATTGTGTACGCTGCTCAGTTCTGCCGGCAAATCTAGTCGATACGCAGCTGGGCCGACGCGGGCTAAGATCTTGAACGGACCCGTGTATCTCGGACTCAGCTTGCTGCGCTTCTGGAATCGGACAACCCCTTTCCATGGAGATACCTTCAATAATACCATATCCCCAACACTGAACTCAAGAGGCTTCCTGCGCTTATCAGCATACTTTTTCTGTCGATCTCTTGCAGTAATTAATCGTTCCTTGATCTTGAAGATCTTGTCAGTGGTCTCTTGTATAATCTCCGGACCAGAAATCTGACTATCTCCAATTTCTGCCCAACATACAGGCGATCGACACTTGCGGCCATACAAAGCTTCAAAAGGTGCACACTTGATACTCGTGTGATAGCTGTTGTTGTACGAGAACTCAATCAACGGCAAATGAACGTCCCAACTACCACCAAAATCAATTGCGCAGGCTCGAAGCATATCTTCCATGGTCTGAATAGTTCTCTCACTCTGACCATCGGTCTGCGGATGATAGGCGGTACTCATATCTAACCTTGTACCCATAGCAGTCTGGAATGTCTTCCAAAATCGTGAGGTGAAACGAGCATCACGATCGGAAATAATCGATACAGGGACTCCGTGTTTCGATACAATCTCTGCAATATACAAACGCACGAATCTCTCCATCGGATAATTCTCACGAATCGGTAGGAAATGAGCAGACTTCGTTAATCGATCAACAATAACCCATATACTGTCATAACCACTCGAAGATCTCGGAAGCTTTGTAACGAAATCCATAGTAATACGCTCCCATTTCCACTCGGGAATCTTCGGTTGTTGGAGTAGCCCAGACGGTTTCTGATACTCAATCTTCACTTTGGAACAGGTCAAACATCGACTAACATACTCGGCGATCTCACGTTTCATACCCGGCCACCAATAGAACTCTTTCAAGTCATGATACATTTTGTCGGAACCCGGATGAATGGAATAGTTAGACTTATGGGCTTCGTCTAGAATCAACTGACGGATACTAATCGGAACCCAAATACGCTCGAGGAAATACAGAACTCCATCCTCCTTCGGTTCTAATTCCAACGCTAACTTATACAACCTTTCCTCTTTAACACGGTCCTCTGTCATAATACCTTCCTGTGCTTGAATAATCCGAGCCTTCAAGCTCGTCTGAATAGATATCATCATAGAACGGATACGGACTGGTTTGACTGTTTCCTTACGACTTAGTGCATCAACAACAACGTTCGCCTTACCAGGGTGGTAGCGAATGTTGCAATCATAGTCGTTCAATAACTCAACCCAGCGTCGTTGTCTCATGTTCAACATCTTCTGATCGAATATGTGCTGAAGACTCTTGTGGTCGGTAAATACAGTACACTTGGTCCCATACAGATAATGTCTCCAAATCTTCAATGCGAATACGACGGCTCCCAATTCTAGATCATGTGTCGTGTAATTCTGCTCATGGACTTTCAACTGACGCGAAGCGTAAGCTATAACTTTACCATTCTGCATAAGCACACAACCCAGACCCTTGTGCGAAGCGTCGCAATAAACAACAAAATTCTCGGAACCAACTGGCAGACTAAGAATAGGAGCGTCACACAACCGCTGCTTCAAAACCTGAAAGGCTCTCTCCTGTTCGGAACCCCAAACGAATGGTTCACTCTTCTGTGTCAACTTTGTCATAGGTGAAGCGATTTTGGAGAAGTTCTCGATGAATCGGCGATAATACCCAGCAAGACCCAAAAACGAACGGATTTCGGTCGGGGACTTTGGTGCAACCCAACTTTTAACAGCTTCAATCTTAGCAGGATCAACGTGAATACCCTTCGCGCTAACCACGTGGCCAAGAAATTGAACTTCGGATAACCAGAACTCGCACTTAGAGAATTTCGCATACAACTTTTCCTTTCGAAGCACTTCTAGAACAAGACGCAAATGCTCTTCATGTTCCTTGCGACTTTGGGAATAGATCAGAATGTCGTCGATGAATACGATAACGAATTGGTCAAGATACGGACGACAAATACGGTTCATTAGATCCATGAATGCTGCAGGGGCGTTTGTCAGACCAAACGGCATCACCATGAACTCATAATGACCATACCGAGTACGAAAAGCGGTCTTAGGTATATCATCTTCCTGAACTCTCAACTGATGATAACCAGAGCGAAGATCGATCTTAGAGAAATAGCAAGAACCCTGAAGTTGATCGAATAAGTCGTCAATACGAGGAAGGGGATAACGGTTCTTCACAGTCAGCTTGTTTAACTCCCGATAATCAATACATAAACGCATGGAGCCATCCTTCTTCTTAACAAAGAGGACAGGAGCACCCCACGGGGAGAAACTAGGACGGATAAAACCCTTATCGACCAGTTCCTGAATTTGTTTCGACAACTCGAGCATCTCGGAAGGAGCCAAACGATACGGAGCTTTAGCAACAGGTGCTGCTCCAGGAACAAGATCAATACGAAAGTCGGTTTGTCTCTGGGGAGGGACTCCAGGTAAATCTTCGGGAAAAACGTCAGAATACTCGCGAACGATCGGTACACCATCAATCTTTATCGTAGAATCTTTCTTCACCAAATGAGCGAGATATAAGGAACAACCTTGGCGGACATACTCGCGAACTTTCAAACTTGAGATGACTTTAAGACGTTTCCCAGCCTTGTCTCCATGTACAACCAACTGATCTCCATCCGGCTTCTGAATACGAATAAGTTTCTCATAACAGACTATCTCGCCTTTATGCTTACCTAACCAATCCATACCGACTACGACATCGAAACTACCGAGTTTCATAGGAATAAGGTCGATGGAATAAGGAATATCGGCTAATACGAGGGGCATATCACGAATAACTTCTCTAACACAAGCACATCTACCATAAGCTATTTCTACCTCATAAGCAGGCTCTAAAGGACTAGAAGCACGGTTTACTAAGGGGCGGAAATCACTAGATATAAAGCTTCTATCGGCACCCGAATCAAACAAGATAAAAGCAGGATAATCATCGACAAGAAATGTACCAGTGACTACAGTAGGATCCTGGTGAGCTTCAGAAGAATCCATGGCGAAAGCTCGGCTCTTGGCAGGATTTCCTCTTGCATTAGTACCAGCACCGTGAGTAGGAAGGGGAGTAGATGCTATAAGCTTGGGACACTGATGACGACGGTGACCTACTTCTCCGCATTCAAAACATGCTCCAGTAGCCCTTCCACAAAACTGCTCGGTGTGGCCTAACTTCTTGCATCGGTTACAAACCCAACAAGCCACATTTGCTGCATGAGCACTGCCGCATTTACCACACTTCGGATGTCTGCCCTGATAACCAGCTCCAGAACCCGTCAAAGCATACACTTGAGGAAGTTGGGGTCTCTGATCCTGACCACGGCTTCTCTTCCTCGAATTACCCATATCTCTCCTATCATATCTACCAGCATCTCTTCGGCTCACAACCGGCTGAAGAACACCACCACGGATCATACTTGCGGTCAACCGACCAGCAATATCAACCGCACTCTGTAGAGTACCCGGAAGGTGAGAAATAATGTGGTCTCGCATAGTCTGGGGCAACCCTTGAGTGAAGCGTTCGATTCTCTCATTCTCCGTGCGAACCAACCGAGGAGCCAAAACACACAAATCATAGAATCTATTCACATACCCGCGGAAATCAGAACCTTGCATAGTCAGGTTCCACAACTCATTCTCCAACCTCTGCGTCTCAGATGTCGGCACATACTCCTTCTTCATCATGACCTTCAAGTTTTCCCAACTCATCAAGGCAACAGCAGCTCGGCCCTGAACCCGTTTCACTGAGTTCCACCAGGTGAGTGCCTTACCCTGGAACAAGAACGTAGCATACTTAACCTTGCTTTCCTCAGCACATCCCGAAACATCAAACACAGACTCAATCCTC
This sequence comes from Senecio squalidus, assembly GCA_910822075.1. Lineage (NCBI taxonomy): Eukaryota > Viridiplantae > Streptophyta > Magnoliopsida > Asterales > Asteraceae > Senecio > Senecio squalidus. Next base: position 23,604,250 of record CAJVGC010000582.1, read on the forward strand.
TCAAACCACTGTAGGGTAGCAACCGCATCCTCGGTACCCCTAAACTCAGTAGGTCTGCAATCCAGAAAGGTCTTATACGAACAGCCTCGGGGTGGATCTTCAATAACAATACTCGGTCCACCGACTCCCACATGCACTGCTCTTCCCACATCGGAACCATCGCACCCAGACGCCGTACCTTCTGATCCAATGCCGTGCATCACAGGTTCTTCAAACCCTATGTCGGCATCCTGCACCGGTGTCTCCTTGAGCTGTGCCACAATCACGGGTATAGCTGCTGCAATCTGCTCCGCAATCAACTGACTGATATTCGGAGTAGTGGTATTAGCATTGGGGGCAGCAGTGGTATTCTGAGACGTAGCACCCGCTCTCACGCTGGCGCGACCTCGCCTCGTCGACTTTCTCGTAGCAGTGACGGCCGGAGTAGACCTAGTAGAAGCTCTCTTAGGCGGCATCTTCTACGAATGTCAAACAGAATAAATCAGAGAGATAACCGGATGTGCGACTAAAACAAATAGGCCTCAAAACATAAAATGCATAACAAAAGCACATAAAGCATACGAATCACATACAGGCCCACAAAAGAAAGAAATGCGCACATAGAGTAAATCAGATACGTCCAAAAGCCTAGGTCATAGTCTAAGTGATTCCGTAAGGTCACTTAGTTCGCTATAACCATTGGCTCTGATACCAACTTCTGTCACACCCCGCAAAATGGCGGAACCGAGGTGTACAGAGAATACGGTATCAGAGATTCAAAGGTTACATCAACATAAGTAAACCAAACATAATCAACATAGATAAATAAGTTCAGAATAGCATACTTATTACAATCATCCGAAAATATCAAAATACGGCTACAGCATCTGGGATACTAAGGAATTAACAAAAAGCAAAATAAATTCCATGCAAGTAATCCACGTAGCCAAGCAAGCATAACGTCAAAAAGTGTAACCTCAAATCCCTGAAAAGCGTTAAAATACGACGTCAACATAAAGTTGGTGAATTATTCGCAATAATTAATAAAAACATAATAGTATAAAAGTTTCAATATGTTTTGACCCAAAAGTGATATGATTTGAAAATAAGTCATTTGAAAAATGATGTTTCAAGGTATACGTGAAGTATACAAAACCTTTTAATAATATACCAATATAAATACCATAAAAATACCTTAATCAATTCATAAAAATACCATACTGGATAGATAATAGCCTTAGGTAAATACTATACACCTGAACCATAACAATACTGGCAACTAACCCCACCTAGTGCATTACGCTAGGTTGTCCTCGAATTCAACGGTCATAACATTTCTAACACGGACAGGGCGCATCCATCATCCATCGTGTTAACAATGAGGGCTTGTTAGACCCATATAGCGCTATATATACGAACCGGCGGCTAAAAGCTAACAGGTGTGTATACGGGGCCTCGTTCTACCACAAAGGCGGAACAAGTTGGGTAATGCTAACCTAAAGGCATTCATATCCAAAATACATAACCATAATACATACTATACCATAAAATACATTTATACAACGCTAATCATGCCCAAAATGTAAAAGCGGTAAAAAGGGCAACGAATAACTCACAGAATAGCAATGCAATCCAAACACGATACGTCAGGTAATAATATAATACGGTCAAGCTTCCACGTCTAAGTGCCCTAAACATCACGTAAATAAACATGTCTAAGTATCTCTAAGTCTAGTGGGGTATGCCTTAATGATTAACGTTTTATACGGGTTTTAAAATGACCAACAGGAACATCAATTTAGCAGAATTACAAACGTTTCGGAAAGTTCAGCAAGCTAGTTACGCATCACGTAACTAGGAGTTACGTGACACGTAACTGTTACTTACGTGACAAGTTACTTACGTGACAAGGGAGTTACGTGACCAAGGAGCTTACTTACGTGACAAGTTACGTGATACATGCTAGTTACGTGCCATAGAAGGAAGTTACGTGCTCCAGTTACGTGCACGTAACACAGTTACGTGACGTAACTGGGTTTTACGAAAAATTACATTCGGAATTCGATTCTGAGTGTTTTTAGGCGTTAAAATCATCAAATATTGAAACCCTATGTCCAGAATACATTTCGGTACAATAACCCTCAATAAAATCCGAGTTTTGATGGTAAAAAGTGATGTTTTCGAGCTTGAATAAATAAAATAAAGTTTAAAACCAAATTGAAGAAATACTTACCGGATCGAAATGAAATTTGGAGGAAAGATGAAGATGACTACGGTGAACAATAACCAAGCTTCAAAATCGGATTTCAACGGTCGGATCTTGAGATATTTTAGAGAGAAGGAAGGGCTTGTATGTGTGTTTTTAGAGAGAGAAAGGAAAGATGAGAATGAGGTAGGTGAAAGGAGGGTAGGTGGATAAGACAAAAGTTTTGTGATTTCTAGGTAGCCTAATAAGACAAAAAGTAGGTGAAGGACTAATTTTGTAATAAAAATCCCATAGGACTAGTTTTGTAATAAAATTCTGGAAGGACTAAAATTGTAATACTTTTTAAACGTTAATCTTAATCGTATAATTAAGGCATAAAACCCCTAAACTTATCTTAAGAGCATACTAGACTTATACTAAAGGCACTTAGAACTAAACGTTCCCGACATAAAGGTCTGAATCACATAAAATACAATTACGATACTCATAAAATACGAGAAATACGAATACGATAAAACATAAAAGGGATACAATAGGGTCAAAACATAATCATAAATAAATAAAACGAATACGTGTCGATAGAAGTATACCTAGAAATTCGCGAATGTCACACCACCCATTCTACTAAAATGCGTCGTTACTCCGGCATCCTTCGCCGATCACCGGCGCCACCGCTTCTCAAACTCACCCTACTATTCTGCTTATTCTTGTTCGTCACCATCTCCACCGCATGGCGCTCGTGGCCTTCTCAGAATACCACCTCCAACCACCACTCATCGGAGCTAGAATACGGCGGGTATAAAAAGTACGGAGGTAGGAAATCGGATCTTGAGTCGATCGGTGGTGGTTTGGGGATGATGGTGATTTGAGTCGATCTGGGTTTCATTTGAAGGAAATCGGATCTTATAATGGTGGTGGTGGCTGCCGGAGTTGGTGGTGGCTAATTCTTATACAACGGTTGACTTGATGTGTTAAAATTCTAACACCAACACGGTGAAGGACCAAATTATGGTTACAAAACACTCTACACCTTTGAATAAAATAGATCTTAGTCAAACTTCAACCTACCATTTGACACCTTCATCCTATAACTAGAAAGAAAAAATATTATATTTGAATCGTGAGATAAAACACACCAAAATTGATGGATTTATAAGTAACTGTGTCCAACTTTATTAAAAGATGAGAAACGTGAAGTAATTTTCTTATTCCATGATGTTTATATTTCTTTTTTTCTTTTAAAACAATCTAATGAAACTGAGTTGGTATTTAAAATCAATTTTTTTTTGAGAGGAAAAGAAAATGTGCATGATTGGTGGTGGCTAATTTCTTAAAGATAAGTTTTTACTCCTCATTTAAAGATCCTAATTTTTTATACAGCGGTTGGTGGTGGCTGTTGGAGTTGGTGGTGGTTGTCGCCGGATTTTTTGGCTGCCGGAGTTGGTGGTGGTGGGATGGTGGCTTCTCGATTTGCTAGATTTAGTGGTGATGAAAAGTTGTGGGGTTGTGTGGTATGGAACATAAAGCAAGACCTTGTTAGTGTGTTGTGTTGATAAAAGTAAAGACCATAAAACAAATAAACAAAGTCAACAAGTGGGTTAGTTTGTTGAGAAAACCTCCTAAGTTGACACATATTATAAAAAATTATTAAAGTTAAGTTATTACTGGTTACCTAAAAAGAAGGTAAACATCTACATACAATAACTTTTAATATGAATTTAACGCATACATTAGAGCATTTAAAATTTGGATATATATAATAGGTTTCAATGACAAGTTCGATGCATTTCCAAACAATTAACCCATATTCTATTTGTAGGTCTACATCTATTGATCATTTCTCAAACTATATAGCTATTAGTAAACGTATTAAGAATATTATAACGTGTAGTAAGAATAGTTCGAATTAAGCAATGAATCAAAACTGGTTTTCCTTGGTTAACATCGTTATCATGGGTCATTTTCAATTATATTAGGAGTTTATTACCAAGGATTAGAAATGACTTCATTTTCACGAATATGACACATAATGGTGATTATTAGGGGTGTTGATCGGGTCGGGTTAGCGGGTTTTGGGTTTTCTGGGTTGGGTTATTTTGGTTTTGAGTTGTGAGAAAAATACCCATACCCATATCCTAATAACAATATGGGTTAAACGGGTTTGAGTTATTCTGATTTGAGTTATCTGGGTTTGACCATTTTAACCTATTTTACCCGATTAACAACAAATGTGGTTTACAACTAATTGGATTTTAATTAAAGATAGTATACTTAGTTATAATTTTCATATTAATGAAATAGGTCAAACTCACAACGTATAAAATATGTTCAACTTATTGTTGATTTTGCCATATTTCATCTTACACAAACCAAAAACGAAACAAATATTTATCTTTGAATAACTTTTTGTAAGCTTTTTATATTTTATGAAAATAAAAACAAACTAATGAGAGACAACTAATAATAATTTCATTAAGGATAACTAATAAAATTGGACATAACCTATTAATACCTATATTCGCAGCATATAACTCATATTCGCAGCATGTTTAATTTTTTTAAAAAAAGTTAAATAACCCTAACATTGACATGCAACTTTCACTTAGCCATTTTATCAAACACATTTTGTTCTTAAAGTATAAGCAAAAAAACACCAATTACCGACACTGCATCTCCAAGCTTAAGATAGCCTTTCTCACCATTTGCTAATGAATAGTTTCTTCTCAAACCAGTAATAAACCTACCAAATTAGCAATAAAGACTAACCATTCATTTAAGCAACGTAAATACCCAAAGATTCTTTACATCAAAATCAATCCTAAAAGTGGTTAAAAGGAACACCTCTGATTTTTTGAAAATGTCTACAACAGAACCACATTTTATCCTGAATATAAAAACACCCACAAAATCCCGTCTCATATAATATGATAGCAACTAATAATTATTAAACAGATTGAATATTAAATAAGGGGGAGAAGCAAAAACTTACCTTGAAAACCTCTCTATAATCGACATAAAAAATGTTTAAGAGATATTTAAGGCCCATCAATATTGAATTAAAATTGTCTTTTATGGATTCCGGAATTCCACTACACGAATATGAAGAAATGCTATGTTTAACACTAACCGTGAGACAACTTCAAGAAGCCAAAAATCATTTATTTCAAACAATAGCTACCAAGGATTATTTTCGTAAAACCTTCAAATAGCAATTTCCATATGTCATTAAGCCATATTCTTTAAAATAAAATAGGTCTTCGCTAATCAAAACATGTATAACTAATCACAATTATTCATATCTTGAATTGAACAAAAGCTCCGTCCTTTTTATATCATTTTGTCTCTAATTCAAAATACAACCGTCCTCCATATTTAAACATAATTCAAAAGAAAACCTTAAAAAATTTATAGAAAAAAAAAGACAAACTAATAACAAATCCTTACTATCTAATATATCCTTACTACCTAATAAAGGGAAGATAAAGATGATGTAATAAGACATAGGTGTCGAATGATAAGATTATCCTCGTTGGATTTGTTATTAGTCTGGTGATGTCATTATTTGTTAATTTAATATACAAAGTATTTCCAACGAAATGAATTCACCGATTTCCAAACCAATGGGCTTCAATTTCCCAGGCAATGTCAATTTCTAGTCCTTACTTAATACAAATTCAAATTTACTTTGTGCAAAAATATCTTCGTTCTTTCAAATCTCTAATCGAAAATTTTGAAACTTTAGTAATTTTCAGTAAATTTGCATCACTAAACCCCCAAACCAGATCTTAGCATATCACAAACCTAATTTTGAATACCTATCTTCATCATGTAAGTTTTTGTTTTTTCTTTTCTTTTAATTCAATCACAAAGTATAGAATCTTCAATCGTCATTCCTACATCAGTTTAGATTAATATTGAAAGAAAAAAAGGATCCACCAATATTTCGTTAGTAAAAACGTGGTATCACGAAACTTTACTTTTTTCGATGTTAAAAGTATATTTCTTTTTTGGTAAAGTCTCGAAACCCTCGTTTTCAACTGATCGTGATATTTTGTGCTCGTTGTAAACACCTCTTCGTGTTCGAATGACTTATTCGAATCACTCTTATCCTTATTATTTGATAAAGGGAATATAAAGATGATGTAATAAGGCAGAGGGGTCAAATGATAAGATTATCCACGTTGGATTTGTTATTAGTCTGATTATGTTATTATTTGTTAATTTAATATACAAAGTATTTCCAACGGAAGGAATTCACCGATTTCCAAATCAATAGGCTTCAATTTCCCAGCCAATGTCAATTTATGGTCCTCTCTTAATTCAAATTCAAATTTACTTTATGCGAAAATATCTTCGTTCTTTCAAATCAATAATCAAAAATTTTGAAAGTTTAATAATTTTCACTAAATTTGCATCACTAAACCCCCAAACCTGATCTTAGCATATCACAAACCTAATTTTAGATATCTATCTTTATCATGTAAGTTTTTGTTTTTTCTTTTCTTTTAATTCAATCACAAAGTATAGAATCTTAAATCGTCATTCCTACATCAGTTTAGATTAATATTGAAAGAAACAAAGGAGCCACCAATATTTCGTTATTTAAAACGTGGTATCGCGAAACTTCACTTTTTTCGATGTTAAAAGTACCTTTTTTTTTGGTAAAGTTTCGAAACCCTCGTTTTCAACTAATCGTGATTTTATGTGCTCGTTGTAAACACCTCTTCATGTTTGAATGACTTACTCGAATCACTCATATTCGTGTATGATGAAATATTGGTCGAATGCCTCCTATTCGTGTATGCACAAAACCTATTCGAATGGGTTTCGTTCGTGTAAGGTTAAAAATGATTCGAATGAATTTTAATTCGTGTAAGGTTAAATCCTATTCGAATGGTTTTAATTCGTGTAAGGTTAAATCCTATTAGAATGATTTAATTCGTGTAAGGCTAAAACCTATTCGAATGGTTTAATTCGTGTAAGGCTAAACTTTGTTCGAATGATGACTTGTTCGCTTATTGTGCAATTCGAATTTCCGAGCAAATCACCGTGATCGATCAATTCAAAACTAAGTTCGTGTACTGAATTCCTATTCGTTCCAACACTTACCCAAATCTTCAAATTCGAATGACTCTATACGAATACCCTTATCCGAACACTCTTCTAATTCGAATGACTATATTCTAACACTCTAATTCGAACACTTTAATTCGAATGATTCTATTCGAACACTCCGACTCGAATCTTCAAACGAATCAATCTTCAAACTAATCTTCAAAAGAATATCTCCATTCGATCTTCTTTTCAAATTATACGAATTAATCTTCAAACCAATCTTCAAACGAATGCAAATAATCTTCAAACGAACATGAAATTCGACTTCAAAATCAACACACACAGATACACTTTCTGTTTGTGTCAGTTGAAAACTTGGTCGAATGATGGTATTAGTGTAAACTTATTCGAATTGAGCTATTCGTGTTAGTTAAAAAATTGGTCGAATTGAGCTATTCGAATGATCCTATTCGAATGATACTATTCGAATGGATCCTAGTCGAACGAAGTGTTTTCAAGCACCCCGCTCTGATACCAATTGTTGGGTCTGATCAATGTAGAGAGAGAGAGAGAGAGAGTGTGGGGGCTTTACAAAGACTTCCTAATTATTACAATTATGTCCTAATAACAAATATAAATACAATGTTATGAATATTTTATTCCTAACAGAAATGGAAACACCTTTACCCATAAAACTTGTTGGTGACATGACCACTCTTCCAAGTTGGTATTTGAATAGTTTTAACAAATATGTGTCTGTAAATGTGTGAGCCTACGGGAACGCACACATCGACATTTAGACACGACTATACGTTTATTATTTGCTAATTATTAATTCAATGAGTTAATTGTAATAATTAACAGATGGGAGAATGTATTATGTAATTATGGAGGTTTCCTAATTATAATACAACTTGTGCTCCAAGTAAATATCACCTATATAATAAACCTTAGGTTTATTGTTTTGGAGACCTAGAAATCGATCCTCTCCCTTCCATTTGGTGATTCTCGACCGAACACATCACAACAAAGTTGTGTTTCGGTTTTCGGGTTCCAAGCAAAAGATAAGATTATCAATTGGTTGATTGAATCCAAACGTCTACTAGTATACAAGTCTGTTGCTAAAGAAGGTGTCGCGTACATAACCGTGGAATAGATCTTATACTTAGATCTATAGCTTATTTGCTATTAATTCAAGACATAAAGGTATTACTTAATCCGATTTAATTATTCCTATATGATCCTATTTTACGCTGCCATGTATTGTTTGACAATATGACTCGAGTTGTATACCTATAGTGGTATCAGCAAAAACATAGGTTAATTTTTATTTTGGATTCAAAAACATCAAAAATTGTGGGGGCGGTGATCAAGGTTTGGTTTAAAACTGACGAACAATAATCTGAAGCTTCATTGCGCCGCAGTGATCATCCACTACGACGCATCGGTCAAGTTTATAAAAAAAACGTTTTTTTATTTACAATTAATAGTTAATTAGAAACTAAAACCTTAAACGCAATTTTGATGTTTAATTACCTTTTTGCCATGCTTACCTTTTATGCAAATTATGTTTATAAAGTTACATGCATAACTTTATAGACATAATTAGGTATACTGATATTGTTAAAAAGTAAATTGAATTATTGACATATTATTAACTGTTAATTGAATATGTGCGACACCAAAAGGATTTTCGATTATAACAAGTTGTGTGTGGTTTATTTGATATATGAATTCTTCAAAAATTGATAACTTACGCAATCCAAACTTGTTTAATTGAAACGAGAGCAAATCAAAATGAGAACAATGACCATAGAGACTTTTTAGGGCTCACCCAATTTGTTGCGCAGATTAATTCTTTTCATGTTATTATATTTGTCAAATATTTTTTGAAAGAAATAGAATTTAATGTGACTAAATAATTATGTAACGAATTTTTTGAACTATTTTGACTCTTTTATACGCATTGGGTTGAGTTTCACCGTAATTTACTCCCGCGATCATATCCTCAGTGTATAATTCCCAACTAGGCTCACCTACATAAAAGACGATATCTAGGAAAGTTTTGCGGATGTATTCTACTCCTAATGAGGTTAGATTTTAAGACATGTTTTGTCATCCTCTACCCTCACTTTCTTTCCCGGTCGTACCTTGTGTAGAGCTACCGAAAGGGTTTTATGATGACGAAGGTACATTTGATTATTATATACACTTGGTGTATAGGAATTAGACAATGATAGAAACACCTTCAAAACCAGTAATGAAAACGTTTTGTTTTTAAACACCCAAATTATGTGACGAAGTTGTGTGCATGCGTCTTCGTACATAGATTTTTTCACCCGTGGAATTAAGTCATATTGCTATCCATTTTGCTTAGAAGAACCTGTACTTGCTCGTCATTCTACGTGAGACGTAGGTGAATCACTCATCGTGAGACGGTGGTGGACTATCTGCAGTCTTAATTTGGACGACTTAAATCGGGTTATGCAGTGAGACTGTAAACGCCGATGACAATAAGATGCGACGAAACATGATTAATATCACGATCACCATTTTTATGCTTGATCGAGCCATGACATTAAGTCCCATATTCTAGAAATTGCATCGGTAAATGCAATTATTGAAACATCACTTACCTTTTGAGTATCATTTAGTTCCTAGCAGATCAACTGATGGAACGGTGATATGTAATTTGGATCCTATACTTGACGGAAAGTAAACCATGAGTTTTACAATTCTGTTAAGAAATTTATGTCAAAAGTAATAATGAAAAGTTTCTTTATGTTTTGTAGAAATGACACAAAAATCTACTACTGATGAGATTTTGGGTGAAACCAAAACAACTTTAAGAAGCAATAAGCGTCCTGGACCAAACTTTAACGATTGGTATCGATCACTGAGGATTGTCCTAAGAGTGATGGAAAGACTTGATATCGTTACCACACCGATGATCGCTGAGCCAAATGCTATTGCTCCTCAAGAAGTGAATGATCATTATAAGTCATAGGATTCACGATGAAGTTGCTTGTCTCATGCTCAGCAGATGATCAGATGATCACTGAGCTGCGTGCATTGTATGAGAAACAAGATAGCCTTGAGCTAAATGACTTGATTCGAGATGTACATGCATGTAAACATGTATCTGGAACACCAGTGGTCCCTACTCATGTTCTGGCCATGAAAAGCTTGTTTGATCGCTTGGATAGAATGCAATACTCATATCATGAACCTGTAGTTGTAAGCATTGTCCTCAATTCTCTTTCACTGGAGTTTGAGGAGTTTACACGTAACTATAAGATGCAGAGTATGAAAAAGAGCATTAACGAACTCCATGCTATGCTAGTGGAATTCGAAAAGAGTATTTCCAAGAATAAGGTTGTTTATGCCCAGGAAAAGAAGAAAAAACAACCGCTACAAGCTAAGTGCAAAATTGCTAAGACTAGTAAAAATAAGCAAGTTGTTGTTTATTCTTCCAAGCCTAAGAAAACCCCTCCATCTAAAAAGGCACATGTCGTTAAAGATGATGGGTGTCACCATTATGGTGAGATAGAACACCGGAAACGGAATTGTCCTAACTATCTATCCGAGGTGCAAAATAAGAATAGAGTCGGAAATGCTGAATCTTCAAGTATTTTGACTATCAATTTATTTTCTTTCTCTAAAACAAATACTTGGGCATATGATACTGGTTGTGGTACCCACATTTGTAACTCCTTGTAGGGGTTTAGAACAAAGAAGAAGATGAAGAATGGATCCTTGTATGTATATATCAGAAATGTCATACGTGTAGCAGTGGAAGCCACCAGAAGTTATGACTTATAATTACCTACGAGCATAATTCTTATATTAGACAATTGTCATTATGTCCCTTCTTTTGTTAGGGAAATTGTTTCAATTTCAGTATTGAAAGATAATGATTTTAATAATGCATTTACATATTTTGGTATTTCAGTTTCAAGAATAATGTTCATTATTTTAATTGTATTACAATTAATGGAATATTTGAAATTGATTTGCATGATCGTCTTTCATATACTAATAATTCAATGTTTAATATAAGCACTAAACGAGCCAAGCCTAACTTGGACTCATCCTACCTATGGCATTGTCTTCTTGAACACATAGGAAAACACCGTATCGAAAGGCTTCAACGTGAAGGGCTTTTGAAATCAAATGATGATTCATTTGATAGGTGTGAGTCTTGTGTATCGGTCAAAATGGCAAGGAAATCCTTCTCGCATGAGAATCAACGGGCAATCGACCTACTAGGAATCATACATAGTGATGTATGTGGTCCCTTTAGGCATATGTCTAGGAAAGGAGCTTACTGCTTCGTAACATTTACGGATGATTTCAGCCGTTATGGTTATGTTTATTTACTTAAACATAAACATGAGGTGTTTGAAACATTCAAAGTGTTTCAAAATGAGGTAGAAAACCAACTCGGAAAAACCATCAAGATTCTCCGATCGGATCGAGGTGGTGAATAGTTAAGCCTAGAGTTTAACGATCATCTACAAGCGCGTGGAATTTTCCAACAACTTACTCCTCCCTATACACCACAGCATAATGGTGTATTGGAAAGGAAAAAAATCGAACCCTGCTTGACATGGTACGATCTATGATGAACCTTACAACTTTACCATTATCCTTTTGGGATTATGCCTTAGAGTCTGTTGTACGCATTCTCAACATGGTTCTAACTAAGAATGTTGATAAGACACCATATGAAATATGGTATGGGAAAGCCCCTAATATGTCTTACTTAAAGGTCTGGGGATGTGGGGCACTCATTAAACGCGATACGCCCGAAAAACTTGAGAAAAGATCTGTTAAGTGTATCTGCGTAGGATACCAAAAGGAAACGATGGGTTACTACTTCTATAGTCCTTTGAGAATACTGTGAAAGTTTCTTGGTATGATGAGTTTTTCGAAACAAGGCTTATCGCTCAAGGAAACAGTGGGAGGGTTGTAGAACTTGACGAGGTTCAATAGGAAGATACATCACCTTCTACTCACACTGGTGATCAACAATTTGGGGGGGGGGGGGGGGTGTTTAATTGAGCCTCAAGTCATGCCTCAATCTGATCCTCAAGTTGCGATTGAGTTGCCTTAGTCTCAAACTCAAATTGTTGATGCTCCAATTCGTAGGTCCGAAAGGACAATACGTGTACCTAATAGATTGAACTTAAACATTAATCTAGAGGAGGATGGCGTATCAGGGGATCTTAATGAACCTCTAACCTTCAAAGTTGCATTATCAGGGTCTGACTCTTACAAATGGCTTAAGGCTGCGAATATGGATATGCAGTCCATGAAAGACAAAGACGTTTGGGATTTGGTGTACCGTCCACCAAATACCAAAACGGTGGATTGTAAATGTCTCTTTAAGATAAAGACCGACATGGATGGCAATATACACATCTATAAAGCTCGTCTCGTGGCAAAAGGATTTACTAAAGTTTATGGAATATACTATGAGGAAACTTTTTCCCTAGTGGCAGACATTAGGGCTATTAGAATTTTCTTAGCCATAGCGGCGTTCTATGACTATGAGATGTGGAAAATGGATGTCAAGACAACCTTTCTGAATGGTTATCTAGACGAAGACGTTTATATGAATCAACCAGAAGGTTTTATTGATCCATTACATCCCAACAAGGTGTGCAAGCTTAAAAAAAAAATCCATTTATGGACTTAAGCAAGCATCACGGACTTGGAATAAAAGATCTGATGAAGAAATCAAAAAGTTTGGTTTCGTTTAGAATTTCGATTAGCCATGTGTGTATCAAAAAGCCAGTGGGAGTAATGTTATTTTTCAACTTTTATATGTAGATGACATATTTCTCATCTTGGAAAGTGTTTTGCCATGAAAGACTTAGGAGAAACAACATTTATTTTGGGAATCAAGATCCCGAGAGATAGATCTAAGTGGTTGATAGACTTAAGTCAGAATTCTTACATTGATAAAATACTAAAGCGATTTAGTATGGAAAATTCCAAGCGTGGATATTTACCAATGCAAGATGGACTTAAACTTAGCATCAATGATTGGGCCTCTACACCTCAAGAGGTGGAGCGCATGCAAAGGATACCTTATGCTTCGGCAATAGGGTTGATTATGTATGCGGTAAGATGCACAAGACCTGATATTGCTTTTGCTCAAAACGTTGTTAGCAGGTTTCAACAGAATCCAGGCGAAAGACACTGGATTTCTGTAAAGAACATACTTAAGTACCTCAGGGCTACTAAAGATATGGTTCCGGTGTATGGTGGAAATCTTGAGGCTCAACTAAAATTTACTGGTTATTGTACGCCGGATTTCAAACTGACCATGATGACACCAAATCTCAAACTGGATATGTGTTCACCATGAATGGAGGAGCTGTAGTTTGGAAAAGCAAGAAGCAATCTACTACACCCATGTCTGGATCAGAATCATAGTACAAAGCAGATGTTGAAGCTGCAATGGAAGCTGTTTGGATCCGGAAATTTATTTCTGGACTTGGTGTTGTTACCACAGCCAAGTATCTTATGGATATGTATTGCGACAACACTGGTGTAATTGTCATAGCCAACAAACCCGGTGTTCAGAAAAGAGCTAGACACTTTCAGAGAAAATTTCACTATGTTCGTGAGCAAGTCAATCAAGGTGAAATTTGAGTACTCAAAGTTCACACGGATGATAACTTAGCAGACCCCTTTACGAAGACTCTGTCAAAGACGAAGCTAACTCACTTAGATGGGCGCATAGGACTTCGTTTATCTAGTAATCACATGTAAATCCGTGAATTTAGTACTTGGACATATGGATGTAATAAACAATTTTATTTATGAATGAAATAATATTTGTGATATTTTGTTTTCATTTATTATAATAATTGTTATCCTATTCTTCATGTTTTATCCTTGAATAATGTTGTGTAATATTATTTTAAATATCCGTTGTCGGTTGATAATATGGGAATATGATTGAATTAAGACAATATCTGAATGTTTAGTTAGTCTGGCTCACTAACTCACATGGTATCCATTATGATGCATACTGGATTATCTCACATTAATTATTACTTATAGATCTTTGTCATTAAATATAATTTATAAGGTTTATTATCCTTAGACTTGAAATGCAAGTTGTTATTCATGTACTTAGTGCATTATTTGATCATAGTCAATACTACTCGTGAATAAGAGTGGAAAAATGGTATTTTTGGTAATGTTACGAAATACGATAACTAGCAGTTGTATTCAATAAATGATTTGTTCCTTTAGTAAAAACTGAAGTTAGCTATTTATGTATATTCATTATTGATTTATTATTTACTAATCATTTTATTAACTATGAGACTCTTGATAATAAGTCTTATTATTACCATAATAAATGGTACCCTTAAATATAGTCTTGAAGGGAGACTTTGATAGACCACTCTTTAATATTTAGGAATGTTTAGGAGTTGATTCTTACCTTGACATCTCCTATGAATATGTGGTTTATATTTCACCCAACACATAACAAAACAACTACACAACACACTTAAGAATTACAAACATTCCATCATCTAAGTGAGAGGGTCAAGTAGAAGATCAAATATCTCACAACGAATATTATGTTAAAACATATTTTATGACCTGTTCCATCTTTGATTTTCTTTTTTCAATCATACTTTTGGCACAAATATTTTGTGATGGAGCCCAACAGAGTGACTATTTCTCGATAAAATCTTGACCATTAATTTTAAATTAAAAATCATAATTTATTCAACGTCATCCATTTTGTTTCATAAAATAGTCACAAATTCATTAAAATTGATCAATCATATTCTTAAAAATGCTTAAATGCTCTTAATAGTGCAATATATTTGACTCATTTACTTTAAAATGTAACTTTTTTCATTTAAAAAATAGTCAAAGTGTAATTTATATGACAAAATAATTTATGAATGTATAAACTAATATAGGTTGAATAAAATGAAAATTTTGTATGGATAATAAAAATGTTATTACTAAATATAAAAGGGGGAAAATGCACTGGATGGTTATCGTACTATGTCAAAAATTCCGTCTAGGTCATTAACCAAATTTTCGTCTATATACATCACTATACCGCACGAAACCTTTTAAATTATAACCTTAACTTTAAAAAACCGTTTAAATAGATAAGTTTGCTGACTTGAAACCTTTTGATAACCGCCACGTCATCGGTTCTCCAACATTATATTCCTAACTTTATAAAGCAAGAATTTGCAGGTTTAATATAATTGAAAATTTCTTAAAGGTAACATAGAAGGTCAAAATCAGTGACGAACACGATAACAAAATGCTAAAAATTAAACATACAAGACTAGATCCCGATAACATTCTAATTTTCTACCATTATCCTTCGGAATCACCTCCTCCCCTGGAATAACCACCTCCTTCACGACGGTCACCACCATATCCACCACCGCCTTCACGACGACCACCACCATAACCACCGCCTCCTCCTTCACGACGGTCACCTCCATAACCACCACCTCCACCATATCCACCTTCACGGCGACCGCCATATCCACCACCACCTCCTCCATATCCACCTCCACCTTCACGTCTTCCACCACCACCGCCGCCGCGAGATTGCGCCTCGTTAACAGTTATGTTTCGTCCGTCAAGGCTTTGACCGTTCATTCCTTCAATTGAATCTCTTAGAGATTGTTCTTCCTTGAATGTAACGAATCCAAATCCTCTCGATCTACCAGTCTCCCTATCGTTAATAATCTGATCATAAACAATAACAAATTCATCAGATCCCAAAACAATTCAACAATTCAAACGAAACAATAACAATATAATCAGATCTAAATTCAATTCACTAATTCAAACAAATTAATAACAGAATCATCAGATCCAAAAATAAATTACACTAAACAAAATTAATAACAAAATAATCAGATCTAAATTCAATTAACTGATTTAAACAAAAAAGTAACGGCATAGCTCAATTTACAAAATCATCGTATCTGAATTTCTACAAAACAGATACTAATTTCATGAAAACCTTAACAAAAAAGTCAAAATCAAAAGATCTACAGCTAATTGATGATTAATTAAAAGTAATTCGATCAATCGTCTGTCTCTAAAAAGAGAAGAGGATGAACGTACCGGTTTAAGATATGAGAAAAAGTAACAGAGAAATAGATTTTCGTTAATCGAGGAAATAGCGTGAGATTACTGATTTAGTATGATTTGATAACAATCGATTTATGAGCTTGTGTTAATTTGATAACAATCAATACAGTAGCTGTGATTTGCATGATTAGTTTCAGTGTATTACTTTCAATTTTTATTCAATTTTAAAAATGAAAGAGAGAGAGAGAATTAGTGGGTGACGTCACCGGTTAAAAACCCGTAGATTGAAAAAAAATGATTTAAATAACAGGTTTCTTGCAGTATAGTGATGTATATAGACGAAAATTTTGTTCAATAACCTAGACGGAATTTTTGACATAGTACGATGACCATCCAATGCATTTTCCCATATAAAAGGTATACACTTCACTGAAATTACTTTGTTTAACTAACTACAAACTAATTGCAATTTATAAAATAAAATTAAGCTCAATGTTAACTATATCACATTTTAGAAACGAAACGATCGATTATTGACGATTAACCACACATCACATTTTCATTTCCTAATTTTAAAAATCAATAAAATAAAGCTCAATGTTAAATGCATCAATCACATATATTATTTAGTATCTCGACGTGTAGCACGGGTCCGCTACTAGTTCTCATTTTATTTGTAGGCCAATACTGGTTTTGTTATTATTAATTTAATCCTTGTTTTGTTTTACTATTATTAATCTAAAAAACCAGTGAATATTGACTATGACTACTGTAGTTTCTGTATGAGAGTAATAACCAGTTATAAATAAGCAAATACTTACTGGTTTATGATTTGCAATTATGTTAAACTGTTTTATTTGTTATCCTGTAACATTTCAATATCAACTCAAGGCATTTCAAAACATGTTTATAATATTCTCTGTAACATGTGTTATCACTACTTAATCATTGAGATTGGTTGGCGGCGTAACAGAAGGCTATTAGTCAAAAGTAATTAAGTGAATGAAAGGTGTAAAAACCAACAATCCAAACATAAAACAGACTGAAAACTCATATTACTCAGAGAATAAGACTTATAGACTATAACCAACAATCAATCTGATTATCAGTATTACAATGTAATACTCAAATTAGACAATTTACGGTTTCGATATGAAACCCTAATATTCACTGAACTATGTGATTTTAGAGAGAGAGAGAGGGGGCAATTGAATGATCTCAACGCCGGCTAAACAAGACTATTTATACTCAAATATTACACTGCCAACCTCCAACTATCAGTTATTGACTTTCAGACCCACTAACTTTTATTTCTTCACTTCAAGCACAACGTTAAGCACCATACTTTAACACTTTAGCACATTCAGTCCCTCAACTAAATCTGCATAAAAACGCTTTAAGTTAGAAACCCGTTTAGACTGCTTTCGGTTTTATCTTTCGAACATTTTCCCTCAGTCCTAACTTGAAAAGCATTAAACAGACCTAGTTTGGAACACAAATATCTGTGTTGATTTGGCGGAAGACTTTTTGTAAAAATATCTGCAAGTTGTTCTGCAAATTTTATTTTTAACAAGTTAAAAACAACGGAACAAACTTTTTCTCGAACTACATGTAAATCAATGTCAAAATGTTTTGTCCGCTCATGGAAAACTGGGTTATTAGCTATCATCATTGCGGCCTTGCTATCACAATAAAAATCTACAGGAGCAAGACCATTCACTTTCATATCATGCAAAAGATTGATTAACCAAATCGTTTCGCAAGTGGCAGCAGCCATAGCTCTATATTCTGCTTCAGTAGAAGATCTAGAGACTGTTGGTTGCTTTTTACTTTTCCATGAAACAAGTGAACTACCAATATAGACACAAAACCTAGTAACAGACTTTCTAGAAACCTGACACCTTCCCCAATCAGAATCAACATACATAGACAGTTTCACACTATCAGATTTACACACTTGAATTCCTTGACCAGGAGCAGTTTTAAGATATCTTAACACTTTTAGGGCCATGTTAAAATGAAATTCAGTAGGTGCATGCATAAATTGAGACAAACTTTGCACATCAAAACTGATATCAGGCCTAGTAAGAGTAAGATATATCAACTTTCCGACAAGTTTATGGTAAACTGAAATATTACTCAAAGGTTCAGTAGTTTTATGTTCTACTTTGTCAAACAACACAGAAATGTTAGCATCAAGAGGAGTAGTTACAGGTTTGCAACCTAAAAAACCAAACTCATCAAGTAACTCAAGACAATATTTCCGTTGAGACAAACAAACACCCTTATCAGTTTCAAACAACTCAATACCAAGAAAGTACTTTAAGGCACCTAAGTCCTTAATCATGAACATAGAGTTAAGAAACTGTATAATAGACACAACATCATCATTAGAATTGCCATTAATGATGATATCATCAACATACACCAATAACATAATATGCACTTCACATTTAGTCAACACATACAAGGAATAATCAGACTTGCTTTGAACAAATCCATACCCATGTAAACCAGCGGTCAGTTTTTCATTCCATTTCCTAGGGGCTTATTTTAAGCCATATAAGGACTTCTTAAGTTTACATACTCTATTATCAGTTTTATCAAAATAACCTTCAGGTAAAGTCATATAAGCATCTTCATCAAGCTCACCATACAAGAATGCATTATTAACATCCAATTGAAACAAAGACCAGTTATTGCACACAACCACAGTAATAAGACATCTAATAGTCACCATTTTGACAACAGCAGAGAAAGTCTCTTCATAATCAATACCATACTTTTGACTATAACCTTTAGCAACTAATCTGGTTTTATATCTCTCTATTTCACCAGATGCTTTATACTTAATTTTGAACAACTACTTACAATTAACTTATTTTTATTCACAAATATTTCAGTAATATCCCAAGTATTATTTCTAAGAAGAGCTTCCATTTCAGTGTTCATATAATTAATCCAATTAGGATCAAGACAAGCTTGTTTAAACGATTTAGGCTAAACACTTTTATTCAGATTAGAAAGAAAACATGCAACATCCTTTTTTAACCAAGAGTAACTAACTACTTTATCTACTCCATATTTGTGTTTTCCCTCTAAGACATAATCATCCTATTTTCTAGGCACATTTGTTTTCCTAGAAGACTTTCTAGCATTAATACTTTCAGTTATAACAGAATCATCAATTTTTTGAAAAAGACTGCCCTCAGGGATAACTGAAGTTTCAGCAAACTGTGTTGCAGTGGTATTCTCTTCAATAACAGTTCCATGTACAAGTGTTGTAACTTTGGAACAGTCATGAGATAGAGAATCAGTGCCACTACCATCACTCTCAGTACCCATCCCTTCATCATTGGGACTTTTAGGAGTTTGGTTATACATGCTATAAAAGAAGTTAAGGGTGTTTGTACTAGTGGTCTTAGTTTGTAAATCAAGATGATCGTCATTAGTGGTTTTGAATGGAAACAAAGTTTCATAGAACTTTACATCCCTAGAAAACATAATACACTTCCGGTCAAGATTAAACAGTTTATACCATTTCTTAGAACTAGAATAGCCAATAAAAACACATTTAAGAGACCTACTACTAAACTTTTCAGAATTGTTTAACACGGTAGCATAAGAAAGACATCCAAAACTCCTAAGGTGAGAAAGGTTAGGTTTATGACCATAAACAAACTCATAGAGAGATTTACCATTTAGCACAGAAGAGGGATCCTATTAATGAGATAGGTAGCAGTTAGCACACAGTCAGGCCACATTTTAAGAGGAATTCTCCCCTTGAAACATAAGTGATCTGGACACATTTAACAGATGTATATGTTTCCTCTCAGCTATGCCATTTTGTTGTGGAGTATATGCATAACTTGTTTGATGAATAATACCATTTTGTGTAAAAATCTCAGCCCGTCTTTTATTAACAAACTCTGTGCCATTGTCACTTCTAAAGATTTTAACAGTTTTTAGAAAATTGATTTTTGAGCAAATTATAAAAATCAAAGATGTAGTTAAACACATCATCCTTAGTTTTAAGCATATACAACCACACAGCTCTAGAGAAATCATCAACAACTGTTAGGAATACCTAAATCCTTCCTTGCTTGTTACTTTATAAGGACCCCACAAAGCAGATGAATCAATTCACCCAAGTGACCTGACTTGTGATCACTTAGTGGAAAGGGTTCTCTGGTTTGCTTAGCCTTATGACAGACATCACAAGGATCAGATTCAACACTTCCAACCACATTTAAAGAGTTTTTTAAAACATGTAAGACCTGGTCAGAGGGATGACCAAGCCTATTATGCCACAATAAAAAGACAGACATCAATTAAGCACATTATTGACAACACAACTACCTTCACTAGTCACATTAAAGTAATATAAACCATCATAAACATTATCAGTCCCTAGGGTATTCTTTAGAGTTAAATCATGAATAAGACAATTATGTTCATGAAACACAGTGCAAAGTTTGCTATCTCTAGCTAGTTTAAACACAGATAGCAAATTCACATTATACTCACGAACCACCGGAACATCATACAAAGCAATATGGGCATTAATTTTTAAGTTTCCAATTTTTACAATTCTAGCTTCAGTTCCATTTGGATGTCCTACTTTCAGGTTTAAACCAGAAATATTTACAACATTATCAAGAAATTCATCTGATAATGTCATATGCTTATTTGCCCATGAATCTAGGATCCATCCATCATGGAACTTGACAGAATTGACAGCCGAATTGGAACAGAAAAACTTATGAAAATTTGTATTGAAAAACACATTATTTTTTTGAAAATGAATACCTGCCATATTGCATGAACACCCCTGGGACTGACTTATCGCCAATCAATTTCAAGATTCTATCCATTTGGTCACTAGTAAAAGACATAGAACCACTAGAAACCTGATATCGCATATTTATACGTTTATTTATATGCGATATTTGGTCGTTTTTCATAGTAAATATGATGGATAGGATAGGTTTTTGCATTTAATCGTGTGGAAAGTTGTTTTAGTTCATTTTACAGGTTTATATGATCGCGAAGTGGAATTGGAGGAAGAAATGAGCGTAAATGACGAAAAAAAATACAAGAAATGGTGATTTCAGTCAGATAGTGCGACGTTGTAGCTATGGAGGGGCGACGCCCTTTGAATTTAAGTTGGTTTCAAACACGGACACAAGCCCGGTGTTTTGACATGTTATTATAAGTTGTGTATATGCCATTTGTTAGTCAATATTCTAGATATTCGAGAGGAATCTAGATAGATTAATTAGGTTGTATGAAATAATCGGCCGGTCTTTAATCGGTTTAAAATTGTTAGGATTCGAGAGGACCTAGTAATAACAACTTAGGTAATAAAACGTGAACGAGTAAGTCTAGTTAATAAGATTCGAGAGGACTTAGCAACTAGAGAAGTTATTCGAGAGGAAACTTCATAAGGTTAAATCATAAAATACTGGCTTGTTAATTAATGCTTAATTATTGATAATTGT
Organism: Senecio squalidus; assembly: GCA_910822075.1. Lineage (NCBI taxonomy): Eukaryota > Viridiplantae > Streptophyta > Magnoliopsida > Asterales > Asteraceae > Senecio > Senecio squalidus. The sequence continues at coordinate 23,626,096 of CAJVGC010000582.1, forward strand.
AACTGAATTCGAGAGGAACATTATAATTTGAAGTAGTTAAAGTTAGTAAAATATTCGAGAGGAATTTTACTATATATAAGAAGTTAAATATACATTCAATTTCGTAAACTTAATAAGAAAACAAATGAAGTTTCAAACTAGTGTACTTTCTCTGAGATTTGATAAACAACAATTACTTTTCTTAAATCGATTTTTAAAATCACTTTTAGTTTAAATAGTTAATCATTCGTTACAACAAAAAACCCAAAAACAAATTAGTATTATTAATTCGTTATTTAAAAACTAAATTAGTCCCTGTGTTCGAACCTTTACTTGCGTTTACTGTATTACGTACGAATAGGTACACTGCCTATAGTGTGTAATTAAGTTAAATAGTAGGTCCAGTTTTTAAGACTAGATTTTACACATTAAGTTTTTGGCGCCGCTGCCGGGGACTGATATTTAGTTTTTGTTTTGAATTTGTGATACAATCCTTTTGAGTGTTAACATACATCGAAGTTACTTTTAATTGTTATTACACCGGTGCGTTTTACGGTTTTCTTGCTTTTGTCTTTGTAGGTACTCACGTAGTCGATGAACACAAGGGCTTCGGAATTACCACTCCTAAGTCCTAGATCGAATCCAGGAGTATCAAAGAAGCGAGGCAAGAAGAAAGGAAACACATTAGTTCCGACGCCACCAGGGTTTGGACCTTTCTCACCCGTGAAATTTGAATATATTACGTCTTCAAAAGGAGGGGGACGAAGTCTAAGGTTGAAGAATTAATTTTTGAAGATATACGGAACCATAAGCAGCTATGGATACATTGGACATGTCGATGCACCGACGGGCTGCAGCCATTGCAGTACCAGCCACTAGAGGTTCAGCTATTACCACCCTGGACTTGGGTGAAGATTTCGTTGTCAAGGGTCATCATCTCAAATTGATCCAAGACAACACATTCGATGGACCTTACCATGCCGATGTTCAAGTATGGAGAAGGAAAAAGCGATAGTGTCAAGTTGAGGTTGTTCCCTTCGTCTCTCACCGTAGATGCGAAGGTTTGGTTTGAAGAACTAGAAGAAAACACAATTACAACACGGGCACATATGCGAGAATCTTTCATCAAAAGATTTTTCCCACCCGCCTTAGGTAGGAAATTGCTACGAGACATTCGAGGATTTCGAAAAGAAGATGGAGAGACGTCTACTGAGGCATGGACAAGATTGAAGGATATGCTTAGGAGTTGCTATGGTCATGGATTGGGCAATAACAACATAAATGAGATTTTCTTTTACGGTTTAACCAAGTAGTCAAAAAACGAACTGGATTTAGCCGGAGGGGGAGATTTTATGTATAAGTCCACAAATGAAGCATAAAACTTGATGGAGGATAAATTGGTAATAATTTTATCAAGGGAATATCGAGAAGATGGTAGAGGTAGAAGAGCAAGAGGACATGTTGCTCAAGTGGAATGTAACAATGATATTATTCTGAAAGAGATCAAGATGATGGCAGACAAGCTTGATAGAAGGATGAGTTATCTGGAGAAAGAGGTACATGTGATTAAGCATGGGTTTGAGAATTGCGGAGGACCGCATTATGCGAGTGATTTTCGAGTGGAGGATGCCAATTACGCAAATTACGGCTATCCTAATCGGGGAGAAAATTGGCAAAACCGCGAGGGTAACTACAATCATAGTGAGAATCAGGATAATGGCTGGCAAATAAACAACACGAGATCGCCACCAAGACCAATCTATGATCCACCGAAAAACGAAGACGAAGATCAAAGCTTGAAAGATCTAATGAAGACTTTCATCCATACTCAGAATGAAAAGAATGACGCAGTTACAAATCAATTGAATGTATTAAACGATCACATCGAGCAAGGACAAAGAAATCAGCAAGCAGCGATGCAAGACTTGGAACGTAGGTTTGATCGCATGAACGATCGATTTTCGAGCAGGCCACCGGGCCAGTTACCGAGCAACACGCAACCGAACCGAACCCGAGACCACAAAATGTTCAAAATAATGAGGGCCCGAAATATAAACCTCCTTGAACACAATCATGACACGTTTACAAACGAAGTTTGGGGGAGGAAACGGAGACGACAACGAGAATTTTTTGGAGACACTGTCAGATAGGGCGCCGCACAGCTCATCAGGGCGACGCCCCTCTTCTGAAACATATCCCGGTGCGGCGCCCACATCTACTTGCGCCCCCCCCCCCCCCCCCCCCCCCCCGCAGAACCGGTTTCGGACGATTTCGAGCTCGAGGACGACGAGGACGAGGCACCACCGGTTCAATCCAAAGCAAAAACACCAGAACCAGTGGAGGAAGTCCCAATAAAGGCTTACAAGCCACGTATCCCATACCCTCAACGTTTGAGGAAGGCAAAAATGAAGGAGCAGTACGTAAAGTTTGCGACATGATTAAATCTGTTAATATTAATGTTCCTCTTGTCGATTTAATTACCAGGATGCAAAATTACGCGAAATTCATCAAGGAGCTGGTCACGGAAAAAGGAAAGTCGTCGGAAGTACAATCCGCTTTCTTGAACGCAGAGTGCTCGGCTGTGGTGAAGAATACAACACCGCCGAAGTTGGACGATCCAGGGAGTTTTCTCATTACTTATAATTTTCGTAAGACCTATAGTTGTAAGGCATTGGTTGACTTAGGAGCTAGCATAAATTTAATGCCACATTCATTATATGCTAAACTTGTTTTAGGAGAGTTAAAACCTACTAGAATGGGTATCCGCCTAGCCGACCGATCATTTCAATACCCAATAGGAATTTCCGAAATATAACTGGTTAATGTAGAAAAATTCACTTTCCCCGTTGATTTTGTAATTCTTGATGTGGAGGAGGATTGTATTGTGCCACTTATTTTGGGTCGACCATTTTTAAACGCCGAGGATGCTATAATTCGTGTCAAGGACAGGGAGATTTCATTGGGGGTTGGGGACGAGCGAATTAATTTTCTTTTGATAAAGCTCAAAAACATTCATACTCAACTGATGAAACCTATTTTCGTATTGATGTTATTGATGACATGTTTGACCTAGATGTGCATGAAATGCTTGAAGCGGAGGTTGCGGTTGACGATGTGGAAGATGAGGAGCTCGTGGATTTTGATCCCATCTTGAAAATGGAGTTGGAGGAATTTGAGAAAATTTCCTCGAGCTTGACATTGGAAAAATCCGACCCGGATTTAGACTTATTTGAGATAGAATATTTAATACATAATCCGGGTGCCACATTAATGGAAGGAAGAATTCCATTTAAGAAAGAGTTCAAAGTTTCTGGAGCAATATCGAAAAAGTAGCTCGCGGAATCTGACAAGTCGAACCCGCACATGAAGCATGAGAAATCTAATTCGGGTTTGGGGAAAAATTGTCAAGGTACATTTCATGACCCTTTTAATTTATTTTCTTTAACTTGTCGAGAAAAGGTAAATATTTTGCAGGAATTTGAGGATATGGGAGATGATATGTTCTAGAGCGAGTTTAAGAAGAGGGAATTCGATATCAGTGGATGTGATGACCGAGGAGATGACGGTGTACTATTTTCCGAGGTTCGAGAGTGGCATGATGCTTGGGTGAAGCAAAATAAAATGCTCGATGTTGGAAAGGAAGCATTCACTTTTGGCGACAATTTTGTACATGAACCAAAGGAAGAATTAGTACGATTGGGAAAACATGTGGGAAAGGAAGGCGAGAGAAATCTCGACCTTTACATGAAGTTGTAAGTCGGAGCATATCGAGTCAAGCTAAAGACTTGTTCGAAAAAATTAGCGCTTCTCGGGAGGCAACCCGGGTTTTATTTTTACTTTTTCATAGTTTAATTTTTCCCTTTCTTTTTCTTTTTATTTCTTATTTAGAATTAGGTATTTTTAACATTCTCTTTTGCAGTTTCAGTTTTTAGATACCAAGAAAACCAACGAAAAACCTAAAAAAAAAACAAATGTCACACAGGGTGCCGCCCCTAGAAGGAGGGACGACGCACCGAACATAGGAAAAAACAAAAAGGTGTCACGGGTACAGATAGGGCGACGCCCCTATTAGGTGGGGGGGGGGGGCACCGTTCATCAAATCAGGTTTAAAAATCCTATTTTCTTTATTTCACACACACAAACACTAACTGCGCCGACGGAGACACTTTCACACACACTAAAAAAATCGATTTTGCTTATTTTCTTTCTTGCAATCCTTCTATCATGAGCCGATCGGTATGTTTTTCACATTTTCTCTTTCAATTACTTCATTTATCTCGTTTAAGTTGTTGAATTGAATTGGGGGGAAATTTATGGTTTCTCAAATTAAGCATAGAAATATCAAATTAGTTGTTTAGATAGCTTATAACTACTAATTAGAACTGATTTGTGTAATAAATTATTGGATTTGGAGGGTAATAAAGCAACAAACGGAATTTTTAAGTTGTCAGCCAACAGCGGCGTCGTTCTAGCTACCAGGGGTGACGCCCTGCCCTTGTGACACCTTGTTTTCGCCGGATTTTGGGTGTTTAACGTGTTGTCTTGTTTCTTCTTCTTATTTGTGTTGTGTAGGGAAAGCGGAAAGCAGCAGAGGGTGTTAAAGGGAGTTGTAGGCCAGCAGCGGTTGCGCCTAGGGAAACTTTTAATGTTGCAGTTATGACTTCGGAGAGTCACCCATGGTTGAAGTGGTCGGGCTGTACTCCCGAGCGCAAGATTGCTCTGAACAACAAGTTGGCAGAGTATCGGGAACGAGGCATTGATGTGCCTCGTACGATGGACTGGGATTTCCTTCATAGGATTAGAGTTGATTTGAGCGAGTTCATGGTTACCCACGGTCTCACTGCTCAAGTGGAAATACCGATTTGGGAGCGGCCGTGGAATGTGGATGAGCCCGGGAATGCGTTTTTGAGTTCTATTGCTCGCTTGAGGTTTAGACAGAGTTTGTGGAGAGTGAGTTCGCTAGAACTCCATTGATCGCATTTCGGCTAGGTGGTACGGAGCACCATGTTACTGTAGTGGAGTTTGGTAGGTTGACGGGTTTATTGACGGAGGACGAGGCGACCGATGAAGCCTTAATGGCCACTTATATATATGATGCAGAGACAGATTCTTCCAGTTTTGGAGGGCACCAGGCCTGGTTTGAGCTTACGGGGAACGTGGACCGCAGAGCCACGAGTCATGTAAAGTAGATCCGAGATCCGATCCTTCGAGCATTGCATAAGTTACTCAGTTACTCGTTTTTACACCGGTCGACTCAGCACGACAAGTGCTATCCCGAAGACTTGTGGATGCTCTGCAAATTCAATCTACGAGATCCTACTCAGTACATTAATGTACCGTGGACACTGGCGCGGTACATGGCGACGAGGGGTTCGGGGCAGCAGGCCTCGAGCAAGTTGGTTTACGGGCACTTTATTACCAGCATTGCTAGGTCATTAGGGTTGTGCACCCGGGTGAACATTTCGCGATGTTCCCCGTCTGTGAAATGCAAGGTCATAACCCAAAATGACTTGGTACGGACGGAGATTCTTACCCGAGCGGTTAACCGTTTGGTTGATGCGGGACCGGCTTCGCATGCACCAGCACCCCAGAGGCAGCCGACTGCCACCACGAGGGAAGCTGATAGATGGCGTTCATCGGATTAACTTTGGTATTGATCAGGCAGAGCGACAGAGGTCGCGAGCTCAGACACGTCACGGGGCGATATATGATTATTATCAGCCGACATGGGATTATATGCCCCAGCAACATTATCAGTCCATGGGAGATCAGGGTCCTTATCAGCCATTTGTCGCACCTCCTTATTACTATCCCGAGCCATACCCAGGATTCCCACAACCAGCATACCACCAACCAGCGGCGGAGGATGATGATGATGAGATGGAGGATTGAGAGTGGTTTTGTATTTGTTTGTAATGTTATTGTTTACGTTTACTATTCCCTATTAGAAAATAGTAGACTATTTTTTATTCGTCATAATATGTAATTTTTCGTTTTAGTTTTTATTTTGAACCTTAGTTATATATTTCGAACCTTAGCTATATATTTCGAACCTTAGCTTAGTTTCCATCGTGTTAGGCTTGTGTTATTTTGTACATTTTTGACAAAAAAAATCGAAAATACAAAAAAAATTGAAAAAATAAAAAAATATAATGTGTCTAGTCGGTAGTTACCTTAAACTTTTAGCATAACTGAGCGCATTTGATACCCTACTCGATTAAATAGTGAGGAATTTTGAGCCTTTGAAAGCATTCATTTTTAATGCTACTTTTTCGATTCTTGAGTGTGTCGATGGTTGATGACTTTAGAACTTGACATTGTTATACATTTCGAGACCACATATGAGCATTGCATTAGGGTAACTTAATGTAATTTGGTACAACGATATGGGAAATTAGGATTAACCCATTTGATTATATTTTGTATAGTTTATCACATTGATTTACTATTTTCCGCCTAACCCTTGTAACACTTACTTTTAATGTTAAAAACTCTAGTAAATCCATTTGTGCCTAAAAATTTTCGTTTCTTAAACAATACTATATATTTTTGTACACTCGCCTTATTTTCGTTTCATTATTAGATTAGATCCGAACTTAGATTTACGATTGCTATTATATGTGAAATGAAGATTAGAAGTTGTTAAGGCATGAAAGAAAGTTATATTATATTAAAGCCTTTGTATTATTTTTGTATTTGAAAAAAAAACTAGAAAAAAGTAGCCTTTTGAGCATGTAATCTTACCAAAAGAAAAATTATATTGTAAGACATGTACTAGGCTGGAAAAAAAAAAGTGAGTCGAGAAAAAGAAAAAAAAATAGGAAAAACAAAAAAGCGAAAAAAATTAGTTGTAGAATTAAAAGAAATAGTGTATATTGAGTTTTGTAGAATATTGTACGATATGTGTACATTTGGAGAAAAGTTGAAGTTCAAGAAAATTAAGCCATTCGGTTCGTTAACGATTTTATGAGTTCGGATTTAATCTAGTTTAGTTGTATACTACATTTTATTTTATTACCCTTTTATACTCCATTATATATTTTTCACATGCCTATGCATGTATATTACAACCCGAATAAAAGTCCCCGTGTAGTTGTACCTAGACTCTAGTGGTGGAGATTTGATTCTTTATCAAGCGATTCTACAGAATACGTTACACACCTTTTAGATTAACTTGAGAGATTGTTTGATTTACTTCCAATAAAATTCGTGAGGTGTTTGGTTTTATACCTTAATTTGGCTTTGATAATTAGTTTGAAAAATGTTTTTGCTTGAGGGTAAACAAAATGTTAAGTTTGGGGGGATTTGATATCACATATTTATACGTTTATTTATATGCGATATTTTGTCGTTTTTCATAGTAAACATGATGGATAGGATAGGTTTTTGCATTTAATCGTGTGAAAAGTTGTTTTAGTTCATTTTACAGGTTTATATGATTGGGAAGTGGAATTGGAGGAAGAAATGAGCGTAAATAACGAAAAGTACAAGAAATGGTGATTTCAGTCAGATAGGGCGACGTTGTAGCTATGGAGGGGTGACACCCTTGGAATTTAAGTTGGTTTCAAACACGGACACAATCCAGGTGCGCCGCTGTCATCAAGAGGTGCGACGCTCTGCCCTGTTTTGCAGTTTTACTCAAACACGAGTTCCGTCTATTTTTCTCTATAAATACAGAACCAAGTTTCCAGATTTATAATCAATCATTCTTATCAATAATTGGAGCCGGAGAATTCGTTGGAGATCAAGGAGAAGAGTTAGAGTCGGAGTTTGTTTAATATTCGGTCACGAATCGATTTTCGACATTCTTAGTTTGTTTTTCTTTTCTTTTCAAGAACTTTTCGGTATGTTTAATTCTTTGTTTGCTGCTTGTTTAAACTTTACTATGAGTAGCTAAACATCTTTTATGCCCGTTTGATTTATGGATCGTGTTTGATATTTATGTTTCGTTATTGAATGTTTAGGTGTTTGTGTTTACTCGTAGATCCTTAATTGTTTATGTTTTGACATGTTATTATAAGTTGTGTATATGCAATTTGTTAGTCAATATTTTAGGTATTCGAGAGGAATCTAGATAGATTAATTAGGTTGTATGAAATAATCGGTCAGTCTTTAATCGGTTTAAAATTGTTAGGATTCAAGAGGACCTAGTAATAACAACTTAGGTAATAAAACGTGAACGAGTAAGTCTAGTTAATAAGGTTCGAGAGGACTTAGCAACTAGAGAAGTTATTTAAGAGGAAACTTCATAAGGTTAAATCATAAAATACCGGCTTGTTAATTAATGCTTAATTATTGATAATTGTAACTGTATTCGAGAGGAACATTATAATTTGAAGTAGTTAAAGTTAGTAAAATATTCGAGAGGAATTTCACTATATATAAGAAGTTAAATATACAATCAATTTCGTAAACTTAATTAGAAAACAAGTGAAGTGTCAAACGAGTGTACTTTCTACGAGATTTGATAAACGACAAATACTTTTCTTAAATCAATTTTTATAATCACTTTTAGTTTAAAATAGTTAATCATTCGTTACAACAAAAAACCCAAAAACAAATTAGTATTATTAATTCGTTATTTAAAAACTAAATTAGTCCCTGTGTTCGAACCTTTGCTTTCTTTTACTATATTACGTACGAATAGGCACACTGTCTATAATGTGTAATTAAGTTAAATAGTAGGTTGAGTTTTTAAGACTAGATTTTACACATCAAAACCACATTTTCAACTAAAGCATTATTGTTATAGAACTTGCTTTTAAAGACCTTTTTTCCAGCCTGTAGGATAACCTACTATCTCATAACACCTCTAATTGTATGCCCAATCATCCCACATTTTGTACATGTTAAATTGTGATTAGGACCTCTTTTCTCAAACTTTTTATTAAAGTTATTATTATTATTAAAATTCTTATTAGGTTCTAAAGTTTTAGCCATAAAGGCAGTTTATGACCTTTGTTGGAAGAAAAAGGTTGAGAAGAGCCTTTGTGAGATTCTTCTCTAGACACAATTGCAAAAGCTGTCTTAACAGATGGAAGAGGGTCAGTGGTCAAAATATTACTTCTTATGAGAGAGTAGGTTTCATTCAGGCCCATCAAGAATTGCATCAACTTACTCAAATAATTATAATCACAAAATTGTTTAGCACCCGCACAAGAACACACAGGAAGTTTAACCAAAGAATCAAATCGTTTCCACAATAAATTCAGCTTATGATAATAATCAGAAACAGAACTACCACTTTCAGTTAAGCTGTTAATCTTATGATGCAGATTAAAGGTAATAGAGCCATCTACTTTATCATAAGTTTCTTTTCTCATTCCACACAACAAAAGCAGAAGTAGAAAAAACTTGACCCAAATACAACTCATCATATATAGAACTCACAATCCAAGTAAGCACAACAGAATTACACTTATCATACCGCCTACTCATAACATCATCAGACATATCCTTTTCCAGACTACCATCAATAAAACCAATTTTATTTTTAGTCTACAAAGCAAGTAATATAGCAGAACTCCAAACATTAAAATTTTCAGTTCCTTTCAGCTTAAAATTAATCAGAGAAGTGGTGTTACTGTCACTAGCATGCAAAAACAAAGGGTCACTAAAGTCAAGATTATTAACTTGAGTCATTTTGACACTACCACTAGAAGCAGGTTTATCAGAGTCACTAATTCAAGCAAACAAAGAACACACAAGACAGAGACAAAAGAAACTACATAAAACAGAATACAACCAACCACAAAGGCATAATGGAACAACTACAGAAAACAGAAACCAACCAACCACAAATGCCATAATGGAATGCACCCTAAAGATCAAAGTGTGCATTGCACCCTATACTATTCGGTTCAGAGGCCTACTAAGCAGGGACTCAACACAAAGATCCCTCTTCTACCAAACATACAGTTAGCACATAATGAAAAACCAACAACCACAACCAATCAAAACAAACCAGGCAAAAGCCTCTGGCACCAAGAAAAACAACACAACTAATAATAACACTAGGCACAAACCTCTGGCACCACAACCAACAACCAATAGAATAAAGAGTGAAGGTGGAAGGACTTACAGTGGGAGCACAGGAGCACCAGCAACAACAACAAGGAAATACAAAAGCAAACAAGAAATTATACAGACCAAATGAATAAAAAATAGAACAAAAGAAAAAAACTTAAAGGAACAGCAGCGGAAGAATCACGAACACAAACTTGTTCTGGATAGCCAAGAACACCAACCAACTCACCAACTGTCTTGGAACAGCCAAGAACACCAACAGAGAACTCGAGAAGAATAAACCCTAGATCTACCAGTCAATCCCAGATCTATCCTGAACGGATCTTAAACCGAAATCACGAATCCAATAGAACACCAGATCCAAGCCCTAAATCTACAGATCAAGATCCAGAAACCCTAGATTCAACAACCTCAAGATCCAGAAACCCTAGATCTTACAACCTCAAGATCTAGAAATCCTAGATCTAACAACCTCAAGATCCAGAAACCCTAGATCTAACCAAACGATCTGTGAACTCATTCAAGCCGTATCGAGAGCACCGATGTGCTCTGATACCATGGAAAAACCAACAATCCAAACACAAAAATAGACTGAAAACTCAAATCATTGTGATATTACTCAGAGAACAAGACTTACAGACTATAACCAACAATCAATCTGATTATCAGTAATACAGATACAATACTCAACTTAGACAATTTAGGGTTTCAATATGAAACCCTAATATTCACTAAACTATGTGTTTTTAGAGAGAGGGAGAGAGAGAGAGAGAGAGAGAGAGAGAGAGAGAGAGAGAGAGAGAGAGAGGCAATTGACTGGATGATCTCAACGATGGCTAAACAAGACTATTTATACTCCAATATTACACTGCCAACCTCCAACTATCAGCTATTGACTTCCAGACCCTCTAACTTTTATTTCTTCACTTCAACCACAACTTTAAGCACCATACTTTAACACTTTAGTACATTCAGTCCCTCAACTAAATCTGCATAAAAACGCTTTAAGTTAGAAACCCATTTAGACCAAGTTAGGACTGCTTTCGGTTTTATCTTTCGAAGAAAATGTCATATAAGTTACGTTTGGTGTTTAGCGATCATGAGATAGCCCAACGGTGAATCATCATCTCGAGACACCATTCGGAATTCAGTAAAGAAAGATATTAGTTTGCCTATATTTATGCCCAACGGGGATGTATTTATAAGCTAATTTTGCGTTTGTTTAATTACAAAGTTAGAAGTGTTTTTGTTGATGGAACCAACGAGAAATCAACAATCACACTCGATCTTTTAAATGAATTTAATTTTGTGTTGTAGCTAGATCCTTCTCTTATAAACCAATTTCTGCCATATCGTTGGTTGTAATATATTTACTAACGAGGATTCTTAACCTCGCGCATTGCGGCGGGATTTATTATGTTTTATTTTAAATAAAATCAAATTTTTTCTATTAAAAGACGAAATAATTATTTTCTTCACAAAATAAGCAAATAAAATTTATATGTTTAAATATTTTTTTCTCGCCATTTATGTATTTATCTTGTTTTTTTTATTATTTTAAACTATAATTATTACATTTTTAATAACTTCTATTCATGATAATTATCGATTGTAGATTTTATATGTGTTTAACAAGATAACTATAATATAGAAGCAGTAATATATAAATTTTATAAAAACTATCATGATCATTTTGTTAAAAATATGAACTTTCAATTTTATGTATACAAAGAGTAAATTAGAAAGGAAAAGAAAACATAAATAATGGAGCTAATATATTGTCTTTTGTATATTTTGAATAAAGTGTAACTATAAGGATGGTAAAAAGTTACATTTATGTATTTTTTTCAAACTGAAACACCATTTCAACACGTTTTCTAAATTTTCAATAGTTTTCTAGAAAAGAAAAACCCCTTTAGTTTTCTAGAAAAATAAAAATTAAAAAGTAGATAAAATTTTCTGTAACTAAAGACTCGGACTCAGACTCGATGCTAATTAGGGGGTGTTTGATATCATCACGGACCAAAGTTACATTTATGTTATCCCCAAATCAATGCTAATTAGGGGGTGTTTGATATCATCACGGTGTGTTTGATAAGGCTAAGTTGTGACGGACTCGGTCCGTACCACGGACCCATATCAAAGATTCAATCTTTGATAAAAAAAACTGCAGACCCATTTTTTTCAAAGAAAAAACCCAAACCTACCATTCATCCTCCACCACAGCTACCCTTCAATCTGCAATCCTCCGATGCCTCTGCTGCTCCTCCACCGCCGCAGTTGCTGCTTCTCCTCCGCTAAAAGGTAATCGTTGAATATAATACTTTAGGTATAAACTGATTATCTTATAGGCATTAAATTAGGTAATCGTTGAATATAATTAACATTGATTTGGGGATAACATTGTATTAGGTGATATGAATGTGTTTATTTTGTATAAACTGATTATCTCATAGACATTAAAATAATATAAAACTTTGTATATTGTATTGTAGCCCGAGGATGGTCTTATTTCTCTGTTTCTCGAATATTCCATTTTAGAATATAATTAGTATATATAAAATTGATTATGTGTAGTTAACTAGAGGTTTTAGTATGTGTATATAAAGTTGTTAATTTTATGTTATTTGTGTGATAGTTATGGGTAAAATTAGTTGGAAGTCCGACATTGTGGACAAATGTTTTATCGAAGCTTGTTTACACGAAGTGGCAAACAACAACGGGAGGGAAGGTGGGAGTTTGAAAGCCAAATCATGGAAGGTCGTAGGAGAGATTATAAATGATTTCATGAGGTCCTGAATGCGATGATGTGTTTTGCAACAGAGATTATAGTGCCAACATCTTCTACTATAAACTCGGAACGACATAGAAAGCTACAAGACATATTTCCAGGAGCAATTGGTGCGTTAGATGGAAGTCTTATACATGCGATCGTGACCAATGAACAACAAACTCGTTATAGGGGAAGAGGAAAAGGTGTATGTTATCAAAATGTACTTGGAATTTGTAATTTTGATATGATATTCACCTTTGTATGGGCCGGGTTGGAGGGCATATCACATGACGCACGAGTTTTGAAATAGGTTGCATTTAATCCGAATTTCGGCTTTCCCTTCCCTCCACCAGGTTAGTATATATTCTTTAACTTGTAACACTCAATATATATAATTTTTATTACTTTTATAATATGCTTCACACTAACATTTACAAATAAATATTCAATTACATGACATAGAATGGGATTCACAAAGCAATCAATACATGTCCACTTTACGTGACCAAATTGCTACTCAACTGTTTTCAAATGCTTCAACTTAATTGTACGCAATCATTGTTAGGTTTTCTTTGGATTTTTTTAATTTGGATTTTTTTTTTAATTTGAAGTTGTAAGACATTTGAATTTGATTAATTTGGATTTTGTAAGACATTTGGATTTAAGTTTAATTTGGATTTATGGTTAATTTGGATTTTGTACGACATTCAATATAAAAATAAACAGAAGGGTAAAATAGTCATTTCTCCCAGTCAGCATAGCCAGTCCGAGGCATAATCAAACACAACAAACTCAGTCTGCACCTAACTCAGTCTGAGCTCCAAGTCAGTCTGTGCTCCAACTCAGTCTGCACCAACTCAGTCTGCATCTATCAAACAGCCCCTAAACGTACCCATAGCTTTTCCCTTTTTCTTTTTCAAGTTTTTCTTGAATGTTTTTAAAAGAAATATATTTTTAATATGTTTTAAAAGTTCTAAAGTATATGGCTTTATCAGCCCATTTTCGAATGATCAATCATACACAAAACATATTATATATTTAGAGCATTGACAAATTTATTACATATAGATAATAGATAATAGATAATACTTATGGTATTTTAAAATTTCAAATACACTCTTATTTTTAGAGTATGTGATTGAAAATTAATTAATTTTAATAAAAAGACGATTTTTTTAGAGGGCATGGTTATAGATAAGGGTGAGCAAAGTATCGATATCGGTAGTGTATAAGTACCGAATCTGTATTGTTACCAACCAAATACAAGAAATACAATACTCGGTACCATATTTTTCAAAAGTTCAGTATTCGGTACAAACGGTACCGGTATCTTACCGATTTTTTTGGTATTTTATATAGTACGATACACACTGATACCGAACTGGTTTATTATAATACAGTGTTCGATACAAATATTAACTAAAACAAAACCGATACGATATCGGTTTGGTACAAAATTAGTACCACAATCACCCTAGGCATAGATAGACTTTTGGTTTTCCTGGAAAGTCATTTTATTACTCATTTCATAAGAAATATCTACTTACTTTTTTAATTAATATTCTAATCAGTTATGTAAAAGTTTTTGTTTTGTCTCATTTTATCTTGTCTCTTATTTTCTTTGTTTTAGTTTTATATTTTCATTCTTCTTTTTTGTTGTTTTTTTTATGTATATTGTTAATTTTTATTTTATATAATGAATATATAAAGTTTAAAATAGTAATAAATGAAATAAATCATATATTACTAAAAATTTTAAAGTATTAAAACAAAAAAATAAAGTTGATTAAATAAATAATAATTTCCTTAAATAAAATTAATTATTAAAATAAACATGATAAAATTACTAAACTACTCTTTTAATTAATTAATTATTAAAATATTTCAAATAATGGTTTATGATTGTTTCTCATTCATATCGTAATATATATGTTAACTAGATTATTGTCCCGCGAAAGCGCGAAAAAAATAAAAATTAAATCATAAATTTTATATTTATGTAGATTTTAATTTATTATGAAAAAATAATGTTGTATGTATAATACATATATATACTTTTACGTTTATATACATATAGTTTATAGTTATAATAACATATACATTTTTATCTTTATACACATGTTTTGATTTTTTGTATTACAAGATTTTAGAATAATAATAAGGTAAATTATACAAATGGACGATCTATAAATAAATTATAATTATGTTTTTTATTTTAGTAGAGATTAAATGAAATAGAGAATGTATTTATGTTTTTTAAAAAGGTGTAAAATGAAAATAATATTTGATGATATCATCAATTTGATCTAACGGCTGAAATCAAAGAAGTTAACCCATCCAACGGGTCTTACTTCGCCATGTGGCATTTAAGGCCCCTCTTTTATTATATATTAAAGATTATATTGATTTTCAGTTCGACTCTTCGAGTTATTAAAAAGAATTATGCGCTCATAGTTTATGGTTTGTTTCTTTGGACTATAAAAAGAATTATGTGGTAAAGCTATATGGTTCCGCCCTTCGGGCCATCAAAAATATATCCTAATAACAAAGGACCCATAAACTTATTACTTGAGAAACATGAATTAAGAAAACCTAAAATTTTGATTTGTGAACAAAAAATTGAGATAGATATATCAAAAAAAAAAAAAAAAAAAAAAAAAAAAAAAAAAACTTATAATCAACATATATATTGTTTTGATGGCCCGAAGGACGGAACCATATAGCTTTATCACATAATTCCATCTCTACTAAAATAAAAAATATAATTATAATATATTTATAGAAACGTTCAATTTGGACTATAATTTACGTTATTATTATTCTAAAATCTCCTAATACAAAATATCAAAACATGTGTATAAAAGTAGATGTGTTATATGTTATTATAATTATAAACAACATGTGTATAAACGTAAAAGTATATATGTATTATACGTATAACATTATTTTCTCATAATAAATTAAAATCTACATAAACATAAAATTTACGATTTAATTTTTTTTTTCGCGCCATCACGGGATAATAATCTAGTTTAATACATAAAACATATTTAATAAATAAAATAAAATAAAATAAAGATATTTTGGTTATTTTAGATCATGATAAAATCAAACCAGAGGGACATAGTATAGAGAAACAAATATGTCATGCATGATACCAACAAAACAAGGGACATTCAAGTAATTAACTCTTATTTTTATATATAATTTTTAAAAGAGTTAAAACAAAGCGATAGAATTTATTTGTGAAAAAACTGGTTGTTGAGTCATCCAATTAGGACTTTTATTAGATACAAATTTTATTAGTAGCAATGATAATTTATATATAATATTTAGAAGACTTAAACCTAGAGCCATATAATTTAATTGTGAAATGGTCGGACTTTTATTAGATACAAATTATTATTAGTAGTAATAATAATTTATATATAATTTTTACAAGACTTACACTCTGTTCCTGAGTTTAGTGAGGGAAGAAGAGAATAGAAAAGAAAATAATTTAACAGAAAAGAAGAGAGAAGAAAGGGGATTATTTTTTTAAAAACGCGTTTCCGAGTGGAAGTATTTGGAAAGAAAAGAAAGTAAAGAAAAATCAAAATAAAATTTCGATATAAACAAATTATAAAAACTCATCAAGATCAAACGAGCATTACATAAGACACGAATTAATTTACGAAAAACAAGTATATGATAAAGTGTTTAAAAAATTTCACTTGTATAAAAAAAAAAAAAATATATGAGGAATTTAGCAATTTGATTCGACTCGGTTGTATCGAGTAAAGATGAAAAAAGATAAACATGTATATAAAAAATATATATTTGTTTAAAGATAATTTGGGGATTAATTTTTAAAAAATGTACAAAATATAGTTTTCTCTCCAAATCTTCTCAATTTTGGAAGGAAAATTAAGAGAGAAAAATGGAACAAATTTTCTTTCCACTTCTTTTCTCTTCTCTCCAGTTAAAAACTCGGGAACACGTTCTCTTTTTTATTTTCTTCCTGCTTCTTTTCCTTTCCTTTCATTTCTTCAGAAAAAAAATCTCGGGAACACAGTGTTAAACCTAGAGCCATATAATTTATTCGTGGAATGGTCTGACTTTTATTAGATACAAATTATTATTAGTACTCCAACTTGTCATTATCATGTAACTAAAATATCAAACCTATATGTTAAACGTAATAATGGATATTTAATTCTCCATTATTTCACTATCGTCATTTGAAAGTGTAGTTGCTAATATTAAATCAAGTACATAAATTTGTTATTTGAAAAATTCGGACATTACTAGTTTCTTCGAAAGTCAGATGTGAAATGATATCGATATGAGAAATAACTGTTGTTAGTTATCTCATACAACCTTTACTAAAATAATCTATTAAAAATCGAGAACATAGCGTAAATACAGGGACCTTTATTGGAATGATACGATAAATAACGGGTGTTGTTATCTTATTAAGTTATTGATATTGCACTATTTATACACCCTAATGAAGCTGGTCTTCCAAGAAAAGAAAAACACTCATCTCCCTCAAGAACTCTTTACAATCTACAAAATATGGAATCTCTATACTGGGTTCTTTTAGCGACGGTTGTCTTCTTGATTATCATCAAATTACTAAAATACCCTCATGTCAAAACTAACCTTCCACCAGGTCCTCCAAAATGGCCTCTCATTGGAAATCTTAACCTCATTGGCCCTCTTCCTCATCAATCTCTTCACAAATTGTCACAAACCTATGGAAAACTAATGCACCTTACATTCGGATCATCCCCGGTTGTCGTTGCATCATCCGCGGATATGGCTAAGTTATTCTTGAAAACTTATGATCATATTTTTGCTTCCCGTCCAAGTACTCAGGCCGGGAAGTATACTAATTACAACTCCAAAGATCTTATATGGTCTCCATTTGGTGACTTTTGGAACCAAGGTAGGAAAATCTTTCTTGAAGAAATTTTTAGCATGAAAAAGCTTGATTCATTTGAACATATTCGTGTTGAAGAAAGAAATGTTTTCCTCTCTTCTTTACATAAGTTTTCAGGAGAACAAATTGTGTTAAAAGATCATATTTTTAGAATGACTTTGAGCGTGATATGTAGGATTGCATTGGGTCGTAAGTACTTTAGCGAATCAAAAGATGAGAAAGAGATCATGACCGTTGAAGAAATCGAAAATATGTTAGATGAGTTCTTTGTGTTAAATGGGGCGCTTAATTTAGGGGATTGGTTGCCTTGGTTAAGGTTTATGGATGTGCAAGGGTATGTGAAGAGGATGAAGGCTTTGGGAAAACGATTTGATAGGTTTAATGAATATGTATTGGAAGACCATAAGGAAAGAATGAAAAGCGAAGGGGATGGTTTTGAAGAAAAAGACATCGTTGATGTGTTGTTGAAGTTGGCACACGATCCTACTCTTGAAGTAAAGCTTGATTATGATTGTGTCAAGGCGTTTACACAGGTACGTCTTCTCCGACACATACCTTAGTTTAAATGGTTGTGAAGTATGTTAGGGGTATAGAAGTTTGATTGGATAAAATTAAGGTTATTGTTGGCTAAGCATGCATCGAGTCGAGTAGACCCTAAACACTTTTTTCATACAATCTTACATCTCTCTAAATACTCATTATATCAAATATGATTAAAGAAATTATATCATTTCAATGATATTCTAAAATTTTAAATTAAATTATTTTTTTCGATATCATGTTAGTATAGTTCTAGTGTAAAACTACTACATAAAACACTATTATGTTACAGGATTTAATAATTGGTGGAACTGATACTACTACAACAACCCTAGAATGGGCGATGTCCGAGCTTATTAGACAACCCCATCTAATGAAGATGGCAACCGAGGAGCTTGATAGGGTTATTGGCAAAGATAGGTGGGTTCTAGAGAGCGATTTCACAGACCTCCCTTTCATAGATTCAATCATAAAAGAAACCATGAGGCTGCATCCAGCGGCCGTCTTCTTAGCACCACATTTAGCCCTTGAAGATTGCAAAGTGGAAGGGTATGATATTGCGAAAAACACTACAATATTCGTCAACACATGGAGCATCGGGCGAGACCCAGATCGTTGGGATGACCCTGAGAGTTTCCAACCCAAGAGGTTCATGGGTAGTGAAATAGATGTAAAGGGGCATCATTTTGAGTTGCTACCTTTTGGGTCGGGTCGAAGGATGTGCCCGGGTTATAGGCTTGGCATGAAGACGACGAGGTCATTGCTAGGGAACATGTTGCAAGGATTTATCTGGAAATTGCATGAAAGTGTGAAGATTGAAGACGTAAATGCAGAAGAGTTGTATGGATTATCAACGAAAAGAAAGTTTCCGTTAGTTGTTATACCAGAGCCTCGGTTACCTGCTCATATGTATAACTAAATGCAACGAGGCTTTAAGTTTAAGGGGAATAATTAAGTAAGGAAATTTTCAATAAAATTAAACTCTAAAACTTGCATTGACATGGGTTGCAGATATTTGATGATATTTTTATTACTTAAAACATGTACAAACTACTCCTTGTACCGTATATGAGACTATTTTCATGTTCCTTTCTTTCTTTATATTTACGCATAATATTTTTAAAATAAAATAATGATACCGTTTTAGTCTCTTCCTTGGATGATGTAACATTTTGGCATGTAACAACTCTTTTGCTCATATGTGATTTTTTTTTGATAACTTCGTTACCTGGTATGATTAAAATATTCTAACATCATTAATATAAAAATACTCATTATAACGTCATCATCTAAAATCGAAATTTAAAAAATAGTTTATAGAGAAATTATCTCATTAGGAATAGCAATAAGTAGAGTACTCAAGGCTTGACATTCGTTGTGAGTATCTCTTCTTTCTTGCTCAGTTACTGGTTGGGTTGAACCTTCTGTTTCTTTGTTTTTGTGATCTGGTCCAGGAAATGGAACAATTTTTGCACCATTCTTCACCACTTGCCACATGGAGTAGTTGGTTGTAGCATGTATTGATACATGTGACTCTTCCACATATCATAGTTTGGTGATGTGAGTACAGGAACCCTATTAGCTTGAACGCCTTCAGTAAGATCTGACATCTTGAATTGGTTTGTGAAAAACTTGTTTAAACGCCTTGTTGATCGTAGATCTAGAGCAACCTTGTGCTCTGATACCACTTGTTAGGATCTGTCGAACTAGGTTTGTGTTTAAACAAACGTGTAGATCTAGACCTATCAAAGAAGTTGCAGCGGATCAACACTTTGATATTAACAATGGTTAATTGATAACAGTTTATAAGTATATCAATGAATAAACGTTAACAATTAAGAACACAAGAATTCCACCAACGGCCTCAATCTATTAAGAATAATGTTTCGTAACAGACGTGTGTTTACAACGACACAGGGATCTATATTTATAGATCTTGAGGACAAAACCCTAAACATAATCGGGTTAAAACTCTAACGAAATCTACATAGATAATTATCAAATTTTGTTCCATAATTATCTCCTTACAATGCGCTAACAAAATATATCTAATAAGCAGTAGTAAAGCGCGCCAGTAGAAACTAATCCATGCAGCCAGTAGTAACAATGTAACCAGTAGTAATCAACAGTAGTAATAGTATGATCAGTAGTAATCTTCAATACTTGATGACCAGTAGAAACCATAGTCATCAGTATTATTTATCTCGAGTACTAATAAACTTTACGACCACTACTAACAAACTCCACCAACATTAATCACTATAACCCAACACATTATCAGTCAATAAACATTATTTATACCAATAATATAATTTTCATAGCATGTTTAACACCACTCATTCAAATAAAGGTATAAGACAACTAATATACCATTTAGAAAATCATATTTAAAGACCAAAAGAATAATCATACTTATAAATAAACATGTCAAATCATGTTATAATACTATAAGTTTAAACAAAAGTTTATATTCAATGTCAAATAAATATTTTAAAATTGAGCATAAACTCATCAATTAACTCGTGCCATCTTAATAATGTTTAAAATTATGATTCAAAAACACCAACTATAATCAACTTATCGATTAACAGTATTCCAAGTTCTCGAATATATAAATTAATGACTAATACTATTTGATCATCTTATTCATCCAAACTTTCAACATAACTAACGTTGTGACAGTTTGAAAATTCAGTTTCGACATCTTTTTAAAAATGTTAATCTCATGTTTGAATTAGGCAAACAATAGTATTAGGTTAACATATAATTGAAGATGAGTAAGTAGATCCCATTTGATTACTAATAAAATATTCCAAGATTTTTTAATTTTTCAACTAAAGCATGCCAATAAGTTATAACATGTAATATACATAGAGGAGCACATAATATATTAATGACATAATTATAACAATATAATATTGTTGGGCCAAGAAAAGGTATGGATAAAGCTATAGATTCTTCTGTGTGGTGGAATAAAGATGTTTTTAGTTCGTGGAGAGTCCGAACTAAAATCATCAAGAATAATCCGAAGTGAAGTCTTCAGTTCGGAGAATTAGTTAGTTCTGATACTCTGAACTAAATTAAGTTCCTCCGAACTGAAAACAAACCAAGGTGTAAGTTAAGTCAACAGAAGTCAGCATTGAAGAAATCAATTCGGAAGATGAAGACTTGAGTTCAGAACTGAAGTGAACTCCCCGAAGTGAAATTTAATATGTTGATAATGTTGTAATATTTAATTCGTAGTATGTCTATTCTTAGATTTTGTCTATAAAGAGTGTGATAGGTAGTTCGAGTTTGTTGTCTTTGAACCCGGAACACTCTCAAAGAGGTTCCGTGAGCTTGAATGTCGTTGTAACAAGCTCGGTTCCAAACCTGTCACCACTATCAATGAAATCTATGAAAACAATTATGCTCAAATTGTTGTTCTAATCCATTTCAAAAATTCAAACTTCAAACATTTCCTTCAATCAAGATTCCAAAACACAGGTCATG
Organism: Senecio squalidus; assembly: GCA_910822075.1. NCBI lineage: Eukaryota > Viridiplantae > Streptophyta > Magnoliopsida > Asterales > Asteraceae > Senecio > Senecio squalidus. The sequence goes on from CAJVGC010000582.1 coordinate 23,647,830, forward strand.
AAATTCCGCATCATGACCTGTTGTTGTTTCAATTCGATTCGCTGTGTTTAGAGGAATTCAAGGACTTGTCAAATGGAATCAGAGCCAGACTAATCAATTGATTGAATTCGATTGAGTCTGGTTCATCGATTTGACTCGATTCGAAGATAAGGTCAAACTAACAGTGAATTGAAGGAGTCCGAAGTGAAATAGAAGAAGTCCGAAGTGAAATTGAAGAGCTAAATTGAAGATCCTGTTTAGATTTCAAGGTGTTCATGGTGGAGCTGATATTACACATTATCTATTCAAAGACAGTTGGTGTATATGGAGCGAAAACACAAGTTATCAATTTCAGAGAGAGATGTGATTCAACTAGAACGGAGTTGATCCTCACGTCATCAATTTGAGAAAAAGGTGTGACGTGGAGGAGCTCGTTCGAAAATAAATTAACGACAAATCACTCTCATAATGGAAAAGGTCAACTAGGATGAAGAAGAAATCTACGGTTGACCTATGAAATGAAGTATAGTGATTTTAGCTGCAGATCAGCTACTTACCATGGAGTAGCTGATTGTAAAGCACCTCAAGAACAGGTGACATTGCAGCTATTCCTCCAGAATTTGTTCAAGATACAAGAAATATGAGTGGAGGAAGCTAGACATGGAAAGAAAGAGGTAAGTTATAAAGATTGAAGAATCATAGCATCATCCTAAGGGGATATTGTTGGGCCAAGAAAAGGTATGGATGAAGCTATGGATTCTTCTGTGTGGTGGAATAAAGATGATTTTAGTTCGTGGAGGGTCCGAACTAAAATCATCAAGAATAATCCGAAATGAAGTCTTCAGTTCGGAGAACAAGTTAGTTCAGATACTCTGAACTAAATGAAGTTCCTCTGAACTGAAAACAAACCAAGGTGTAAGTTAAAATCAACAGAATTCAACATTGAAGAAATCAATTCGGAAGATGAAGACTTTAGTTCAGAACTGAAGTGAACTCCCCGAAGTGAAATTTAATATGTTGATAATGTTGTAATATTTAATTCGTAGTATGTATGTTCTTAGATTTTGTCTATAAATAGTGTGATAGGTACTCTCAAAGAGGTTCCGTGAGCTTGAATGTCGTTGTAACAAGCTCGGTTACAAACCTGTCACCACTATCAATGAAATCTATGAAAACAGTTATGCTCAAATTGTTGTTCTAATCAATTTCACAAATTCAAACTTCAAACATTTCCTTCAATCAAGATTCCAAAACACAGGTCATGAGATTCCGGATCATGACCTGTTGTTGTTTCAATTCGATTCGTTGTGTGTAGAGGAATTCAAGGACCTGTCAAATATGACGGCTCAAAAGGAGGAAAAACAATGAAATAGTAGGAAAAGTCAAATAAATCACCACTAATTCTTCTTCTATTCAAATCCCGTCTTTGCCTATGGAATCGCGCCAGGGTCGGGTTCGGGTCGGGATGGGGCTCCGGCTTTTACAGTCTAGAAACGGGTTGGGTATTTTGATTCGGTTCGAGTTTGGGTCGGGTTGGGTAGGTTTGGGTAATCTTGTTGCACATGTCCTGCTTTTTGACGCGTGTTTCTTCCGTGTCGTCTTTTATCTACCCCTGTCCCTCTGTTTCTCCCGCCTCTCTTTTCTTTTTCTCTTTCTATTTGTCCAAGGTGAAACCCTCTCTCTCTCCAAGGTGAAACCCTAATTGCATGTCGAAATTGCCGGCTTGTCTTCCGATGGATTGCGTATCGAAGTCGCCGGCCGGTCTTCTACCTGTTTTACTAGCGACCTAGTCCGGTGTCGGTACGTCTTCTTTTTGAAATAGTCTCCGAGTAGTATTTTTGGGACATTAGGTGATTGTTGTTTTTGTTTTTTTAATTGGTTTGTAGATATGATATTTTTTGTCGGATTGTGTTTTTCCGGCGATTTTTCAATCGGAAGAATTGTAGTTACTTTAGAGTGGATGAGGTCAAACATCTTCTCGACTCTAACAACATGTGTTGAGGTTTTGCTGTCGGTTCGGAGGTATGGAAATACCATTTTTTATTTTTGCTGTTCTTTTTCATTTGTGTTATGAAGTATAACTTAATACATTTAGCACATAAAACTATATGATATTGTTTCGTTATAATATAATATAGTAGACTGAATAATTGATATCTGATTTCTTTGTTATGATTTTACAGGAGGTCTTTATTTGTTGTTGGAGTCGAGAGGATTTTTGATTTCATGCGCTTTGGATTTCCTGTAATACTGCATTTGTTAGTTTGTTTTGTAGTGGTGTATGAAGAATGCAGAGTTACGTTCTTCTTGGCAGATTTGGTAATATTTGTTGAATTTTGTTATTCTAAATTTAGTCGACTAATGATTTATAATATTTTTATTTGTTTCGGTAAGTAAATATGAATAGCATGTTGTTCCAATCAAGGCTCCCGAGGATGTGGTTCCAGTCAAAGCTTAGCTTGAAAAGAGAGAATGCTGAGGTTATTGATTTATTTTGTATTGTATGCGTAAATTGTTCTGTTTATCATTATTTTTAAATAACATAATTGTCCAAAAACAAAATATGAAAAGGTAGAACACAAAACAAACGGAAATTGAAGGATTGAAAAAGATGCATTATGAGTATCAACTGAAAATTAGGGTTTCTAAAAAGAGGTTTTTCGATTTGAATATTAGGGTTTTGGGTTGGAAAAACTTGGGTACATAGTTGTTGAGTTAGCAGCAAAAGATTTTGTCTTTGAGTTTTCGTACTGTCGCGGGCCGTGGTGTGTTTTGCGCGCTATATAGCAGTTCGGATGTGATGAGACTTTTTTTTTTTGCTGTCGCCTCATTGACTCTGTACTCAGGTTTTTCAAACTCAAAACCCTTCAAATCTAAGAACCTCTTTTCGGAAACCCTAATTTTTAGTTCAACCTCATAATTCAACTTTTCAGTTCTTCAATTTCTGTTTGTTCTGTCTTCTTCGTTTCGTGTTTCTTTTAGACAATTGTGTCAGTTAAAGGTGAGCGTCTGGTTGGAGTTAGAGAAAGAAGTGAAAGCTGCTAGGAACGAGAAACTGAACCGCGGATGTGCGGTGTACTCTACGGCTTCGGAGGTTGTTGTACTCCTTCCGACCATCTTTCACTTCTTTCTTTAACTTGAGCCATATGCTCAGCTTTAACTGAACAGTGTATATAAATGTTCTGCCTATATTTTCTCTTACGAATACATTTGATTGATGATCTTTATAAAGAGGCTATGATGATGACTTTCTTTAACACGTTTGAGTTAATTCAAGCAGAGTTGAGATTATATGTATCTTGGCGGGGCAACTCGGATGGTAATGTCAAATTGCATTGCAACCGACGACTAGGTTTGCAGCCATGGCAGATTAGTCCACTTTGTTTGATTGTTAACGATTCTGAGCCCCATAATCATTTTATTCTTCTTCTATTCAAATCCCGTATTTGCCTATGGAATCGCGCCAGGTTCTGGTTCGGGTCGGGCTGTGGCTCCGGCTTTTACAGTGTAGAAGCGGGTTGGGTTTTAATATTCGGATCGGGATTGGGTCGGGTTGGGTAGATTTGGGGCTGTACGTGTCCTGCTTCTTGACGCGTGTTTCCTCCGTGTCGTTTTTCTCTACCCCCTTCCCTCTGTTTCTCCCGTCGGATTTAAATTTCGGGTTGGCTGTTTTTTGGCTTATTTTAGATCGCTGGTTTTTAAAATGGACGTTATGATGATTAATTTGTTTAGTACGTCTGCGTGAATTCAAGCAGAGTTGGGGTTATCTGTATCTTGGCAGGGCAACTCGGATGGTAATGTGAAGTTACATTGCAACCGATAAGTGGGTTTGCAGCCATGGCAGATTAGTCTACATTGTTTGACTGTCAATAAATCTGAGCCTCATAATCATTTTACTTCCTGAAACTTTATGAAGCTTATGTTTTTATTATTCTAATATTTCTTATGAAATCTGTTGAATCACAAGTATTCACCTACATGGAGCTCGAATCCATTTGTCTAGGAATGTATATTTAGTCTGCATTTAGAGGTTTGATGGTGCAACTATGGATAATGACTGATCTTTGAGGTGCTTTATATAATCTGTCTTTTTCGGTTATTCGATTTTAGTTTCTTTTATCTTCTTTGTTTTCGTGTTTTCTTTTTAGGCACGTGTCAGTTGAAGTTGAGCAGCTCCGTCGTAGTAGGGAAAAACTGAAAGCTGCTAGGAACAAAGAACAGGAATCACGTACGTGATAGGGTGCGGTGTACTCTGTGGCTTCGGAGGTTACTGTTTCTACTTCTGACTAGCCTTCACTTTTTTCTTTAACTGCGGCCAGGTGCTTAGCTTTAACTGACGTAGTACATATAAACATTCTGCTTATATTTTCTCATGCAAAGTATCAACGGAGTTTAAAATCACTTGAATTGTTTAGAGAAAGTGGAAATTCCCAAAGTGAAACTCTTTACTGACATATTGATGAGGTCAGTTGAGGTTCATTGGAACGAACATTAGTTGATATCGAAATTTGACTACAGGGTACAACGGCTAAATATTTGGGTGATAATTTTTTCCATCACCTGTTCTACCTCCTATAATCCGTTTGCCAGTTTCGACGAATACTGATTTTCCTTTTAGCCAGGCTTGCATTGCTTCATTAATATGTAAGGAAGGAGTTTAATTTTGGAAATTTCCATTTTCTCCAACCAATTAATATGGTTTTGAGCAACGTGAATAATGTATTTGGTCCCGTGATTTGATGACATACCGCATTCAAGCTAACTTTAAACTTTATAAATTCGTAATCTTTTGATAGTGTTTATATACGAAAAGATTGTTGAACTGTACAAATTGATAAACAGATTTTGGAGGAGGCGTTTGAATTGCTTGGGAAAAATGGAAATAACTGCTTATGTTGTTGAGCATGGAGCTGCTTGATTTCGTTGAATAACTGCTTATATGCTGATGGAGTTGCTTGACTTTCGTTGGAAGGTGGAACGGCAGCCAATGAACTGTGGGGAGTGGAATGCCGGAGGTCTATCACTTGGATAAAAGGTTTTTATTAAATTGTCGGACCTCCGATTCCATTCTCCAGATTTGTTGACTGCCGATCTCCGTTCCGACCAAGTTCCACAAGTCCATCAGTATGTGAGTAATTCAGTCTCAGTTTAGAAATTTCACTACATTCCCCGAGTAATTCAAGTGCTTTTGAATAATGCAGAAGCGTAATGCTGCAGGAGCTTGGATTGTGATAGTGAGTTCACGACTTGGAAGACTTAATGGCAGAAAAAGTGTAGGAAAAAAGCTTTGGGAACGGTGGAAAAGTTTTCAGAATAAGTGGAAAGACGGGGCTGACTGGTGAAAAGTTCCTATAATGTCTAAGAACAAGTTTTCTTTCGATGTTTTTACTTTTGTAATCTGTTAACTTTTTAGATGAAGAGATTTTTATCTCCTATTTTTTATTATAAACTAAACATTCTTTTGTATAACGAAACACGTGACCGGACCTCGTGCAACGCACGAGTATCCCCTAGTTCCATATAATAGCCAAACCTCACACACTTACCATAAAAAAATTGAATGAGTTGTTACCTCCAAAAGTTTACGATGACCAAAACTTCAGATCTCAAAGGATTTTTTGAATAAAACTTCGACCCGAACATTAACTCAGATATAGAGCGTGCAGAAACAGGTTGTGAAATAATAAAAGATAACAATAATAATAGACAAAAAG
>CAJVGC010000582.1:23653622-23682505 GCA_910822075.1 Senecio squalidus
TCGAGAACAAGTTAGTTTCAGATACTCTGAACTAATGAAGTTCCTCTGAACTGAAAACAAACCAAGTGTAAGTTAAATCAACAGAATTCAACATTGAGAAATCAATTCGGAAGATGAAGACTTTAGTCAGAACTGAAGTGAACTCCCCGAAGTGAAATTTAATATGTTGATAATGTTGTAATATTAATTCGTAGTATGTATGTTCTTAGACTTTTGTCTATAAATAGTGTGATAGGTACTCTCAAAGAGGTTCCGCTTGAATGTCGTTGTAACAAGCTCGGTTACAAACCTGTCACCACTATCAATGAAATCTATGAAAACAGTTATGCCTCAAATTGTTGTTCTAATCAATTTCACAATTCAAACTTCAAACATTTCTTCAATCAAGATTCCAAAACACAGGTCATGAGATTCCGGATCATGACCTGTTGTTGTTTCAATTCGATTCGTTGTGTGTAGAGGAATTCAAGGACCTGTCAAATATGACGGCTCAAAAGGAGGAAAAACAATGAAATAGTAGGAAAAGTCAAATAAATCACCACTAATTCTTCTTCTATTCAAAATCCCGTCTTTTGCCTATGGAATCGCGCCAGGGTCGGGTTCGGGTCGGGATGGGGCTCCGGCTTTTACAGTCTAGAAACGGTTGGGTATTTTGATTCGGTTCGACTTTGGGTCGGGTTGTGTAGGTTTGGGTAATCTTGTTGCACGTGTCCTGCTTCTTGACGCGTGTTTCCTCCGTGTCGTCTTTTCTCTACCCCTGTCTCTCTGTTTCTCCGCCTCTCTTTTCTTTTTCTCTTTCTCTTTCTCCAAAGTGAAACCCTCTCTCTCTCCAAGGTGAAACCCTAATTGCATGTCGAAATTGCCGGCTGGTCTTCCGATGGATTGCGTATCGAAGTCGCCGGCCGATCTTCTACCTGTTTTACTAGCGACCTACTCCGGTGTCGGTACGTCTTCTTTTTGAAATAGTCTTCGAGTAGTATTTTTGGGACATTAGGTGATTGTTGTTTTTGTTTTTTTTTTAATTGGTTTGTAGATATGATATTTTTTGTCGGATTGTGTTTTTCCGGCGATTTTTCAATCGGAAGAATTGTAGTTACTTTAGAGTGGATGAGGTCAAACATCTTCTCGACTCTAACAACATGTGTTGAGGTTTTGCTGTCGGTTCGGAGGTATGGAAATACCATTTTTTATTTTTGCTGTTCTTTTTCATTTGTGTTATGAAGTATAACTTAATACATTTAGCACATAAAAATATATGATATTGTTTCGTTATAATATAATATAGTAGACTGAATAATTGATATCTGATTTATTTGTTATGATTTTACAGGAGGTCTTCATTTGTTGTTGGAGTCGAGAGGATTTTTGATTTCATGCGCTTTGGATTTCCTGCAATACTGCATTTGTTAGTTTGTTTTGTAGTGGCGTATGAAGAATGTAGAGTTACGTCCTCCTTTGCAGATTTGGTAATATTTGTTGAATTTTGTTATTCTAAATTTAGTCGACTAATGATTTATAATATTTATTTGTTTCGGTAAGTAAATATGAATAGCATGTTGTTCCAATCAAGGCTCCCGAGGATGTGGTTCCAGTCAAAGCTTAGCTTGAAAAGAGAGAATGCTGAGGTTATTGATTTATTTTGTATTGTATGCGTAAATTGTTCTGTTTATCATTATTTTTAAATAACATAATTGTCCAAAAACAAAATATGAAAAGGTAGAACACAAAACAAACGGAAATTGAAGGATTGAAAAAGATGCATTATGAAAATTAGGGTTTCTAAAAGAGGTTTTTCGATTTGAATATTAGGGTTTTGGGTTGGAAAAACTTGGGTACATAGTTGTTGAGTTAGCAGCAAAAGATTTTGTCTTTGAGTTTTCGTACTGTCGCGGGCCGTGGTGTGTTTTGCGCGCTATATAGCAGTTCGGATGTGATGAGACTTTTTTTTTTTGCTGTCGCCTCATTGACTCTGTACTCAGGTTTTTCAAACTCAAAACCCTTCAAATCTAAGAACCTCTTTTCGGAAACCCTAATTTTTAGTTCAACCTCATAATTCAACTTTTTCAGTTCTTCAATTTCTGTTTGTTCTGTCTTCTTCGTTTTCGTGTTTTCTTTTTAGACAATTGTGTCAGTTAAAGGTGAGCGTCTGGTTGGAGTTAGAGAAAGAAGTGAAAGCTGCTAGGAACGAGAAACATGAACCGCGGATGTCATAGGGTGCGGTGTACTCTACGGCTTCGGAGGTTGTTGTACTCCTTCCGACCATCTTTCACTTCTTTCTTTAACTTGAGCCATATGCTCAGCTTTAACTGAACAGTGTATATAAATGTTCTGCCTATATTTTCTCTTACGAATACATTTGATTGATGATCTTTATAAAGAGGCTATGATGATGACTTTCTTTAACACGTTTGAGTTAATTCAAGCAGAGTTGAGATTATATGTATCTTGGCGGGGCAACTCGGATGGTAATGTCAAATTGCATTGCAACCGACGACTAGGTTTGCAGCCATGGCAGATTAGTCCACTTTGTTTGATTGTTAACGATTCTGAGCCCCATAATCATTTTATTCTTCTTCTATTCAAATCCCGTATTTGCCTATGGAATCGCGCCAGGTTCTGGTTCGGGTCGGGCTGTGGCTCCGGCTTTTACAGTGTAGAAGCGGGTTGGGTTTTAATATTCGGATCGGGATTGGGTCGGGTTGGGTAGATTTGGGTAATCTGGCTGTACGTGTCCTGCTTCTTGACGCGTGTTTCCTCCGTGTCGTTTTTTCTCTACCCCCTTCCCTCTGTTTCTCCCGTCGGATTTAAATTTCGGGTTTGGCTGTTTTTTGGCTTATTTTAGATCGCTGGGTTTTTAAAATGGACGCTATGATGATTAATTTGTTTACTACGTCTGCGTGAATTCAAGCAGAGTTGGGGTTATCTGTATCTTGGCAGGGCAACTCGGATGGTAATGTGAAGTTACATTGCAACCGATAAGTGGGTTTGCAGCCATGACAGATTAGTCCACATTGTTTGACTGTCAATAAATCTGAGCCTCATAATCATTTTACTTCCTGAAACTTTATGAAGCTTATGTTTTTATTATTCTAATATTTCTTATGAAATCTGTTGAATCACAAGTATTCACCTACATGGAACTCGAATCCATTTGTCTAGAAATGTATATTTAGTCTGCGTTTAGAGGTTTGATAGTGCAACTATGGATAATGACTGATCTTCGAGGTGCTTTATATAATCTGTCTTTTTCGGTTATTCGATTTTAGTTTCTTTTATCTTCTTTGTTTTCGTGTTTTGTTTTTAGGCACGTGTCAGTTGAAGTTGAGCAGCTTCCCGTAGTTAGAGGAAAAACTGAAAGCTGCTAGGAACAAAGAACAGGAATCACGTACGTCATAGGGTGCGGTGTACTCTGTGGCTTCCGAGGTTACTGTTTCTACTTCTGACTAGCCTTTACTTTTTTCTTTAACTGCGGCCAGGTGCTTAGCTTTAACTGACGTAGTACATATAAACATTCTGCTTATATTTTCTTATGCAAAGTATCAACGGAGTTTAAAATCACTTGAATTGTTTAGAGAAATTGGAAATTCCCAAAGTGAAACTCTTTACTGACATATTGATGAGGTCAGTTGAGGTTCATTGGAACGAACATTAGTTGCTATCTAAATTTGACTACAGGGTACAACGGGCTAAATATTTGGGTGATAATTTTTTCCATCCACCTGTTCTACCTCCTATAATCCGTTTGCCAGTTTCGACGAATACTGATTTTCCTTTTAGCCAGGCTTGCATTGCTTCATTAATATGTAAGGAAGGAGTTTAATTTTGGAAATTTCCATTTTCTCCAACCAATTAATATGGTTTTGAGCAACGTGAATAACTGTATTTGGTCCCGTGATTTGATGACATACCGCATTCAAGCTAACTTTAAACTTTATAAATTCGTAATCTTTTGATAGTGTTTATATACGAAAAGATTGTTGAACTGTACAAATTGATAAACAGATTTTGGAGGCGTTTGAATTGCTTGGGAAAAATGGAAATAACTGCTTATATGTTGATGGAGCTGCTTGACTTTCGTTGAATAACTGCTTATATGCTGATGGAGTTGCTTGACTTTCGTTGGAAGGTGGAACGGCAGCCAATGAATGTGGGGAGTGGAATGCCGGAGGTCTATCACTTGGATAAAAGGTTTTTATTAAATTGTCGGACCTCCGATATTCCATTCTCCAGATTTGTTGACTGCCGATCTCCGTTCCGACCAAGTTCCAACAAGTCCATCAGTATGTGAGTATTCAGTCTCAGTTTAGAAATTTCCACTTTCCCCGAGTAATTCAAGTGCTTTTGAATAATGCAGAAGCGTAATGCTGCAGGAGCTTGGATTGTGATAGTGAGTTCACGACTTGGAAGACTTAATGGCAGAAAAAGTGTAGGAAAAAAGCTTTGGGAACGGTGGAAAAGTTTTCAGAATAAGTGGAAGACGGGGCTGACTGGTGAAAAGTTCCTATAATGTCTAAGAACAAGTTTTCTTTCGATGTTTTTACTTTTGTAATCTGTTAACTTTTTAGATGAAGAGATTTTATCTCCTATTTTTATTATAAACTAAACATTCTTTTGTATAACGAAAACGTGACCGGACCTCGTGCAACGCACGAGTATCCCCTAGTTCCATATAAATAGCCAAACCTCAAACACTTACCATAAAAAAAATTGAATGAGTTGTTACCTCAAAAGTTTACGATGACCAAAACTTCAGATCTCAAAAGGATTTTTTGAATAAAACTTCGACCCGAACATTAACTCAGATATAGAGCGTGCAGATAACAGGTTGTGAAATAATAAAGATAACAATAATAATAGACAAAAAGAATAGAGAAATTGTATTATTCATCTCATATAGAGATATGTATTTATAGTTACAATATCAGTATTTTCCAAGAAACATACATACTAATATAATATAAATATATGTCTACAATATATCCGGAATATAGACATCCATGTCATAATTATAGTATAACACTACTGACTTTTTTAATTGATATTTTAATCAATTAGGTAAAAGTTTTTTGTTTTGTCTCATTTTATCTTGTCTCTTATTTTCTTTGTTTTAGTTTTATATTTTCATTCTCCTTTTTTGTTTTTTTTTTTTTTGTATATTGTTAATTTTTATTCAATATATTGTATATATAAAGTTTAAAGTAGTAATAAATGAAATAAATCATATATTACTATATTTTTCAAAGTATTAAAACAAAAAAATAAAGTCGATTAAATTAATAATAATTTCCTTAAATAAAATTGACTTTTTCTCTTTTACTAAAAGTTTTTTCAGTAGATTTCTTCTCTTCTTTTTTTTTTTGAAAAATTACACTAATATTACTAACTTCTATAAAACAAATTGTAATTATATTTTACATATTTAATAAATCAAAATAAAATAAAGATATTTTGGTTATTCGATTCAAAATTCTCGGCTTTCCTTCGCCAATCAAACGAGGGACTGTCGTTTTTTATGTGGTTAGAACCGAGTCCCTAATAAAATAAAACCAGAAGGACATAGTACAGAGAAACAAATATGTTTAAGGACCCTAATGCCTGATACCAACAAAACAAGGGACATTCAACTAATTAACTCTTATTTTATAATTTTTACAAGACTTAAACCAAATGGGTTGTTGAGTCATCCAATTAAACTACTCCAACTTGTCATTATCATGTTACTAATATATCGAATCTATGTGTTAACTTGTCATTATCATGTAACTAAAATATCAAATATATGTTAAAAGTATTAATGGATATTTAATTCTCCATTATTTAAATTTCGTGTTTGAACGTGTAGTTGCTAATATTATAAATTTTGTCATTTAAAAAATTCAGACATTACTAGTTTTTTCTAAAGTCAGAAGTGAAATGATACCGATGCGAGAAATAACGGGCGTTGTTATCTCATAGCGTAAATGCATACGACCTTTACTAATATGATTCGTTAAAAGTCGAGAAATTAGCGTAAATACAGGGGCCTTTATTGAAATGATACGATAAATAACGGGTGTTGTTATCTTATTAAGTTATTGATATTGCACTATTTATACACCCTAATGAAGCTGGTCTTCCAAGAAAAGAAAAACACTCATCTCCCTCAAGAACTCTTTACAATCTACAAAATATGGAATCTCTATACTGGGTTCTTTTAGCGACGGTTGTCTTCTTGATTATCATCAAATTACTAAAATACCCTCATGTCAAAACTAACCTTCCACCAGGTCCTCCAAAATGGCCTCTCATTGGAAATCTTAACCTCATTGGCCCTCTTCCTCATCAATCTCTTCACAAATTGTCACAAACCTATGGCAAACTAATGTACCTTACATTCGGATCATCCCCGGTTGTCGTTGCATCATCCGCAGATATGGCTAAGTTATTCTTGAAAACTTATGATCATATTTTTGCTTCCCGGCCAAGTACTCAGGCCGGGAAGTATACTAATTACAACTCCAAAGATCTTATATGGTCTCCATTTGGTGACTTTTGGAACCAAGGTAGGAAAATCTTTCTTGAAGAAATTTTTAGCATGAAAAAGCTTGATTCATTTGAACATATTCGTGGTGAAGAAAGAAATGTTTTCCTCTCTTCTTTACATAAGTTTTCAGGAGAACAAATTGTGTTAAAAGATCACATTTTCAGAATGACTTTGAGCTTGATATGTAGGGTTGCATTGGGTCGTAAGTACTTTAGCGAATCAAAAGATGAGAAAGAGATCATGACCGTTGAAGAAATCGAAAATATGTTAGATGAGTTCTTTGCGTTAAATGGGGCGCTTAATTTAGGGGATTGGTTGCCTTGGTTAAGGTTTATGGATGTGCAAGGGTATGTGAAGAGGATGAAGGCTTTGGGAAAACGATTTGATAGGTTCAATGAACATGTATTGGAGGACCATAAGGAAAGAATGAAAAGCGAAGGGGATAGTTTTGAAGAAAAAGACATCGTTGATGTGTTGTTGAAGTTGGCACACGATCCTACTCTTGAAGTAAAGCTTGATTATGATTGTGTCAAGGCGTTTACACAGGTACGTCTCCTCCGACACATACCTTAGTTTAAATGGTTGTGAAGTGTGTTAGGGGTATAGAAGTTTGATTGGATAAAATTAAGGTTATTGTTGGCTAAGCATCGAGTCGAGTAGACCCTAAACACTTTTGTCATACAATCTTACATTTCTCTAAATAGTCATTATATCAGATATGATTAAAGAAATTATATCATTTCAATGACATTCTAAAATTTTAAATTAAATTATTTTTTTCGATATCATGTTAGTATAGTTCTAGTGTAAAACTAATACATAAAACACTATTATGTTACAGGATTTAATAATGGGTGGAACTGAAACTACTACAACAACCCTAGAATGGGCGATGTCCGAGCTTATTAGACAACCCCATCTAATGAAGATGGCAACCGAGGAGCTTGATAGGGTTATTGGCAAAGAGAGGTGGGTTCTAGAGAGCGATTTCACAGACCTCCCTTTCATAGATTCAATCATAAAAGAAACCATGAGGCTGCATCCAGCGGGCGTCTTATTAGCACCACATTTAGCCCTTGAGGATTGCAAAGTGGACGGGTATGATATTGCGAAAAACACTACAATATTCGTCAACACATGGAGCATCGGGCGAGACCCAGATCTTTGGGATGACCCTGAGAGTTTCCAACCCAAGAGGTTCATGGGTAGTGATATAGATGTAAAGGGGCATCATTTTGAGTTGCTACCTTTTGGGTCGGGTCGAAGGATGTGCCCGGGTTATAGGCATGGCATGAAGACGATGAGGTCATTGCTAGGGAACATGTTGCAAGGATTTAACTGGAAATTGCATGAAAGTGTGAAGATTGAAGACATAAATGTAGAAGAGTTGTATGGACTATCAACGAAAAGAAAGTTTCCGTTAGTTGTTATACCAGAGCCTCGGTTACCTGCTCATATGTATAACTAAATGCAACGAGGCTTTAAGTTTAAGGGAATAATTAAGTAAGGAAATTTTCAATAAAATTAAACTCTAAAACTTGCATTGACATGGGTTGCAGATATTTGATGATAATTTTATTACTTAAAACATGTATAAACTACTCCTTGTACCGTATAAGCACATAAACAATCATATATTCATCAAATCGTCGGCTATTTGGTTTCTCAAATAACTCCGAACTGAAACTTTTTCCTTTTACTGTATAGACTTATACGAGACTAATTTCATGTTCCACTTTCTTTCTTTATATTTACGCGTAATATTTTCAAAATAAAATAATGATACCGTCTTAGTCTCTTCCTTGGATGATGTTACATTTTGGCATTTAACAACTCTTTTGCTCATATGTGATTGTTTTTTGATAACTTCGTTACCTGATATGATTAAAATATTCTAATCGCACCATTAATATAGAAATACACATTATAACGTCATCATCCAAAATCGAAATTAAAAAAATAGTTTATAAAGAAAGTATTCTTTGATCAATTAGTAAAAGAAAAGGTATTCCATCCTCGTTCTCCGGTAACCTCTGTCACGATAAAAATAGGAAGATAAATCTCATAAATTACGTAACAGATCAATCTCTAAAAAAAACAAGGTTTGAACGTTTAACCTTCTATTTTTGTTACATGGCATCAACTACTAAGTTACAATCATGCTACAACATTAAGAGCGTAGATATTTTCTTTATTGGTACTACTGGTCCTATAATCATTATTTATTAAGATTACGTGTCTTTTATTCATTATGGTTTGTATGGGTATCTGAACTATATATAACACTTAATTAAAGCAACTTCTTCTTTTATTTTTCAATCTTTGCAACATGTGGTTGTTGGATATTTTGAAGGTTGTAAAGTTTTAATATGGGATAATCATATGAGGCTTTATAATTATTGTATGGTGGGGGTAAATATCTAATATATTGTTTATTAAAATAGATGAATTCTTTAATTGAAAAAATAAAATTAAACGTGGAGGTGTTTGTATTTGGCATGGAGACTTTGTCTTCCTATTTTCATGCAACTAACTAGTGAAGCAAATATTATGGGATTTTTTGACGTTGAGGCAGACTTCTTCACGTTCTATGGTTTTCAAATGTCAATCTTTTTTCTATAAATTAGGACTTCATCTTCTTTGGAAAACAGACTGAAATTGGCAATTATATATTCCCTGTAACCACCATACTTCCATACTTCCATTGGTTTTTCCTGCTACCGCCGATTGTTTTGTGTTGTTTCGGTCGCTGCCGCTAACAATACTCGTTGACTGCATCAAATCCTGGGGGTTGTATGATTGTAGACTCGCAGCAAATATACGAGTTCGTATAAACCTTAAAGGACAGGGGTTATCCCGTGCGGTTTCGGTTTTGTTTTCTTTCTTGTATTGTGACAGGTTCTAAGCTTAAAGGTTTCTAGTTTCGGGTGTTGAGTTGCTGAACTTAGGGTGCTGAATATTGTCTCTGCTGGGCTAATAAATAACAACAATCTTTAAGGTTTATAATTAGCATGGACTCTGGTGCTTCATCTTCTATCACAAATCTCCGAATGATGAATCAAGAGTTCGTCAAACTTGATAGGTTTGATGGGTGTAACTATACCCGTTGGGCCGAAAAGATGAAGTTTCTTTTGATTGTGTTGAAGATTTACTATGTCTTGGACCCGACGTTGCCGCCCATCTCTGGTAACCTGATTCCCGAAGCTGGCAACCCAGTTGACGAGAAGAAGATGGCTGATCTTGAGAAGGAAAGGATGCTCCGCAAAGATGATGAGACTCTTTGTTGTGGGCACATAAAAAACTCACTGTCTGACCGACTCTATGATCTTTATGCAACTATTACCGATCCACGGGAGCTTTGGAACGCTTTGGAGTTCAAGTACAAAGCCCAGGAGGAAGGTACGAACAAATATTTGGTTTCTAAATATATGGAATTTTCTATGGTTGACGGAAAATCGATTTTGGAGCAAGTGCATGAGCTCCAAATACTCGTTAATAAATTAAAAGCTCTTTCCATTACCCTCCCTGAAGTTTTTCAAGTGGGGGCTATTATAACTAAACTTCCACCATCATGGAAAGATTTTTCGAAAAGGATGATGCACAAATCTGAGGATTATTCCTTAGATGTTCTCATAAAACATCTTCGTATTGAGGAAGAAACAAAAACCAGAGAAAATATGTCTTCGCATTCTCAGAAATTTAATGTTCACCATGTGCAAGCTGGGAATTCTTCGAAAAGAGTTTCTAAAAGCTGGTCACAAAACTCCAAGTTGGGAGTGAAAAGTGATAAGTTTAAGAAGAATGCACCCATGAAAAGATCAGGTAAATGTCATGTCTGTGGAGAGGCAGGTCATTATGCACGGGAGTGTCCACAAAGGAAATCGGGTTTTGAGAACGTGAATGTGGTAGCCAACGAGATGGCAAACATGGTGTCACATGTTAGTCTTAATGATGGCGACTTAGAGGCATGAGCCAAGACACTTTTCTGATACAAAGTTGTTTCAAGTTTTGTTTATGCACCATTATGGGTTAAGAATAAGTATTTGTTTTTGTTTTTCAATTCTGATGTAATAAGGTTCTTTTGAATCTTTGATTTATGAAAGTTTTATTTATTCAATCAATTTTGCAAAAGGTAAAACTTCACAAATTATCACTGTGACAATTTGTGTGGATAAAAGGAAATTAAAATAAAAAACAAATGAAACAGCTTGTGTATACTTGGGTGGATAAAAGAAAATTTTCAAAGGGTGTTGAAAGTTATTATTTATTAAAGTTGAACAACGAGAATAAGTGGATTTTGAATCGAGTTCTAATCCAATAGTCCTAATTTTATTTTAATGAAAAAAATTAGAGACGTTTGTTTCAAGCAAACATGTGATATAAATATTGAGAATTTTATCATTAATGATACGTTTGTCAAGAAATCTAGAAACTTGATTTTGACACTACTAAGTCTCTGATGAGAGGTTTAGCGAGTGTATTAGATAAGACCAACATTGGAGTGGCTTATCATGGATTCCTTCTTAAGCCTCTGACGAGAGACTTATTAAGGGTATTAGAGACATGGGTCCGAAACCAAACTTGAACCAGTTAGTGATGGGCACCCGACTCGGTTGTAGTGCTCCTACTTCACGAGTTTAATGGGTAATAACAAGTTACTAACTGGTAGAAGGTACTATCATTCATTTGATCCATGTGTAGTAAAGATAGTATGTTGTTGCCGAGAAATAGGTTGAGATAAAATCTCTTAACAAATCTTTAGAGGCGTCTTAGCAACAAAGACGTTAGAGAAGTTTTGCCTATATGATCTAAAGGTGGTGCCGCCTTGAATAAAGAGTATTGGTTTCTCTTTTAAAGGGTCATGAAACCGGGATTAAGCGCATGGCCATATTAGCGCTCAGTGAGAAAACATCGGTTTTTAAATGAGAAAATGTGTATAAGTATGCCGGTGAAATCTTAAGGTTCAAGGTTTAATCTTCGGACACCATCTGAATCGATTTCACTTTGCATGCTTGTATTATGCAAGGTTTAATCTTAGTGATACCTTCGTGACATTGACTTATTAGAGTAGTAGGAAAACTATTCCAACCTGGTGGGGGATTGTTGGATATTTTGAAGGTTGTAAAGTTTTAATATGGGATAATCATATGAGGCTTTATAATTATTGTATGGTGGGGGTAAATATCTAATATATTGTTTATTAAAATAGATGAATTCTTTAATTGAAAAAATAAAATTAAACGTGGAGGTGTTTGTATTTGGCATGGAGACTTTGTCTTCCTATTTTCATGCAACTAACTAGTGAAGCAAATATTATGGGATTTTTTGACGTTGAGGCAGACTTCTTCACGTTCTATGGTTTTCAAATGTCAATCTTTTTTCTATAAATTAGGACTTCATCTTCTTTGGAAAACAGACTGAAATTGGCAATTATATATTCCCTGTAACCACCATACTTCCATACTTCCATTGGTTTTTCCTGCTACCGCCGATTGTTTTGTGTTGTTTCGGTCGCTGCCGCTAACAATACTCGTTGACTGCATCAAATCCTGGGGGTTGTATGATTGTAGACTCGCAGCAAATATACGAGTTCGTATAAACCTTAAAGGACAGGGGTTATCCCGTGCGGTTTCGGTTTTGTTTTCTTTCTTGTATTGTGACAGGTTCTAAGCTTAAAGGTTTCTAGTTTCGGGTGTTGAGTTGCTGAACTTAGGGTGCTGAATATTGTCTCTGCTGGGCTAATAAATAACAACAGTGGTGTCCCGGTAATAACATTACTTATGTTTAATCTTCTCGATATCAGTTTATATAATCAAGACGTACCAACCCATGGTGACAGAACAAACATCTCCACTGATGGCATCCAACTCGTTTGCCTGGCATCTACAAGGACAAGACTGGAATCTTATGGGTGTCAAAGTAGAGCGGGTGGGGAAACCTATTTCAAACTGCTCCATATCTGGAACACTAGGCAACTTATTGGCTACTCTACTAGCCTCTCCGTTCCCATGAAAGATGACAAAGTTGGCTTCAGCCTTGCTTCCTATGTGGATCACGGACAACAGCTCTCAAGTTTCCGTGATGGGCGAAAAGTGGACAGGCTGCGAGGTTGTAGGCAACTATAACTGTTCCTCCCTAAAACTAAAAAACCATAATGCTTCCTACACGAGTTTCGTTCATGACACATGTGGAAAGCCACAAGGCAAAAAGAAAAGGAAATTCATAAGAATTACTGCTTTTTCTTTATATGTCGTGCTAACTGTATTTTTGTTTCTCATTGTTTTGTTCACCTTTTTACATAAGAACAAGAAGCCAACCCATGAAAATGACGAAACAGCAGGCAAAAGATCAACAGAAACATTTGAATTATGCTCCCCACGACCCTTTTCTTTTGAGGAACTTTCCCAGGCAACCAATAACTTTCGCCAAGAGTGGATACATGGGGTGGGAGGCTTTCGTGCCGTTTATAAAGCTATTTTACCCAATGGTAAAACCTTCGCAGTCAAACGAGTTTCAAACACTTCTCAACAAGGTATCAAAGAGTACAAAGCAGAAGTAACCATTATTAGCAGATCGTATCACAGGAATCTGGTTCGACTCATCGGCTGGTGCCATGAAAGAGAAGGAGAATTCTTAGTTGTCTATGAACTTTTGGAAAATAAAAGCTTAGATTTTCATCTCTTTAACTCGAAAATGGCTTCCTTAGCTTGGGAAGTAAGGTACAAAATAGCTCAAGGGTTAGCAAAGGCATTGCGGTATCTACACGAAGAGTGTGGACAACGCTGTGTTTTGCACATGGATATAAAATCGAGGCAATGTATTGTTAGATTCCAATTTCGAACCCAAACTTAGTGATTTTGGGTTAGCTATGTTGGACCCATATTTTTTGTGACCCTCATTGATCATTTATCCTTACTGATATGATGACTGACACTAACTGAAATCTGTGTCTAGTAAATATTCGATGGACGTATTTACCTTAACGACACTATAGATTTCCCATTAGGTGATCGGAACTATGAGAGCTTAAAGTAAACACTTATTAAACACCAAGGACTAAATGGTGCACACTCCTAATTTGAGTGTGTATATAAGGACCATTATAAACCCTTATTAAGGTTGGTCACTTATCACAACTCTTTATCCTAAAACACACACATAAGGTTTTCTCTCAATTACGGTTCTAACATAACCGGAATTCCATCCTAATACGATCATCTCATTTTGGGAATCAATGGCAAACCTATTCAACAACATCCCAGGATCATCAGGAGGTATGTAAATAACATGAATCAATCTAATTTAATCCAACATGTGGTATCAGAGCCAATGGTTCGTGATTATCCATTGGTTCATGTTTATTTATTGCCTGGCTATTGCTATTAATGTTATGCAAATTATCTGGCCGGCGGATTTTGGTTTTGGATAAAAAAATGGTATTTTTCAGACCTGCGGCGGCTACAGCAACCCTAATTTTCGATGAACTTCGTCCGTGCGGATGAAGGCTCATCCGTATGAACCTGATTTGTTCATACGTACGGATGAAGTCTCATACGTGCGAATGAGTTTTCTTGATTTGTGCGAACCTAACTTGTTCATTAGCACGAACCAAAGATTATCTCATGCGGACCTGATTTGTTCATACGTGCGGATGAAGTCTCATACGTGCGAATGTATTGCTTGATTCGTGCGAACCTGACTTGTTCATTAGCACGAACTAAGGATCATTTCGTGCGAACCTAATATGTTCATACGCACGAACCTGGACTTACATCCGTACGAATCGATACGTATCCGTACGAATATAATCTCATCCGTACGAATGACTACAGACCCTAATTTGGTCGGGTTTTAGAGTTTTACTGGTTGCCTTATTTGCCGTCTGACCCAAAATTGGTCGCCTAACTTGCCGACTGTATTAAAATCAATTTGGTTTAATTTGGCCATCTTTAAAATTGATTTAGTCACCTTATTTATATGTGACTTTATTATACTTATGCACTAATATTCATGTTTTCATCTTTTGTTGCCCAAAGGTCAAAGGTGATTCCTATGATTGCATTTTTTTTCTTTTTTTTCTTTTCCTTTAGCATAATAAACACGTAGGATATTAATTCTGCCCAAAGGTGATTTAATATACTTGTGTGCTTGAAAGGATTCTTATTATGCCTTAAAACACGATGTTCTATTTTGTTGCCCAAAGGTCAAAAGACAAACGCTGTGTTGCATAAACCTTATGCTCATAATTTTACTTAGATATTAGTTATTTCTGCCCAAAGGTGATGTAACATCTAAGTAGAGCCTTACTTTAGCTTATTATTTTTGGTGTTTTCAATAGGCTTACCTATCATTAGCTTCATTACTAGTATGGTCTTAGTCTCAGGAACATTACTATTAGGTCTACTTATTTTAGACATTACTCTAGTTCTATTACCTTAAGGGACATTACTTAGTCTGCCTCATATAGCTAACTCTGTCACTATAAAATCTTCTAATATTCGTATCATAAACCTAAATCCTATTTATTCTCCACTACAGTACCAAACTTCGACATTGAGGCACTTACTGGTGCTAATTTCACTACTTGGAAGGATCAACTTTACCTAACTCTGGGAATGCTTGACATTGACTATGCTATTCGCCATGATGAACCCGCAGCTATTACTGCAGCGTCTACTGCGGCTCAGAAAGCGGACTTTGAGAAGTGGGAAAGGGCGAATCGTCTGTCACTAATGATGGTCAAGAACTCAATTCATCCCAGCATCCGAGGAGCTATCCCTGATAATGACAAAGTGAAAACTTACCTCACATCTGTTGAGGATCACTTTAAGGGATCGTCTAAGGCAACTGCGAGTAGTTTAATGCTACAGATGCTAACTCTTAAATATGAAGGTTCTAATGGTGTCCGTGAACACATAATGAAGATGGTTGACATGTCTCATAAGCTTAAGAATTTGGAAATGGAAGTCTCAGATAATTTTCTTTTGCATTTCATAATGACTTCCTTGCCTGCTCGGTTCGACACTTTCAAAGTGAATTATAATGCTATAAAAGATAAATGGTCGATAAGTGAACTGATTGCTATGTGCGTTCAAGAGGAAGATCGTCTTAAGCACATTCAACCTGAAGCTGTTCACCTTACTACCACTTCAAACTTCAAGAAGAGGAAAGGTAACTACAGTAATAAGACTGAAAATAAAGTCCAAAATCATGGTGTTGTTACCTCTGGCCCTAAATCCTCAACATGCAATACTAACTGCAAATTCTGCCGCACCAAAGGGCACGGACAGAAAGATTGCTCTAAATTCAAGGAATGGCTAGCTAAGAAAGGTAACATTCTTTATGTAGTATTTGATTCCTTTACTACTGATGTTCCATTTAATACATGGTGGGGTGACTCTGGTTCTATGGTCCATGTGACCAATTCCTTACAGGGATTCCTTACAATCCAGAAGCTACCAAAGGACCAAAGAAAACTTAGAGTTGGAAATGGTGATCTCTTAGATGTCGAAGCCATGGGAATTTTAAATTTACATATGAATACCGGAAAGTGTATTAGATTAATAGATACCTTATATGTACCGAGAATTACTCGGAACCTTGTATCTATATCTAGACTTGATCTTGAAGGTTATGTAATTACTCATGGTTGTGGCAGGATCACTTTTACTCTTAATAATGAATTATTTGGTTGTGGTTTTTTGGATGGATTACTGTATAAATTAGAACTAGATCATAATTTCTCACAGTCTCTTAATATTGATGACATAACTAAAACAAAGACAAAATCACCTAAACAAGAAGAGAATTCCTCCACATTGTGGCATAAACGTCTCGGCCACATCTCACGAGATCGCATGACACGACTCGTAAAAGAAGGAATCTTACCCTCTCTTGATTTTAGCGATTTTGAAACATGTATTCAATGCCTCAAAGGCAAAATGGCTAAAGGGAATAAGAAAGGAGCCACCAGATGTTCCAACTTGTTGGAAATAATTCATACTGATATTAGTGGCCCCTATCCCGCATCAATAACAGGACATACATCATTTATTACATTCATTGACGATTATTCACGTTATATGCACCTTTATCTGATTAAAGAAAAATCTGAATCCTTACAAACTTTTGTCGATTATAAAACTTTGGTTGAAAACCAACTTGATCATAAGATAAAAGTTGTCCGATCAGATAGGGGAGGTGAGTATTACGGTAAACATACTGATATTGGTCAAGCTCCTGGTCCCTTCTATAATTTTTGCAAGGAACAGGGCATAATAAACCAATACACCATGCCAGGTTCTCCTCAACAGAATGGTGTTGTTGAAAGGAGAAACCGAACTTTAATGGACATGGTGAGAAGTATGCTCGCCAACACTAACCTACCCAAATTTCTTTGGACTGAGGCCTTAAAAACAGCTGCTCATATACTCAATAGGGTTCCATCAAAATCTGTCCCTAAAACTCCTTATGAGATCTGGACAGGTAGGAAACCGAGTCTAAAATATATGAAAGTATGGGGCTGTCCTGCCGAAGCAAAAGTCTATAACCCTAACTTAAAGAAACTGGATTCTAAAACCCTTACATGTTTCTTTATTGGTTATCCCGAGAACTCAAAAGGTTATCGGTTTTACTGTCCTTCTCACTCTACCCGCATCATTGATACGCAACATGCCACTTTCCTCGAAAATTCAGAGATCAGTGGGAGCACGACAAATCCTGATTTAGATTTGCAAGAAGTACAAGAAGCGGGGGGAAACCACTCGTCGGTTATTACGATTCCTCCGATAACTCCTCTTGTACCCAACGCTGCTCCCATTATGCCTGAATCTCCTAATGAACCGGTTGAACCTCCCATTTTGCCTCCTAATCTAAACGCCGAAGAACCGCTTGTTCCTGAAGAACCCGTAATTCAGCTCAGGAGATCATCGAGGGCTCGCAGAAACACTAATTTTGATGGTTTCGAAACTTATCTGGCTGAAGTCGAAAATATTGGGAAACTTACTGATCCAACCTCTTACCAAGAAGCTATTAATAGTGATCAGGCCACTCATTGGATTGAAGCCATGATTGAAGAGCTCAATTCCATGAAGCATAATGGCGTTTGGGTATTGGTTGCACTTCCTAAAGGATCCAAAATAATTGGTTGTAAATGGGTCTTCAAAACCAAATTAGACCCGAATGGAAACGTCGAACGCTATAAGGCCAGACTGGTTGCAAAAGGCTTTACTCAAAAGGAAGGAATTGATTATCAAGAGACCTTTTCTCCTGTCTCTCGTAAAGATTCCCTAAGGATAGTCATGGCAGTCGTAGCTCATTATGATTTAGAGTTACATCAGATGGATGTCAAGACCGCTTTCCTAAATGGTGACTTGCAAGAAGGCGTATACATGCAGCAACCTGAAGGATTTATTCCAGAAGGTAAAGAGCACATGGTCTGCAAGTTGAAAAAATCGATATATGGGTTGAAACAAGCATCACGACAATGGTACCTTAAATTTGATGAAGTCGTGAAAACTGATGGCTTCCTAAAGAATCAAGTGGATCAATGCACCTATCTCAAGATCAGTGGGAGTAACTTTATTATCCTTGTTTTGTATGTGGATGATATTCTGCTTGCAAGTAACAACTTGGATTTGCTACATGAGTCGAAGCGAATGCTTTCGCATAATTTCGACATGAAAGATCTCGGTGATGCCTCTTATGTTATAGGTATCGAAATACACCGAGACAGACGTAATGGTGTTCTAGGTCTTTCCCAAGGGGCTTATATTGACCGTATTCTAGAACGTTATAACATGCAGCACTGCACACCCACTGTGGCTCCGGTAGTTAAAGGGGACGTATTTGGACCTCATCAAACTCCGAGCACTGAAACTGAGAAGGCTGAAATGAGGATGATACCTTACTCATCTGTAGTTGGGAGCATTATGTACGCTCAGGTCTGTACTCGACCGGATATCGCTTACATCGCTGGTATGCTGGGGCGTTACTTATCTAACCTCGGATTAGCACACCGGAAAGCGACTAAAAAGGTTCTACGATATCTGAAAGGGACCAAAGACTACAAATTAACTTATAGAAGAAGTGACAACTTGGAAGTAGTAGGTTATTCTGACTCTGACTTTGCTAAAAGCAAAGAAGACCATAAATCTACTTCTGGGTATATTTTCATGTTAGCTGGCGGACCAATCTCTTGGCGGAGTCATAAACAGAAACTGACCACGACATCTACTATGATGGCTGAATATGTTGCCGTTTATAATGCAACCTGTCATGGGATGTTGTTAAGGAACCTGATCAGTGGACTCAAACTCGTCAACTCAATCTCTAGACCATTGAAGCTTTACTGTGATAACTCAGCTGCTGTAACTTTCTCGAACAGTAACAGTTCGACTGGCGCTGGGCTGTATCTCGACACAAAGTATCTGTTTGTACGCGAACGGGTTGAGGAAAATGTTCTTTGTGTTGAGTACATAAGTACACATGACATGCTAGCGGATCCGATGACCAAAGGTCTTCCTCCTAATATATTCGTAGGACACGTGTCGAATATGGGGCTTACAAAAGACTTAATTTAATAGCATATTGTACTTATTGGTCATTATTATTTATTAATGAAATTTTTCCTCCTTATTCAGATTTTGTTTGTCTATTATTTACACCTTATGCGCATAACTGTGTTGGACATTATTATAACAAAATTTGTCTTAGTTGGTCTATCATTGCTTATTCAGTTTTGAATTTGAGTCATAGCTTGACTAGTGGGGGTCCTGAGTAGATGTTCTTCTCTACGACTGTACTTATTGACTATGATTTCGGTTTGAAACAAAATGAGTATTATCTCGTACGGACTTATTAATACTCATAGATAAATGATCTACTTGGTCAAGTGGGAGAATGTTGGACCCATATTTTTTGTGACCCTCATTGATCATTTATCCTTACTGATATGATGACTGACACTAACTGAAATTTGTGTCTAGTAAATATTCGATGGACGTATTTACCTTAACGACACTATAGATTTCCCATTAGGTGATCGGAACTATGAGAGCTTAAAGTAAACACTTATTAAACACCAAGGACTAAATGGTGCACACTCCTAATTTGAGTGTGAATATAAGGACCATTATAAACCCTTATTAAGGTTGGTCACTTATCACAACTCTTTATCCTAAAACACACACATAAGGTTTTCTCTCAATTACGGTTCTAACATAACCGGAATTCCATCCTAATACGATCATCTCGTTTTGGGAATCAATGGCAAACCTATTCAACAACATCCCAGGATCATCAGGAGGTATGTAAATAACATGAATCAATCTAATTCAATCCAACAAGCTAGGCTAATTGATCATGATAGATCAATGGAAATTTCAGTTCTAGCTGGTACCAGAGAGGCTATCTGGCTCCTGAATGTGTTCTAACCGGAAAGGTTAACAAGCAATCAGATGTTTATAGCTATGAAGTCGTGGTTTTCGAGTTAGCAACCGGAAGAAAAACCATTGATCTGGACGCCAAGGAATATCAAAATGTACTTGTAAAATGGGTGCAAAACTTGTATAAGATGGATAGACTTCTTGAAGCTAGCCGTTGATCCGAAATTAGGTGATGATTTGATGAGCTACAAATAAAAGGATTGATGATTATTGGGTTATGGTGTGTTCTTCATGATTTTCATAAACGACCTTCTATGAAGGAAATTGTAGAGGTTCTTGATTACACACAAGATTCCATGTCTTGTTCATGATTTTGATTCGATACTTGAAACTTGTTCTAGAATTTCAGACATGATTGTAGAGTTGGGAATGGAAACACCTTCACCGATAGAACTTGTTGGTGACATGACTAGTCCTGTTAATATCGGGTTTGATCCAAAACCGAACCGGGTTTGAACCCGAAACGGTTGGGGTCAAACAAACCCAAACCGGTTCGGTTTTGGGTCGGTTTTTAGAGGAAGAATGGTAAACCCGATGGAACCGGTTTGGGTCGGGAATAAACCGGTTCGGGTTGAAAAACCGGGTAAAAACCGGTTTAAGTATTTAATAAAAAAAAAGTGTAACTTACAAAAACACCTTAAAATTCGACTTTTTAAAAAATTCTTGGCACACCTCATACATAAACGTTAAACTCTACTAAAAAAACTTGAAACACATTTTCAAAGCTTAATATTTCGATAATTATTAAACAAAATGTGCGAAAAAGTAATATTTTTTATTAGAAATGTAACTAATAACATTGGGGGA
This sequence comes from Senecio squalidus, assembly GCA_910822075.1. Taxonomy (NCBI): domain Eukaryota; kingdom Viridiplantae; phylum Streptophyta; class Magnoliopsida; order Asterales; family Asteraceae; genus Senecio; species Senecio squalidus. Next base: position 23,674,398 of record CAJVGC010000582.1, read on the forward strand.
AAAAGCGTAACTTGCAAAAACACGTTAAAATTCGACTTTTTTAAAAACAATTTGACACACATCATACATAAACATTGTATTCTACTAAAAAAGCTTGAAACACATTTTCAAAACTTAATATTTTGATAATTATTAAACAAAATGTGCGAAAAAGTACTATTTTTTATTAGAAATGTAACTAATAACATTGGAAATTTGAAATTGATTTCTTCATTCTTAATCTTCGTCTACTTGAATAAAGTCATCTTGAACTTGAACAGGTTCATCTTCGGAGCTAGATGCTCGGGTAGCTTCATCGATAGCGATTTCTTCATCGGAAAGTGATATTACAACTCCTTCTTCCACCTCGATATCGAGTACTTCGCCTTCCTATTCTAGTTCGCCTTCAAGATTTTGGTGGTCTTGTGTACGTTTGGTCGCGTCTAAGTAATCCTTCAAGCAAATGCACATCTCCAATGTCGCCGGTGTGAGTCTTGTTCTTCGTAAAGATAATACCCTACCAATAAGAGAAAAAGCGGATTCCGAAGCTACCGAAGAAGCTTGGACGGTTAGTAGATCTTTGGCCATGGCGGCTAGAAAGGGAAATTGAGATTCCCGTGCTCTCCACCAAGCCAAAACCTCAGAGTTGGAGAATTCTTCAACTCCCATAGTAGCTAAAAAATCGGTTCCCGTATACCTCCCATATTCGGTTTTTGTTTTGTCACCCCCATCCCCCTAGCACGTTTAATGTTTTCTCGTTTTAAATGGTTAAACAAGTCAATTTTCGTGTCCGTGCTAGTATAGTTTTCATAGGTCGACGCCATAGAAGAACTTGATTCACCCACATTTGATATGGTTTTATACTTGTTAAAATAAACCCCAAATAACCCTTTAAAAGATTTATCAAATTCGGCTATGGCGTTATCGGCATATAATGGGTCAATAACGATATCCAATTTTGTAAAGATTTTTCTCATTAGATGTTCCACCCCAATTTTGTTCAAATACGGGTTTAATGCGGCGGAAGCGGTAATTAAAGGTGACAATTTATCAAAATATTTTCTCATTTTTGCTTTCATGGGGATCACCATTAGCTTAAACAATCCACCTTGATATTCAAAATCGTCTAATTTTGTAACCATAAAACCGATTTGTTTAAGGACTAAATGACTTGTGGGATAATAAACACCCGATAATAAAGTTGTTGCGGTTTTAAAAACTTTGAGCAATTGACTTAGTTTATGAATAATATCCCAATTTTCAAGCGGAAATGGTGTAACCCCCCCATATTTACCCACTTACTCAGCATGATAATAAGTTAAAGTACTTTGTTGGCGTAAACCACATACAAGCATATTGTAAGTCGAATTTCATCTTGTGGGAACATCCCAATATGGGCCAAAAAAGACGAAATTCGTTTCCCTACCCACTTTCATATATCCCTTGTATCTACTTTTGTGGTTTGAAAATATATCGCCTAACATTTGTCTATAAGAGATTATGGCGTCTTTTACTTCGGTGACTTCTAGTCCGGCTTGCACAACCAAATTTATAATGTGTGCAACGCATCGACTATGATAAAAGTCACCGTTCATTGGTGGTTTGTATTTTAGTTTTTGTTTATCCACCGCGTTTGTATTATTACTCGCATTATCAATTGCAATTGATAACACTTTTTCTTCCAAATTATACCTTTGTAAAACATCCCGTAACATATGAAATAAGTTTTGACCCGTGTGAGATTAAGGAAATTGGTCAAAAGCAATAACTCTCTTCATCATTTGCCACGATTCGGGATCACACCAATGTGAACAAAGGTATGAATCGGGCAAATTATGAGGAGCCGACCAAACATCAGTTGTTAAGTTTATATTTGTATTTAACGTTTCAAAACCATTTATTAACATTATTTTAGCTTTTTCCATATTTTTAAACAATCAGTTCTAAGAGTATTACGATTTACGTGAGTATATTGCGGTTGGAGACACTTTTGAACCACCCTAGTGAATTGAGGGTTGTCGAAGTGATTGAATGGCAAGGCGGATTGAATCACATAACCCCCAAACTCTTGACGCATCCGCTCCACCGAATATACAAAAATACTCCCGTCTTGACCCATCGATGATTGAACCGATTCTGGTGCTTTACTGAGTACTTTGCAATGCTTCTCGATGTGATTCTTCAACGTCGAGTTGGATTCTTGTTTCAAAAAATGGTCGCAATGATTACAATGCGCCATCTTTTCGCCATCAGACAATTTCACCAACCGGTAATGACACCAAACGTTCCGGTTTCGGGTTGTTTCAAGAACCTCTACAATCGTTCTTTCGCTTGTGGAACTGAAACCGGTGGAAGCGGTAGAGCTTTGAGTTTCCATTTGATTGTTGATGATTTTTTGAGAATTTTTCTAACGTTTTTCGAACGTATTTTTTACGGTTTTAGAGCTTTGAAAGTGTTTTGAGAGAGTTAGAATTGTGTGATTAACCCTAAACTCAACCTACATACTTATAGAAAATTTGAAATGGAAAAATGGTAAAAAAAAAAAAAAAAAAAAAAAAAAAAAAAACCCAAAAGAAAGGACAAAAAAACATTCTAACAGCTATATAACGGCTATGTGAAAAACCGGCTTTCCAACCCGGTTTGAAATAAACCGGTTAAAAACCGGTCGCCAACGGATATCTTTAAACCGGTTCCAAACCGTCGGTTCCGGTCAAACCCGAATTGATTCGGGTCAAAACCGGTTTGGACCGGTTTTTGATTTTCGTTTTTGTTTTTCAATTGCGGTTTCGGTTTCGGTTTTTTCGACACGATTAGACATGACCACTCTATCACTTCATCGTCTTTTGAGGTATCTGATAGGCATAACCTGGTTTCGATCTTCAAACCGTGGGTAATTTTTCCCGGATACATCGTTTGTTGGTCGCCTTTCCCGAACCTCGATTTGGACCCAAACTCCTAATTATAGCGGAATAATAAAAAGGAGAATATGTAATGGTGAGACTCACTAAATAACCAAAAGATTGATATTATTAAACTTACGTAATGATAAATAATACGAATAATATCAATTACAATCGATTACAAAGACTTTGAACTGTTTACGAGGCTGTTACGCAAGACTTTCTCTCTCTAGCGCAACAAGACTTTCTCTCTCTAAAAACGGATGCATTTATGGCAGGTTGGTGAGGTATTTATAGTCCTCAACTAACCGTACGGCTGTTACGCAACCGCAACACTCGAAACTGGTGTTACGGTAGCGCAACACACTGTTGCGCATCAATCTTTCGATTATTTATTTACATCTGTTTATACGGAGTCCCAGTTATATTTGCACTTTTCTAATTCCGAACTACAATCAAAGTGTTATCGAACTTTTTGTATTTATAGGAAAATGTCACCTTATTCCTAATTTTATTAACTAAACTAGAAAAATTGGATCGTGTCGAGTATTGATGCTATGCACACTCTTTTGTGAGTGCATGTATAACCGTTTTAGGTATATATAAGCTTTGCTTGCACCCGGTTAAAGACATTTCTCCGAAAACTAATATACTATACGTATATTATTTATTCATTCATTTATTCATTTATTTATGAGGTGTTTATGACTCGAATTCCTCCCCTTGTCTTTTTCGTTTATCAAGTAAGCATTAAGGGTTATGGAATTCTAGACACTTTTACCGACTCTGCCCTGTCTCTACTGTTTATCAAGTAAGCATCAAGGGTTACGAGTCTTTATTTTATTTTATTTTTTTTTATTATTATTATTATCAATATTTATTTATAATTCTTTATTCTCACTTTTTCTTATTACTCTCTTATTTTTACCCTCATATATATATATATATATATATATATATATATATATATATATATATATATATATATATATATATATAATCCTATTGGTGAAAAATTCCACGCACATCGAAAGAACTCGACTTATCACCGAGATGAACAGAAGAAACCATGTGACCCGTTATAAACAGTTTCGAAAAATTATATAGATGATATTAGCCGTACCTACTTATACATCGAACAGAAACTTAAATCAGCAATGTACTATCATTTCCTCAGGTCTGTACAAACTTTCTCCCCTCTTTTTATGTTTTTCTGATTATATATATATATATATATATATATATATATATATATATATATATATAGAGAGAGAGAGAGAGAGAGAGAGAGGGGTTGGTTCTTGTAAAACAAACTTTAAGGTAAAATAAGTAAAAAAAAAAAAAAAAAAAAAAAAATTATAACGTTAGATATTTTGGATTATCGTTCATTTTAACCATATCTCAAACTTTAAAAAACGAAGTTTTGTTGTACATTATAAAATTGGTAGTTGATAGTGTTAGTAGGGAATAGGCTCGATACATATAGCCTATAAGCCCTAAAAAGCTAACACAACACAGTATAAAGGCTAAGTCCCTTCTACATCAAGGAAAGGCTCTTAGTCCCTTCCACCCCGGCTCCCGGTTCCGGCTCCCGGCCTTCCGGCTCCCGGCCTTCTGGCTCCCTGCCTCCCGGCTCCCGGCCTTCTGGCTCCCTGCCTCTCGGCTCGCGGCCTCCGGCTCCCGGCTCCCGGCCTCCCGGCCTTCCGGCTCTCAGCTCCCGCCTCCCGGCTCCTGGCATTCCGGCTCCCGGCTCCCGGCCTCTCGGCTCCCGATATCCCGGGTCCGATCTCCTGTCTCCCGGGTTCCTGGTCCTTGACTTCATTGTTGTTCCCTCTAAGCATTGTGCCAGACGGTCTTAAGCTCCTGCCTTAGGATTCAGACCGTTGGCATCATTATGATGACAATAAAGTCACAAACGTTGGAACCCCATGAATAGCATTCAAGAGCCATGATAAGCCTTTATGGCCAACCGTTTCCCATGTTTGGGATTGTTGGGTATAAATACCCTACCATGATGCAGTTCAAAAAGACGCTAACATTCCATCCTCTCCACACACACAGTATTATCTCACCAGAATACCTACTTGCCGTAGTAATCATATTCCGATCACCTTCTTCAACCAACCACTTGACCACCTTAGGCTCGCCAGCTTGATAGATTTGCACTGCTTAGCAGGAGGTCAAGAGGTTGAACCCCAAACACCCAAGTTACTGAGCCTGCTACTATTTGCTCAAACATTGGCGCCATCCGTGGGACCAGTTTTAGCAACGGTGTTTCATTTCATTTCCATCTTATTTCATTTCTTAATTTCACAAATTCGTCTTCTCCATGGAAGACAGTTGCTATCTCAAATAGGTTTACATAAACCAAAAACAACCACCAACACCCCATTCACCACCCTAGCTAATTACATATAAATGACGAATGAAGAGATACATCTGCCAATTCTATGGCTGCTATCCTAGAAGGAAAAACACTCAAAACGATACAACACAATCTCCATTGGTCAGCTTCTCAGGTGAGACACATTGATCAGTAGGCAAAATAAGCATGTAGTTAATGTTGGGAGAATACCCTTACTACTGGGTCAAAATGATAAAATTAGCAAGAATTAGTTCATCATCGGCCTACAATGTCCTACTGGGCAGGCCCTCAACAGTTTGGACCAATTCCATCTACCATCCATGACATGGTCGAATTCCCTATCCTAGTTGGCATAGCCACACTTAGGGACAGGATGCCATGTCCAAAATACTAATCCGTCTAAAAAATGTCATAGGCAACCATTGATGTTGGCCAGACACGAAAAAGGTTTAACTTAGTCAGATCTTTGTATCCCACAAAGATATTGAATGCCATGAAGACTTTCAGCCTACAATGTCCAATTGGGCAGGCATGCATTATAAAAGTTTAGAACAATTTCATCCACCATCCATGAAATGGTCAAATTCCCTACCCCAGTGGACAGAACCATAATTAGAGACAGGATGTCATGATATGGATCTAAAAGTGTCATGGACACGATACAGATCAAAAAGTGCCATAGACACAAGATAGATCTTAAAGTGTCATTAGCAGAATACAGATCTAAGAGTCTCACGGGGCACAATTCAAAATTTTCATGGATAAAGAATAATACGTGTCATTTACACCTAACGAGATCCTGACAGCCTTGGATATGACTTCTGATCGAAAGCCGCCGACTGGATCGTAATAGGCACCTGGGCATAGTAGCCATCCAAGAATAATAGGCATCCAGACATAATATCCATCATGACATACTAGCAATCCATGCATAATACCTATCCTGACAAACTTGATATTCTTGTCCGGACTTGATATTTTTTGTCCGGGCCTGATATTTTTGTCCGACACACTTGATATTTAGTGTCGGACCTTGATATTCGGCCAGCTTGGACAGCCGGCCAATTTGGCAAAAATTTGATATTTTTGTCCGGACTTGATATTTTTTGTCCGGACTTGATATTTTCGTCCGACACACTTGATATTTAGTGTCGACCTTGATATTTGGCCAGCTTGGACAGCCGGCCAATTTGGCAAAAAATTGATATTTTTGTGCGGACTTGATATTTTTCGTCCGGACTTGATATTTTCGTCCGGCACACTTGATATTTAGTGTCGGACCTTAATATTCGGCGCTTGGACAGCCGGACAATTAAAAAAAAAAAAAAAAAAAAAAAAAAAAAAAAAAAAAATCACCTCCCACGGAGGAAATGGTTTTACCTCCAAGAGGGAAACAGTGTTACCTCCCAGAAGAGGAAGGGGTTCCACCCCTCTCTCATCCCTTCAAATGGGAAGGGTTTCATAACCTCACATCCCTTCCAAGAGGGGAAAAAGTTTCACCCCTCCCATCCCTCTCCCTCCAAGGAGGAAGGGTTCCACCGCTCTCAATAGGGGATAGGTTTAAACCACCCTATCGTCTCTACCCAAAAGGAAAGGGTTCCACTCCTCCTAAGAGAGGAAATGTTCATCATCTCTCTCCCTAAGAGGGAGAAGGGTTTCAACCAACCTATCCCTTACCAAGAGGAAAGGATTTCTGCACCATCCAGAGGAAAGTCTTCAATGCCGTTTCAGATATAAACGAAATTAAAAAAAAAAAAAAAAAAAAAAAAAAATCGAAAAAAAAAAAAAAACGAAAAAAAAAAAAAATCGAAAAAAAAAAAAAAAAAATCGAAAAAATCGAAAAAAACCAACAACAAAACCTAACGCAAAAAGAAAAAAAAAAAATGAGGAAAAAAAAAAAAAAAAAAAAAAAAAAATGAGGAAAGGATTCTATTTCTCCCAAGAGAGGAATAATTTCCTCTCCTACGAGGGAGATCTCCCTCCCAATATGAAACGATTTCACATTATCCCCAAGTGGGAAGGATTTCACTTCCATAAGAGAGAGGGTTCTCACTTCTTCCAGGGAATGATTTCACCCTCTCCAGCAGAGAAGGGTTTCACCCTCCTTCCAAGACATAAAGATTTCAAGGAAAAATCCTACCCTTCCCAAAAGAAGAAGGATTTCATCACCTCTCACCACTCCAAGGGAGGCGACCAAGGCCTAGGCAATGTGCCGGCAAGGGGCACGAGTACCGGCCAAGGCATAAGTGCCAGCCAGGTAAGGCGTCGGCCCAAGCTACGCCACGGTGGGGTATCACCTCTCATCCCTCCCAAGGGCAAAAGGGTTTCCATCACCTCCCCACCTCTCCCAAGGGGGAAGGGTTTCATCACATCCCACCCTCCCAAGAGGGGGAAGGGTTCCAAGTGGGGGAAGAATTTTCAGCTCCCTCACAAAAATGAAAGGTTTTACCACACTCTCACCCTCCCAAGGGGGAAGGGTTTCACCGACACGGGATACGAGTGCCAGAACAAGGCAAGAGTGCCGGACCAAGGCACAAGTGCTGGACCAAGGCAAGCAAGAGTGCGGACCAAGAACACTACTGCCGGACCAAGGCACAAGTGTTGGACCAAGGCACGAGTGCCGTCTTGCCAAGGCACGAGTGCCATACCACGTATGTCTGCCCACAAGTGCTCAGGAAGGATTTCAACTTCCCTAAGATGAAAGGATTTCACATCCACCAGGAAGGATTTCACCTCCTCCCAACATGAAGAATTTCACCTCCTCTCCCAAGAGAGAGGGTCACCATCCAACAGGAAGGATTTCACCTCCTCCCAACAGGAAGAATTTCACCTCCTCTCCCAAGAGAGAGGGATTTCACATCCTC
>CAJVGC010000582.1:23682605-23712799 GCA_910822075.1 Senecio squalidus
GAATTCCCGTCATGCCATTGGCCTAGCAAACACACCAACAGTACTCATGGACCTAATGAACAGAGTGTGTAGGCCATACTTGGACAGATTCGTAATCGTATTCATAAACGACTTTCTCATATACTCCAGGAACACGGAAGATCATGTGAAACACCTTAAGCTCATTCTAGAACTCCCCAGAAGTCGGAAATCGTACGCCAAATTCTCGAAGCGTGAAATTGGGCTCCGAGAAGTTCATTTCCCTGATTATGTTATCAACCATGAAGGAATTCGGACTCAGACTAGACATAACCCACTGCATCAATGGCCGAGCATGAAATCCAGAGTCCGAGAATCTTCGTGAACTCCTTTTAACGAGGGCCACCGATCTCGATATTCCATCCACCCGGAATCCGACGTGTGTACGAGGATCCCCGAGAATATTGATGGCTGCCAGTCGTGAAAAAGGATATCGCCTTGCATATAACCAAGTGCCTCACTCACTCCAAGTTCAAGGCGAAATATCAAAACCCCTCCCCTCCTCACCATCGATAAGGATAGTCGATCTGCGCCCCGTCCTCTTTGGAATTCCCTCCAGAGAATCGCTAGGGACGCAACTAGACCTCATCACCACATACCACCCTCCGACCGATGGTCAGAGCTAAAGGACGATCCAAACGCTTGATGAAATGCTGAGAGCGCGTGCAGCTGCCTTCATAGGTAGTCGAGATACTCACCTCCCCTGAGTTCACCTATGAAAACGACTTCCATGCCAACACCAAGAGCGAACCCCTCAATACCTATTTGGACGCAAGTGTCGGTCACCGCTCTGTTGGCTAGAAGCTAACGATTGACGACTTGCAAGGTCCGACGTCTCCCTTCATCCGTGGAAGACTGGAAGCATCATGTACCCGGCAGAAAAGCTACGTAACCAACCAGAAGAAAACCCCTGAGTCCCAAGATGGCGATAGAGTACCTCCCAAGGTATCGCCATGGGAAAGGGATAGCCTGCTTCGGGAAACGCGGCAGACTGAGCCCTAAGTACGCCAGTCAAAACTAAGTCTTAGGACGTATTAGTCCGACCGCTCATCGCTTTCAGCCCCACCTGATTCCTTCAAACGTTCATACATACATATTTCCATGTCGCACTCTCGAAAAGCATCTATCTGATGAGACCATCGTCAACCCCCTCGACAAGGTCGAAATCGATGCTGAACTCAAACTCTTTGATGAACCGCTTAAGGTCGTTGACCGAGAGGTCAAACAACCCAGACAAGTCTTTCATCCAACATCAAGTTTCAGTGGAGATTCTCGACGTGGTCACGATCTCACATGGGAAAGTGAGGACCAAATCCGTCATTAATATCCACTTCGGTTCCAGAACATTCCTCCATGATGGTACGAACTAAATTTCGGGACGAAATTTCTTTCAACCCGGGGAGAATGTGACAACCGTCAAATTCTAGGTGCAATTTATGCCCTGTGTCTCTCTTATTGTCTACGTTACTTTTAACTGATCAATAACCGGATACGCGACAGTGTCAGAATCACTCCCGGAATCAATTATATAAGTCCTAATACCAAGAAAACAACTAATGAACTTTCCTAAGTTCATAACAAATCATACTTAAAAACTTTCAATTAACAAAAGGGTCCAACGAAGCAAAAACGTAAAAACGAAAAATCAGATAAAAGCTGAAAAACTGGCCGGTGCGCAGCACCTGTTGCTAGGTGCGCAGCACCGGCTACCAGATTTCAAATTTTGAATTTTTGTTGTTGTCTCGTTTTTATAAACACAAACCACCAATCAAACTCGACTTTTACCTTTCAATTACTGAATATAGCAGTCACAAACACTCCTTTATAACTCTACCTATATTTATTTTTCATTTTCATTTTAATAAAGACACAAAAACATACAAACACATATTTTCTCTCCATTTCTCCCATTTCCTCTTCATTTTCTCTGCAAGAATCCATCATTTGCAGCCACTAAATCCATTAAAATCACCATCTAAAAACGTTTTAACATCAAGAGGAAGAAAAGGGATCAAAGGATTTTGGTTAAAAAGCTTATTTCACCATTTTTGGAGCTCAAAACACTTCTAAGGCATCATCCAAGCATTTTCATCCGGTAGAAATCTTCCTTTTTACTTATATTATCAATCTAAATCATTGCATGTATGATCAAAACCATAAAAACAAGTTTTGATAAAGTTTTATAACCATTTTTATACAAAAACGGGATTGTAATAAATGATGGTTAAATCTTTGTTTTTGTGGTTAAAAGTTGCTTATAAACTGATATAATGATGATTAATAAGGTTTATACCGATTGCATGTCAAGATCTATCACTTACATAAACGATTTTGCAAGAAAAACTCAAAAAGGGGAAGAACAGCAGGGTAGGTGCTGCGCACCTATGTCCAGGTGCTTAGCACCGACCTGCTGTCCTTCCCGAAAGTTGTCATTTTTGCCGTTTAAAACTTGGTTACGCGTTCTGACTTTTGAGACTTGACATTTGGGACTGAGTTTTGTAAAAACGAACATATTGGTGACTTATATTGGACTTAATTGACTAAGATAAACATGTTTGAAAACGTTATGTATGTATATGTGTTTTGTAAGCGGGAAAGTGGCTAATATTTTTGGACATAGAATTTGGGCGCGGAAGCGCTGCCCAAATTTCGTTAGGAAATATAAAACACTTTGGCAAACAAAACATATTCAACATAACAACAATAACATCAACTTTGGACTTTTTGACTAAAACAAAACGTTAACCGTTTCGGACAATATCGGACAAAATGGTCTTTGACACTTAAAGTTTGACTAAAAATTTACTTATATTACATAATATAACACAAATTTCATTTATTATATATTAGGTATAATAACTTAATATAATAATAACGCTTGAACAAATCTTGGTATCCTTAGGCATTCGGTGATTTCCGGCTCTTATTTCCGACCATTCTTCCAAGATCTTATCTTCGCAACCCGTGAGTTACACCCCTCTCTACTCTTACATTTTAAGTACTCTTTTTGGGGGAAACATGAGATCAAACCTTTTGTGAACGTGTACGACTATTTTGACTTTTAAACTTATTGAACTATTTTGACTTTGAAACTTATTGAACTGTTTTGACTTTGAGACTTATTGAACTGTTTGACTTTTGCACTTATAAACTATTTGACTTTTGGAACGTACTTTGACTTATTTTTAACTTATTTTGGAACGTACTTTGACTTATTTTAAACTTATCTTGGAACGTATTTTGACTTATTTTAAACTTATCTTGGAACGTAGTTTGACTTATTTTAAACTTATCTTGGAACGTATTTTGACTTATTTTAAACTTATTTTGGAACGTACTTTGACTTATTTTGAACTTATTTTGGAACGTACTTAGACTTATTTTGAACGACTATTTGAACTCTTATGCGTAAACAACATCAAATGTTCGGATTGGCTTACTTTAGACTCCCTAGGTTTGCCTCTTTGGATACTTGAATAGACATTGATAGCTTGGTTGTATTTAGGTGCTAAACCCTAGGTGAGAATATAACGCCGTAAGTGCAGACTAAAAGACTTTTGAAAAATGGTACGACTTAAGGTTCCACAGATTTTCTTGGACGACTATACACACTATTAACACAAGCCGTTAGCATATATTATAGGTATCGATACTTAGGAGCGGTCACTCCTTACCAATGGGTAGCGACCAAGGTACATATTGCTAAGTCCTCTCGGAGTCTGACTTTAGACTTGACTAGTGGGCAGGTACTTGACCAGAATCGGATTAGTGTGTAGACTAAATCTTACGTATATTAAGCTTAGTGGTTGGTACAACTCGAGGATCATAGGTCTATATTACGCATATATTTACTTACTGTCTTGCACATGTGGATTAATCCACCGCTGAGGTAATGACTACGACCCTTTTTGCTCCGCTACCATGAATTGACTAAATTTGACTCTACTGGGTCTTTTCTAACTTAGGGCACCAGTCCGCCCATTACTTGGACTTTAAAGTATATAAACTTTAAGGGACTTTTCTCCGCTAATCTCCTTTGTGGAAACTTCTACTTTATATACTTTACTTATATTTTGACGTACTAATCAAACTGTAACTCACTCACTACGTTTTCGTAGTTGACACTTTATCTCATGTTTCAGGAAACTAAGCGTAAGTTATGAAGTGCATTGCTCAGGCGGGTCAAGCTAGTTATGCGAAGAGTAATACGGGAAAAGACCTTTGATACTTGGGAATTTTTATTAAAATACTTTAATATGTATTTGTCGTTTTAGACTTACGGATCTTGGTTGTATCTTTCGAACATGGTTACCTTTTTAACGTCAATTTAAATGACTTGAACCGTTGACTTTTGGTATAACTCGTGAAATGATTCTTTGCTCTTCACATTCCGTGTTTCCGCTTTAGCGGGGTGTGACAATTTCGCCCACCTTGACCCATTTGACTCAAATGACCAATTTTAACCATGTTTATTCTCATTTTACCCATTTCGCCCACGTTGACCTGTTATATACATTTAACCCATTTTGTCCACTTTCACCTATTTAACCCATTTTTATCATTTTTTCCATTAACCCATTTTGCCCACTTTGACCCGTTTTTTCCATTTAACCCATTTTGCCCACTTTGACCCATTTTACCCATCTTCGCCCACATTGACCCGGTATATATATTTAACCCATTTTGTCCACTTTAACCTATTTTACCCATCTTTATCATTTTTTCCATTTTACCTATTTAGCCCACTTTGACCCGTTTTATCCATTTAACCCATTTTTCCCACTTTGACCCATTTTACCAGTTTTTATCATTTTACCCTAATTACTTACATGCAAATCGTACGCTTCATCTGAGGTCCAAGTGCCATCTCTTTTATCCGTATGCATTTCTTGCCAATTATCAATAAGACTTGGATATTTCTTCTCGGGGTGTTCCTCGCGCTTCAAACAAATGAAATAAATTAATATAATATTAAATTAAACACAAATTATATGAATAATATTAAAACTAACAATTAAAAAGTTACTTACCCTTTTGTCCCTCCTCATCGCATACGATTGACTTCCATGCTTACTTGCAAACTTTTGCTTGCTCCTGTTAACGGCGTTTGTCTCTGCAACACTCATGTACTTCAGATTTGTCACCCGTTCTATAAACGGAAGCCAAATGGCCTCGTAATCAACCCCGTGTGGGGCTTTTTCTCTAAGATAATCAAGATTCTCGTACCCACCTTGTTTTATGAAATGTTCCTTCTTGAATTGATATTTTGCATCCCTATATCTATCTTTGCAGGTCCATTCCACCCCGAATTTAACAAGGACCTCCTCCTCAGCACCATCATACAATTTCTGCATATCGAAGTATTTCTACAATTTAAAAAAAAAAATAGTTAGAATGTATAGATTTAATAAATATTCAAAAATGTAATAAAAACCAAAACAAACCTCTACTTCGGGCATAATCAACGTCTTGTAAGACATTGGCACTTTTGCCCAACTATCGTAATGTTTTGGAAATGCGTTTTCCTTTAGCAAGGAACCGATCAATGAAATCAGATATTGTCCGTATGACCCAATTGGCTTTATTGTCTTCTGATCATTCGTGTCAAACCTAATCTCCAAAGGCCTTTTCTTATTTGCCTTTCATAGATCACGCATTTCTTTGTTTGTGGTTTTTCCACGTCCCTTATTTACAGCACCTGGAAAATTCAAATGAACAAATTAAAAGCAAAAAGAAAATATAAAAATTAATAATTAAACCAACAAGTAATATTTTCTTACTAATGTGACCCCTTGGTGGATCCCAATTACCATCCGGTGAATCAACACCAGTATATCCTCCATGAGCGACTGAAGTCACCTGTATATCAATTATACACATCCATATCCTAAATGAGACAAAACATTCAAAAAGCAGTCACAAAATGGGGACTTTCCGAAATTAATTTCTAATAAATTAATATCGTCCCGTAATTTCAACTTGTAGCATTTGTTGTGGGAGATGTGAATAGATGAGGATACTTTTGCATCATTTGATCCTCACGTTCCCATGTGTACTCAGGGGCACGTCTTGCGTTCCAACGTACCCTTACAATGGGAATTCGGCTATGTCTAAGCCTTTTAGTTTCACGGTCAATGATTTCAATCGGTTCTTCAATGAATTGAAGTTTATCGTCTAATTGAACTTCTTCTAAAGGAGTAATAAGCGTTTCGTCAGATAAACACTTTTTCAGCCTTGATACATGAAAAGTGTTATGTATGTTGCCGAGTTCTTGAGGTAGTTCTAAACGATACGCTATTGGACCTATTCTTTCAAGTATCTCGAATGTTCTTACATATCTTGGAATAAGTTTTCCACGCATTCCTCGGCGTATTGCTCCTTTCTAAGGTGATACCTTTATAAGTACTTTATCACCGATTTGAAAATCCAAGTCTTTTTTACGCACATCAACGTAACTCTTTTGACGAATTCTAGCAGTCTTAAGTCGTTCCTTTATCGTTGTGATTTTATCGATCGTTTCTTGCACTACATCCATACTGATTAGTTGTCGATCCCCTGGTTCCAACCAACAGAGTGGAGATCGGAATTTTCTTCCATAAAGAGCTTCAAATGACGCACATTTAATGCTAGCATGATAACTGTAATTATAGGAGACTCTATTAGTGGTAAATGATTATCCCAACTCCCTCCGAAGTCAATAACACATGCTCTTAGCATATCTTCTAATGTTTGTATTGTACGCTCTCTTTGTCCGTCAGTTTTCGGATGATAAGATGTGCTTAAGTCTAACCGAGTGCCAAACGATTTTTGGAATGCCTTCCAAAATCTGGAAGTAAAACGAGTATCTCTATCCGAGATAATTGATGTGGGAATTCCATGACGAGTTACTAATTCGTTGATGTATATCTGGACAAGTTTTTCTATGTTATAAGTTTCCTTGATGGGAATAAAGTGTGCTGATTTCGTTAGTCGATCTACTATAACCCATATCATATCATTACCCTTTGTTGTACGAGGTAATTTGGTAACGAAATCCATTGTATTCTGTTCCCATTTCCATTCGGGAATTTATGGTTGTTGTAGTAATCCTGATGGTTTTTGATATTCAGCCTTCACTTTTTCACAAGTCAGACATTTCTCTTCATGCAAAGCAATATCTCTTTTCATACCGGGCCACCCGTAATGTTCCTTAATATCTTTGTACATATTACTCGACCTTGGATGAATGAGTATTGTGACAACCGTCGAAAACTCAAGTCGAGTGTACTAACTAATAACCTCGATACTTGTTAATTGATACTTGCTATAACTGATTTTATGTGTTACGTGGCTACGTAAACATAACTCTTTAAGGAAAGCTCGATGTAACTCATACAAAACTTTTACCGTAGGTGTACGTTACTTAAACACTAAATATGTGCGTCTCGGAATCGAAATCGGAAATCGGAAATCAAACTTTAAAATGAATCCTAATACGAAGAAATCATGAATTGAACTTGTCTAAGTTCATAGCAAAACAACTGTAAACTCCAAACAAACGCAAACGCTTAACGATCACGCGAACGAAAAATGAAAACTTTCCAGAAACCAAAAAGTCACGCAGTTACGCTAGCGTAACTATCTGGAATAGTTACGCTAACGTAACTACATAGTTACGCCAGCGTAACTAGTGGGCAAGGTTGGGTGGTTGTTGGATGAGTCACCAAAAACGTGTACAAACACTTCAACACCTGTCCTACAGGTGTCAAGTGTCAAGACCTCTAGCAATCCAGAAAACAACACCCCTAAACCATTATTCAAGTCTCCAACTTCATTTTTACAATCACACACACAAATTTCATCATACTCTCTCACTTTTGGCAAAAAGGAACACAAACACACACATTAACAAACACATACACAATCAAGAAACTCTTTCACTCCCTTTCATTTACAGCCATAATTTCGGAATAAAATCATCAAAAACATCACATAAAAACGTTGGTGTCATCAAGAATAACAAGGGGTTTCAAGCACTTTAATCACATACGTCATTTCTTAAGCTTCAGAGTCGAAAATCACCGTCAAGTCACTCTAGATCATCTCCTCTACATTTTCTTTTGGTATAATCATTTCTCCCCTGTTTATACATATATATTACCTGGTATGTGTAATCTACCACTTGAAAATATGTTTTCATGAAGTTTTACGGTTGAAAACAGAAGAAAACGAGTTTTATAAACATATACAAATATCTTTGTTAAATGGTTAAAAAGCTTACATAAAAATGTTATAAAGATGTACTTTGATGATTATAACACTTGCATGTCGAAAATACACCATCAAAAGATGAATTTACAACACCAAAAACGATTTTTGACAATTAAAAGAAACTGTTATCAGTTACGCCGCGTAATTATACAGTTACGCTGGCGTAACTATTGGAAGCTTAACTAGACGAGATACGCGGGCGTAACTGTAAACAGACATACAGTTACGTGGCGTAACTACAGTTACGCTGGCGTAACTACAGTTACGTTGGAGTAACAACAATTACGCTATGTAACTGTAACCAGGTTGTGAAAACTTATTCAATCCGTTATAAAATTTGTAACCTTGAACTTATTAGTTGGACATATCTATGACACTCTAAAAACAAGCATCTCGTTGACTAACGAGTATTATAATTAATAAGTAATGATTACACGAAAACATGATATATATTAGGATTTCGGTGATTCCGAGCACCTCCCGAGCTTTTCCGAGCACGCTAGATTCTTCGCAACCAGTGAGTTACAAACCCCTTCTTTTAAATGCTTTTAAATACATTTGGGGTGAAATGCGAGTCTTAGGCTTCAACACTATAATTATGCTGAAACATAATTTGAATGCTTAAAGAAACGCTTGACACTTGAATACTATTTTGAAAACTATATTGTCAGCATTGTTGATGGTTTTGCCAACAATGCTGAGGATACAAACACCATTTTTGCCAATGACATAAACATCGGATCGTCATGTTGCGGACGTTGTACAACATGGACGTGAGACACCACTAAAATCCCCATACACTCCAACACTACAGTTGCTATTAATCCCTTTGGAGAGGACCGTTAGTAGTTATGGATAGTGCTATTAGGGTAGGTAGACCCTCACCACAACAACAACAGATGGTGCACAATTATTACGTGGGTAGGCTATAGTCTTAGCAACGATCATTGGGAAATACCTAGGAATGTCACATAGCCGTACACTATATGGTCAATGCCTACAAAACATGAATACTTATATTTACGCATTGCTATGCGTCAACACTTGAATGCTTATACTTTACGCATTGTTATGCGTCAACTCTTTGATCAGTTACACTTTACGCATTGTTATGCGTCAACTCTTTGATTACTTATACTTTACGCATTGCTATGCGTCAAAGCTTTGAATACATAAACTTTGTAGCTCACTAACTACGTCTCCCGTAGTTAACACTTGACTCGTATTTTTAGGAAACGAGTAAGCTTTGAGATGATGCTTGTATGCTTTTGGTTGATGACCTTAAGAAGGGGAACTTGGTTTGGGAAGCTTGTATTTGAATCTTTCATTATGTAATCCGATATGTAAATAATGATTTTTATTAACGACTTATGTAAACTTTAAAGTTATGTTTTATTTTATATAACTTGGCATTTATCTACAACTTGTGTTTCGAATACTCTCGCTCTTCACATGCCGTGTTTCCGCTTTAGCGGGGTGTGACAAGTATCGTGTCCGATGTGCTTCATCCATAACGATCTTTCATAAGTCGTTAGTTGTAGGAATCCATGCCCTTTCGTTAAAATAATAGACACCGCCATTTTTTATTACAAATTCCTTATCATGCTTATGTAATGTTTCAACCTTTTTATTTTCTGCTTTCAAAGCTTCCTGTTGAGCGCATGCTATACGCCTTTTCAAATATGGTTTAATATAGATACCTAATGCACGTGCTCGAGCTGATTGCTGCTTTTCTTTCCTACTCAACGCATAGGCTACGACATTTGCCCCAGGATGATACTTAATATCACAGTCGTAATCGCTAAGGAGTTCTAACCATCTCCTCTATCTCATGTTGAGTAGTTTCTGATCTAAGATATGTTGTAAGATCCTATGATCAGTGAATAGGGTGCATTTGGTTCTGTATAGATAATGTCTCCAAATTTTAAGAGCAAAGAGTACTGCTCCCAACTCTAAGTCATGCGTAGCGTAATTGACTTCATGTTTCTTAAGTTGTCGAGATGCATACGCTATAACTTTGTTTCGTTGCATTAATACAAAACCTAACCCTTGGTTAGATGCGTCACAGTATACAACGAAGTATTCATTTCCCTCGGGAAGAGATAAAATAGGAGCATTGCATAATTTTTATTCAACTGACGGTAATCGATACACATACGAAATGATCCATCTTTCTTCTTAAAGAAAATGATTGGCACTCCCCATGGTGATGAGCTTGGTAGAATAAATCCTTTATCCAATAACTCCTTAATCTGATTGGATAATTCCTGCATCTCTGTTGGAGCTAGACGATATGGTGTCTGCGACTAGTGCCGCTCCAAGAATTAATTCAATTCTAAACTCTACCTCTTGTTTTATTGTGGCCTTTCCGCTTGTCGCGGTCATTCAATCTGTTGTTGTCTTTCCGCATGCTGCGGTCCCACGTTCATTACCCTGCACTGTTGAGCCCAATGTCCAAGCCTGTTGCAGTTTTTACATGATCGAAAATTTCCAACGTGATGATACCCACACCTATCGCACTTTGGTTGTTTTCCCTGATAGGCGGTATTCTCAGCCATCACTACTCCATAGTTTCTCACCGTTTTAACCTTCTTGTTAAAACGATCCCTTTTGTTTCCATATGTTTCATCAACCTTTCGTTTCCCCTTAGCATCCTCTTGGACCAACAACGACACACCTCTGTTCCTTATCCAATCAAGAGTTAGGCGGGTAGCCAAACTCACAGTATTCTGCATTGTGATTGGATCGACAGATGTCAACATAGCCCTGATATCAGGTGCAAGTCCCCAAATATAATGCTCGATTCGTTTCTCCTCAGGGGTTACCAGTTCAGGTACTAAATTAGCTAGTTCGTGAAATCGAGTAGTGTATGAGTCGATGTCAGTCCCAAGCATAGAATGGTGCCAAAGTTCGTTCTTAAGTCTCTTTAAAAACTCTTTAGGACAACATTCAGTTATTAGTAGTTCTTTGAATCTCGCCCATGTCATACCATAGGCAGCGTCCTGTCCTTGGACTTGTAGTTGGTTGTTCCACCAAGTTAAAGCTCGACCTTGGAGCATACATGAGGTAAAATCCATTTTCGGTTATCATCACACTGGTTGATCCTTAGTACCGCCTCCATGCTTTCAATCCAACGTGATAATCCTATGGCACCATCGGTACCATGGAATTCTTTTGGTCTACAAGATATAAAGGTCTTATAACTACATCCTTGGTTATTGTTTCATTCATTGTTATTTTCATTTCAACGTTGTCCTCCTTGATTAACGCTTGCATTGATTCGAGCAATGAGTCCGGGTAATGCCTCATTCAATCGATCATTGATTTGCTGGGCAATATGGTCAGCTTTGCGATCGGCCATTTTCCTACACAAGAGAGAACTCGTGTTTAGGGTTTTGATACTTTTTCACTTTAGAATCAAACAACGATAAATAACAAGAACATAAACAATTGTAGTTATAATCCGACCATTTTATATATATAACGCTTCAAAATTCGATGTTCGTACATACTTATAATCAAAATTCAACATCCTCGACCATCATTGTACATCAACTACCAACATATACTACTACGTTTACAACAAACCACAAACCACAAGTTCTACTACTACAACGTTTTACAAGTCATTTATACAAACCAAAAGATATCAACCGACAATATTTAAACCCTACGTACAACCAACACAACCATAAGGAACACCAACACGAAACATATCAACATCCACCAACGTGTCGCTCTATTGCCCTGCGTGCCATTAATTCCGTGTGCAGTACATCGATGTACATATAATGTATCTGGGTGGTGTACCCCAACACGAATTGTGTGAATCCGCAGAGGTCAACGGATATGTTGCATATCCCACGAATCTCGTCGGGGGTCGATCCCCGCGTGCTAGGTAGCTGAGGCATATCCCTCTGAGGTCTACCCTCGTCCTGTTGCTCTCGTACCTCGCGCATGACATTCATTAAAGAATACCTTTCCGTCACTGTCTCAGGCCTCGAGTAACGATCTGGTAAACGCCTGATGTGCGAAATCTAGTTTTCCCTTTTTTGCTTTCGCTAGACCACAACACCGGGCAGTGTACCCTTTCGTTTGTAGTATAGTTTGGGCAAGTTCGGGTTCGAACTCAGGGACTTTTAATTGGGATATTTCAATTGTCGTTTATGAAACAGATATAAGTAACAAAGTGGGGGTTTTCTAAATTAACTAAAAGTGACAAGTATCGTTTTGTGATAAATCAAGATATGGGAAAAACACTCGTTTGGATTGGTTTCTAGTTATCCGATTGTCACTTTGGGTTGTTTGGTTGAAATAACTTCTAATGTTATAACACGATTCCTTTCGAATACCGAGCTAACTTTAGACATCTAAAACGAAACACCGTTCCTTTCGAATACGGTAGAAACCTTAAACATCTAAGTCATTAAGCAACAAGTTTATATACTCGACTTAATCTTATAAAACTTCCTTTCGAATAGTTTCTTAGCTAAAATCAAATTCAGTTTATCAAATCATTATATTACCAGTTCCTTTCGAATACTAATAATTTTAGATTAATTATAGACCGATTAACCTTTTCGTAAAACGTCTAATAAGTTATTATAAGTTCTTTTCGAATACCTACAAAATGTGTTTGTCACTAACACCTTACTTACGTTTTATATAAAATGACTTTGATAATGATATGAACCTAATTACAACTAACATTCAAGTTTTAATCTAAATGTTTGATTACTCGTTAAGATTCCTTTCGAATATCCTAAACCTCAAATCATTTATAGACCGGTTGATTATTTCGTTCAATTCATCAATCAAGTTCTAAAGCTCTTTTCAATTACTAAGTTCTTAATCAAATCATGAATATAAGTTATCTAACAATATTAAGAATTTAAACCCGAATGGTTCTTCGATTAAGCGAACATAAACATTCAACCTCAAACAAATATCCCAAAAACTCCAATCATCTAATCTAGTTTCCAATCCAAACAAGTATTATTTAACTACTCACTCATGATAGAAATTAAAGACAAATTATAAAAGAGAATTATATTCATACCAGGTATTCGATGAAATGTCTCGATAAAATATCCATAGAGAAATGAAATATGATCAATGATTCTTCCAAAATAAACTAAAAATTACTATGATTGTAGTTTCCCTAATGATGGATTATGATAATATGATGAAAGATTGATGTAACGGATGGTGTGTTAGCCTCAAAAACTGATGAAAAAGATGATGTGTGATGTCCCAAAATCGTGCTTAAGAAGCTGGTTTACAAACTCTTCACTTCTCCCCTTGAATAGCAATCAAAAACGAAGATGTAACTACCAGGCACCACAATGCGGCGCATTATAGGGTTAGTGGCTCCCATTTTGTATATTGTTTCGTTGCGGTCGTTTTGGCGCAGACCGGAGGTCTTTTCGAGTCCGTATGCTGCTGATACATCCGTTTTACTATCAACTGCATTTTGGTCCTTTTGAGTACTAGTTGTTCCATTTCTAGTTTCAAACTGTTTAACACACTTTGACACAAAACATAACTATAAAAGGGTATATCCATCATGGTTTTGGTTTAAAAACATAACAAATATCGCGAAAGTTTTGTATAAAAATGAGCGATATCAAACCCCCCATACTTAAGAATTTGCTTGTCCCCAAGCAAATCCGACTTAGACTCTAACTCCATTTTACAAAATATACAACTGAAGGAAATTTAAGGAATCACGGGCTTTAACATTTAACTACATTTCGGTGTTCAAAATAAAGGTATTCGTGAAATTGTTAGATCGTAAAACCGACTACGAACATCAAAAGCTACTAAATTACTTAAGCAAATAAAAACCGCAATTTCCTAATGTCAATTCCTAATTTATCCCCTAGTTTTGAGATGTCTAGATAACCACCCCTTTTCCCTCACTCTCCAACCGAAGTTGGAGAGATCAGCCTTTCGGGCCGACCCCTATACCGCCTTGCTTTCGGGGGAAACCTTAAAATATCACTAAATCATTTTTTCTTCTTTTCGGTTCTTTTTCGTTGAGAATTTTTGGTTAGTCTTCATCTTTTAGCTTGCCTCTCACTTTCGTTCACTTCAAATATTATAGATTTATTATTATATATTTTATTTGAAATGAACAAATATAACGGGATTTGAGTCTTCGTTATAGTGAGGATGAGTTCAATTTTGTTGACGGGAAAGGCGTATGGCCTTTTTCTTCGCCTCTAACTCTCGTACGGGATTAAGTGTCACTAGGATTCCCCAATTACCCCCGAAAGGGTGCAAGGACTACAAGGGTTCGGTACTAAGGTTATCTAATGGTTATCCGGATTTTAGATTTTTCGGGGAAACTTAAGGAACTGAAACTAAGAAACCTAAATTCTTATTTACAAATATTTTATTAACTAAAGATGTTCCTAAACAATTTCACGTTAATGTACTGGAATAAAGTTAAATACAAAAGCCCCTATCATTTTTCCTAACTACGTTTAAGCTTTTTTTTTTTTTTTTTAATAAGACTCAAATGGGACAAAAATAAACGTAATGGATATAAGGGGGATAACACTAGCTAATTTCCCGACTCCCCCCATACTTAAATAACACATTGTCCCTAATGTGTTCCATCTAAAAGAAGAAATAAACTAAGGGAAATTAAAGACTAAAAATACAAAAATAAAATAAAATAAAGAAAACAAAACAAAACCGTGCGTGTCGCTTTGATGTTGCTTGATTTCCCGACTCGACTTCGCACGTGCTGAACTTACTGCCAGACTTTGTATTGTACACATCACAAATGAAACAAGTTAATTAGCACATTAAAAACCTAAGCAAATAATAAAAATTATTCAAACTCCGGCCGACACGACATAACAAACAAACAAATGTTCAAACATCACCAAACAACATAAAAACCAAACAAACTAACCCACTGCGTCGTAGTGGGACCTCAGTTTGGTGTGTAAATTGCTGCACAAACTTGATTTTTTTTTTTTTTTTTTACGTTACCATACTTAAAACTACTGAAAATGTAAAAAGAAAATAAAATAAAAAATAAAGGAAAAGATACAACAAACCGGGTTGCCTCCCATACACGTGTCAATCGAGTCATCCAAGATAAAGAGATCGTTGGAGGCATCAAGCGCATCATTCCTTTTCACCCATTCGTCATTCCACTCCCTCGTTTCCCGATAAATTAAACAAGTCACAAATGGTCGAAAGTGGACATGAACATTTCCGGGCTCTTCTTTGAAATAACTCCTAACCGGTTTCACATATATATTCTTATAAAATTCCCAAACCGCAACATGCATATCCCCCTCAACCTCCTCCATGATAGTTTTCCAACACTTTATTTCCTTGTTTACACCATCGCCTATTTCCCCGTTCTTTGTGGTACGTAAGTCGACATTTGAAATGAACATTCTTTCTAATCCGTCCCAAGTAATATATCCACCGTCACCAATAACTGACCCATCCAAGATTCCTATATCCAATCCGAGGAAGTCTTCCAATTCCTCATCTAAACTCTTTACCCAATGCATTTTATCCCAAAATTCAGCTTCTCTTGCAAACGGTTTTGGTGGTTCGGGTTGTACCTTCGCTTCCTCCTCTTTAAATTGTTTAAAAATTTCCGTGTCATAAACTTGAACCGGTGGACTAGTAGCTGATTCGGATGTGGCTATATATATTTGAACTACCGGGTCCTCCCATTCTTCCTCGTCTGACTCAAAATCACTATCAAAATCGGAAACGGGTTCTGAGATAACACTGTGTCGCAGTGAGTGTGACTGCGGCGCAGTGGGTTCAGGTTTAGTGTCACACCCCGCTAAAGCGGAAACACGGAATGTGAAGAGCTGGAAGATCATTACACAGGTCATATAAAACATAACGGCAATCAAGTCATTAATTAAAAATAAAAAGTGTTTACGAATTCATAAAACGACCAAGTCACGACATTTTAGTACATCGATACACAAATTTAAAGTTTCATTAAAAATTCCCAAAAGAAATGGCAAAGTCTTTTCCCAATGAGGTTCTCACACGACCGCCTCGACCCGTCCATGCCATGCACATCATGCTTACACTAATTTCCTGAAACATAAGATAAAGTGTCAACTACGAAAGTAGTGAGTGAGTTACAGTTTAAATAGTTCGGCATAAATATAAGTAAAGTATATAAAAGTAGAAGTTTCCAAAAGGAGGTTAGCGGAGAAAAGTCGCTTAAAAATTTATATACTTTTAAAGTTCAAGTAACGGGCGAACCGGTGCCCTAAGTTTGTAAAGACCAAATAGAGTCATATTTAGTCAATTTGTAGTTGCGGAAATCAATCGCTAAAAAGTTCGAAAATTATGCGTAAGTAACTAACTAGATTTCTTGTATCAACCTCTTGGCATCTATAATTTAAGTGTTCACACTAATCCGATTGTTCAACCGTGAGGCCCCTCTTCCCGCCTCTCCTACGGGAAGTTGTACTAGTTCTTAGTAATATGTACTTAGACTGCCATCTAAGCAAGGAACGGTTCTTTCCTAAGTATCGATACCCATAATTACTATACGGCTATGTAGTTAATAGTGTGTAAGTCTAAGTCCAAAAAGTCGTTGGGCACTAAGTAGTTTTGTTTAAAAGAGAGATAGTCGTCCGTCACTTAAGATCGTGTTATAGTTCCATCAAGGGTTGGTCCGTATACAAGCATCAATGATTAGTTTAGTTCAAAAGAGAGCGAGCCAATAAGTTCAAGTAGAGTAAAATGTTTTACGCATAAGAGTTCAAATAGTTCGTACAAAATAGTTCCAAAGTTCAATAAGTTCCAAGTCAAAATAGTTTATAAGTTCAAAAGTCAAAGTTCAACAAGTTCAAAAGTCAAAGTTCAACAAGTTCAAAAGTCAAAGTTCGTTAATTTGCAATTTGATTCATAAAGTTTTCAAATACAATTAATCTTATGTTTCCCCCCAAAATTCATGTAAAATATATAAGATAAGGGGTTGTAACTCACGGATTGCGAAGAAACGAGAACTCTAAAACTCGGTCGGAATATGAAAGCCGGGAATCACGGATTGCCTAATAATACCAAGATAGTTTAATTAGTTGTTATATTATTATGTTCTTATATAATAATATAGATAAAATTTTATTAAACTTTAAGTGTCAAGGTTAAGTATAGTTAAAATAGTCCGAAAAGGTAATTGTCACGTTTTTGTCCAAAAGTCTGATTTAACGTTTTTGATTATTATGTCTTAAGTGCTTTTGCTCGCTGAAGTGATTTACAATTTCTAAGGAGATTTGGGCAGCGCTTCCGCGCCCAAATTTCATGCCCAAAAATTATACAATCACTTCCGCTCACAAATCACCTAAAACGCAATATCATATATAATATAGTTCAATATAGTCGAAATAGTCCAATGTAAGTCACCATTATTATTAGTTTTACTCATCTCAGTCCAATGATATTATTCACAAAAGTCCAGAATGTGTGTACAAGTTTTAAACAACCAAAACGACGATTTTCGGGAGGAACAGCAGCCCGGTGCGCGGCACCTGTCAGGGGGTGCTGCGCACCTCCTTGCTGTTCTTCCCCGTTTTGTGATTTCTTTGCTAAAAACATTTTGTCACCCATAGATTTCGACATGCAACGAGTTTAAACTTATTAAAACATCTTTTTAACAGTTTATAAAGCATTTTTGGTTACAAAACCGTGGATCTAAAGGTTATTTCGGTTAAAAACGTTTTTGACCATAAAAAGTCATAGATTTGTATAAAAACACATTTTCAACCGTTAGATCTTACATGCAATTGATTATTTGTATAAAAACAGTAAAAAGGAAGAAATCTACCGAAGGAAAAGCTCGGATGATGAGTTTAGGTCGGATTTACGCTCCAAAAACCTTTACAAAACTAGTCCTTTTTGATATGAACGACACCCCCTTGCTTCTCTAGTTGATTGGGACGATTTGTATGGATAAAATGTAGATTTTTATGGTGAAATGTTTCTGGTTTCAGTGGTGTTTTTAGAGAGATGTTAGAGAGAAGGTAGAGAGAAATGAGTGTGTGTGTGTGTTTTCAATTTTGTAAAATGAAAAATGAAAATAAAATAGATAGTGTGTGGTGATAATGGTCTTGGGATACTGCTATGGCAGTAATTATGGTCTGGAGTTCGAGTTTGATTGGTTGGTGATTTACAAAAACGAGACAAGGACTGAAAATGTAATATTTTTGAATTCTGGCACTAGGTGTTGCGCACCAAAGCAGTAGGTGCTGCGCACCTAGCCCAAAATCAGTGTTTTTCTGATTTTTCGTTTTTACGTTTTTGCTTTGTTGGACCTTTTCGTTAATTGAAAGTTCTTAATTATGATTCGTTATGAACTTAGGAAAGTTCATTATATGTTTTCTTGGTAGTAGGACTTATAAAATTGATTCCGGGAGTTATTCCGACACTAGTTCCGACAAAGTACAGACTCAACATTTACGAACTAGAACAAGGCGAACACGATAAAAGAGTAACTAATGTTTTGAACCGATATAGTAATTGAACAAGTACCTGAATTCTAGACGGTTGTCACATTCAGCTTCTTCTTTGTTTTCAGTTTCTTCATCCCAATACTCATATCCCCACCATGTTGAAATTGCATTTACTTGTTCCTCTTGTTGACCCCTTGCTATTTCTTCCAACTCCTCCAACTGCCATTCTAATCGTTGTTTTATGACATCAAAATCCTGATGATCAAGTTCAATTCGAAGATTTAGCAATTCCAATTGGTTAAGAATCCCATCACTTAACTGTTTTTTCATTTCAACAAAGGAGTTAAACAAGTCTTTCAACTCTTGCTCTTCTTCTTCCTTCGGTTGATTTTCCTCATACCAAAGTTCCCGTTCGTGAGATTGGTTGTTCCCCCGTCCTCTATCATATCTATAACCATATCCAAAATCACATATTGGGTCTTGGTAATTCCCCTTAGCCGAATATCCATAATAGTTGTTATATCTCCTGTACATCGTCTAATATCTACAACCTGTAAATCACAACTAAACAAAAAACCAAAACGTGAAAAGCACCTGAAAATAAATAAAACAAAATCTAAAAACTAAAATAGATTAAAACAAATACTTTGAGCAATATACAAATAAACGACAAATAATAATCCCAATTATCAAGTCCCCGACATCGGCGCCAAAAACTTGATGTGCGAAATCTAGTTTTCCCTTTTTTGCTTTCGCTAGACCACAACACCGGGCAGTGTACCCTTTCGTTTGTAGTATAGTTTGAGCAAGTTCGGGTTCGAACTCAGGGACTTTTAATTGGGATATTTCAATTGTTGTTTATGAAACAGATATAAGTAAAAAAGTGGGGGTTTTCTAAATTAACTAAAAGTGACAAGTATCGTTTTGTGATAAATCAAGATATGGGAAAAACACTCGTTTGGATTGGTTTCTAGTTATCCGATTGTCACTTTGGGTTGTTTGGTTGAATTAACTTCTAATGTTATAACACGATTCCTTTTGAATACCGAGCTAACTTTAGACATCTAAAACGAAACACCGTTCCTTTCGAATACGGTAGAAACCTTAAACATCTAAGTCATTAAGCAACAAGTTTATATACTCGACTTAATCTTATAAAACTTCCTTTCGAATAGTTTCTTAGCTAAAATCAAATTCACTTTATCAAATCATTATATTACCAGTTACTTTCGAATACTAATAATTTTTGATTAATTATAGACCGATTAACCTTTTCGTAAAACGTCTAATAAGTTATTATAAGTTCTTTTCGAATACCTACAAAATGTGTTTGTCACTAACACCTTACTTACGTTTTATATAAAATGACTTTGATAATGATATGAACCTAATTACAACTAACATTCAAGTTTTAATCTAAATGTTTGATTACTCGTTAAGATTCCTTTCGAATATCCTAAACCTCAAATCAACTATAGACCGGTTGATTATTTCGTTCAATTCATCAATCAAGTTCTAAAGCTCTTTTCAAATACTAAAGTTCTTAATCAAATCATGAATATAAGTTATCTAACAATATTAAGAATTTAAACCCGAATGGTTCTTCGATTAAGCGAACATAAACATTCAACCTCAAACAAATATCCCAAAAACTCCAATCATCTAATCTAGTTTCCAATCCAAACAAGTATTATTTAACTACTCACTCATAATACAAATTAAAGACAAATTATAAAAGAAAATGATATTCATACTAGGTATTCGATGAAATGTCTCGATAAAATATCCAAAGAGAAATGAAATATGATCAATGATTCTTCCAAAATAAACTAAAAATTACTATGATTGTAGTTTCCCTAACGATGTATTATGATAATATGATGAAAGATTGATGTAACGGATGGTGTGTTAGCCTCAAAACCTGATGAAAAAGATGATGTGTGATGTCCCAAAATCGTGCTTAAGAGGCTGGTGTACAAACTATTCACTTCTCCCCTTGAATAGCAATCCAAAACGAAGATGTGCCAGGCACTACAATGCGATGCATAACACCTAGAATTCGGCGCATTCTAGGTTCAGTGGCTCCCATTTTGTCTATTTTTTCGTTGCGGTCGTTTTGGCGCAGACCGAAGGTCTTTTCGAGTATGTATGCTCTCGATACATCCGTTTTAATATCACCTGCATTTTGGTCCTTTTGAGTACCAGTTGTTCCATTTCTAGTTTCAAACTGTTTAACACACTTTGACACAAAACATAAGTATAAAAGGGTATATCCATCATGGTTTTGGTTTAAAAACATAACAAATATCGCGAAAGTTTTGTATAAAAATGAGCGATATCAAAGCCGAGTAGAGTATATCGGGGTCGTGAGCATCCTTCCCAGTTCTGACGGAGAGGAGACGAAGTCAGCATCGGGCCGCGAGGACCCGTCCTCATTCTAGCAGTCCTACGGAATGGTGGTGAATAAGCAGGCACGGACTGAGTCGTAGGTGGTATCGGCTCCTGACTCCTAGAGTGTGATAGTGATCCGTAAGAGGAATCAGATTCGTCATCGGATAATGTTATCTCCTTTCCTTTCGGCATAGCCTAGACAGGAAATGAGTTGAATTAGCACTACGGCTTACGTTAACGTTAGTAATAAGCTGAGCATATAGTGTATCTTAAGTTTAGCATCTTAGTCTATATGGGTCTGACTTCAAGAATCCTGATGTGTAAAATCTAGTATTAAAACTCAACCTACTATTTCATTTAATTACACACTTATAGGCAGTGGACCTATTCGTATATAATATAGTTTTAAGCAAATAAAGGTTCGAACTCAGAGACTAATTTAGTTTTTAATCACGAATTAATAATACTTGTTTGTTTTTGGGGTTTTTATTGTAACGAAAAGATTAACTAATTAAAACTGAAAAGTGATTGTAAAGGTGATTATAAAAATCGCGTAAGAAAAGTAATTGATATTATCAAATATTGGATGGAATTACACTCGTTTGACACTTCACTTGTTTTCTAATTATGTTTACGAAATTGAAAGTATATTAAACTTCTAATATATAGTAAAACTCATCTCAAATATTTTACTAACTTTAACGATTTCAAACTATAATGTTCCTCCCGAATACATAATTATCAACAATTAAGCATTAATTAACAAACCGACATTTTATGAATTAATCTTATGAAGTTTCCTCTCGAATAACTTCTCTAATTATTAAGTCCTCTCGAATCTTAACAAATAGACTTACTCGTTTACGTTTTATTACCTAAGTTGTTATTACTAGGTCCTCTCGAATCCTAACAATTTCAAATCAATTAAAGACCGATTGATTATTTCAACAATTTATTTAATCTATATAGATTCATCTCGAATACCTAGAATGTTGATTTAACAAATTGCACATAAACAACTTATGATACTATATTACAACTTAAACAGTTAAGGATCTACGATTAAACACAAATACCTAACAACCAATAACGTAACAATAATTTTAAACAAGATCCATAAATCAAACAAGCATAAAAAGTGTTTAGCTACTCATAATGGTGTTCAAAACAGCAAATAAAATAAAAGAAAACATACTTGAAAAAGTCTTTAAAAAGATAAGAAAGAGACTAGAAAAGTTACAAACTTGCTTCGTGACCGAATCTTAACACAATCCAACTTCAAGCTTCTCTTCTAGCTCTCTAACGAATACTCCAGCTCTAATAAACGATAATAATAATTGATGATTTTTCTGGACGTTTTGAGGCTCTATTTATAGAGAAAAATCAAGAGGAAACCGAGTTGTATTATAACTGAAAAACATGCAAGGACGTCGTCCTAAGGCAGTACAACGGCGCAGCGTGCTCCTAAATCCGTGTTTGAAACCAACTGAAATACCAAGGGCGTCGTTCCTTCAAAGTTACTGCGCCGTTCTCTGCTTAGTACATGTGACAACGACGTCCTAACCCTCCAGGGCGTCGTTCTACTAAGCAGATTTCACCATTTTTTGTCATTTAAGCTCATTTCTTCCTTTATTTCCACTTCCAGATCATATAAAACTGTAAAATGGACAAAACAACTTTTCGACACGATTAAATGCAAAAACCTATCCTATCCATCATGTTTACTATGAAAAATGACCAAATATCGCATATAAATAACTATATAAATATGCGATATCAAATCCCGAGGAATGTTCATTTAAAATGTTTACCGATTCCGCTCTAGCATAATTTAGGTTAAATTATTCGTAGTTGATCAGGCTCCGATTAATTTAAGTTTAAACAATGCTTTTACGTTTTGGTTAAATAAAATTATTCGTATATAAAACTGGTTATAGTTTGATTTTTGAAAATCGGTATTCACTATAACCTTGGCTCTGATACCAAGTCTGTCACACCCCGCTAAAGCGGAACCACGAGGTGTGAAGAGCGAGGTTGTCAATGCACAAGTATATAGTTATGTACCAAAGTTCACATATATAAAACCAACGTTTAAGTTATACAAAACGACGTAAGTTTAGGTTTACAACATGTTTACAAAACAAAAGCTTTCAAAATCCAAACCGCCCGAACCATTCCCTGATCTTGAAGTTATCCAACCAAAACCCGCAAAAGTCATTCGTAATCTACAAGCATAACCAGCAACTTACTCGTTTCCTGAAAATACGAGTAAAATGTTAACTACGAGAGACGTAGTTAGTGAGCACAATGTATAGTATAAGCATATAAAGTTTTGACACGTAAAATGTTTGTGTAAAGTATAAGTATATAAGTTTTTAATATGCGTGTTGTACCAAACTAGGTAACGTGGCATAAGTTTCAAGTATGTAGGTATCGTTTATGTGACTATGTGACAATGTGACAATCCTAGTGTACGACTATGTGACAATCCTAGCGTATTTCCCAATGATTCGTTGCTAAGCCTCAAAGCCTACCCAATTAATAATCGTGCACAATCGTTGTTGATGTTGTTGTGAGGGTCTAACCACCCTAATAGCGCGATCCACAATTACCAACGGTCCTTTCCAAAGAGAGTAATAGCAACTAATGTCTCTTGGTAGTATCGGGAATTTTAGTGGTATCAAACGTACATGTTGGATAATTCCACAACATGACGAACATAAGTTTAAGTTCACTAGCAATATAAGTTTGAATGTATACAATCCATGTATAAAAGTATAAGTTTCATGCATAAGAATTAACGTTTTTAAGCATAAGACTCGTTTCACCCTAAAACATATAAAACATTTAAAAGAGGGGTTTGTAACTCACTTGTCGTAAAATTCGGTGTGTCTCGTAAATCTCGTGAAATATCAAATCGGAATCAAAGAAACCCTACGTATATTAAAGTCTTGTATAAGTAATATGTAATTATGTTTTACTCGTTTTATAAGCTAATATTAACTTATTAGTCTCGTTTCGTTACGTTAAATTTTATTTACCTAATTTGTCCAAAAATACTCATTTACTAGTCTCGAGTCCAAATAGTCCGATAATTGTCTAAAATCAACAAGTTTTCATTTCAATTCAATATTTTATATGTTTTTGTAAAAAGTTTACATTCTAAGTTCTTTTTAATCATATGTCAAACTATACTTTTAACAACTTCATATTTAACAATTTAAATCATATTTTTAGTTTATAAAATCAATTCTCTTGTTTAGTAACTAAAATTTCATGTTAATATTATGTTCATATATCATAATAACCAAGTTTTAAAACTAATATCTTTAAATAAGACTAAGTCGTATAAACATGATATTTTTGGTTTCAAAAATTATGTTTTACATACAATTCTTAATAATCATTTTATATCCAAGTTATCATATCAAAATCTAACTTATTACAAGATTATGTTATGTTTAAACAAAGATTTTTAAAAGAGTTAACATAAACAATACCAAAATGATTCTTGTAAGCTTTGAATCTTGATTTAGGATAATAAACACCAAGCTTTCTTGCCAAATCCTTTCCTTCCTAGCTTACTACGTAATACCCCTTTCTTGCTTGTTCAAATTTACCCAAAGAACACCCCAAATTTCCTTGAAAAATCTTTCAAAATACTTGCTCAAAGTGTATGTATGATTATGTATATAATATGAGTTTGTGTAAAGAGTGTTATGAAATTAAGCCTTTGAAAATATAGAAATGGCTCTTAATGAATCATTTACATGTTTATTGAGCTCATGACATGTTCAAGACATGTGGCATGTGTTTAACTCCTTAAACATGACTAATCAAAAAAAATTAAACATATTTGTCCAGCCCTCATGTGCGTCGCACATGAGTCTTAGTGCGGCGCACCGGGACCCTAAATTTTGCCTTTTTGTTTTTCATTTGCGTTATCGTTAAGCATTTGCGTTGTTTAAGGTATACAATTGTTTTGCAATTAACTTAGACAAGTTCATTATATATTTTCTTGGTATTAGGGTTCGTTTATTGATTCGGTTCCGATTTCGGGACATACACATGTAAAGTTTATGTAACGTAAAACCTACGTTAAAAGGTTTGCATGAGTTACTAAGAGTTTAGCTTAATAATAAGTTATGCTTACGTAACTACGTAACACATACAATTAGTTATATCAAGTAACACAAGTATGTAGTCGAAAGGTTAATGGTTAGTAAACTCGATATACGTTTAAGATATTGTCACACTTCTATAGTCTGAGAAAGAAATTAAGAATTTATTTGGGAATAAAGTGTGAAGAACATCCACCCAAAAGCTTAGAAGGAAATGCTATATCACATTTAAAGTTAATGGATAACTTGATCATTTCAATGAACATAAATGGTCCCAACGAATTACGGTCATCGATCATGAACCAAAATCCCGTTTCAGAAGGGGGGAAACGAATAAGAAATAAACAATCTCAACATTGGCATTCTCACACAAAAAAATGAACAATAAAAGAATAAGTTCTGCACACACTCTTCTTTCGACGACTTTTCTTATCGGCTTTTCTAGAACTTTGCCTTAATCTCATCCACCAGTTTTTTATCAACTTGGAACGTCTTAGCTAGAATTTCACTAGAAATTGGAGGGTTTGATCCAAAAACAGCGTTCCCGATAATTATAGCACCAGGGTTTTGACTACTTAATGCACCTATAACCACCGCATATTTGTTTCCAACATTATGTTGGTAATGAACAAGTCCTACCGGGAACACAAACACATCACCCTTATATAGTACCTTACTGATAAGACGGTTTTCTGGAAATGAGGTAACAAATCCAACCTCAAGTGTGCCTTCTAAAACGGTAATGATCTCAGTGGCTCGTGGGTGAGTGTGAGGTGGGTTGATTCCCCAAGGTGCAATGTCAATACGTATCATTGAGATGCCAAAAGTGTTGAGTCCTGGTAATTGAGTTACAGTCACCGGTTTCACACTTGATCCAAAAGGGTTCGATGTGTTGCCTGTAAGTTGGAGTCCACTAAAGTAGAAATCATTAGCTTGAACTTGTGTAGGATTCTTGCACACCATTCCATTTACATTAACTGCAAAGAAACATTCGTTAGATAACAAAAAAGACAAACCATATAAATACATTTAATGCAATGTAGACACACCCGAGCTATTTGGATCGGCTACACAAAAGTCTTGCAGGGGTTTCGACTCATAAGCAAAGGCAAAACTACAGAGATAAAGAGTTACAAAACTCAACAGAATTATCTGTTTTGCCATTATCGAGTCTGAAACAGGAACTTAACAAGAAAAGACAAAAGAGAAGGCAAAAGAAACGGGTGAATGTTTAAAGAATTGGTTTTGGGATCCGCCATATATATAGGGAAGTGTAAGATGTCAAAATCCTGGTTGAGATATTAATAAGATAATCCGATAAAGGTAACATTTGCACAGACACATACGTTTTCTCCTTTTCTTTAGACACTGCTAATTCGTTGATGGTAGCAGGATGTCGATCTTAAGCAACCACATCATATGATCCAAATGATGATGACTCCTTTTAAGAACCAAAATTTGATTATTTCTACTTTACTAGACAAGGCATGATTATTAGGAATGGCATGTTGTGATTCTTGTCCTCAATTAAAAATTCCCTTTATCTTTATTTATAATGTTGTTTCTGGCTTGCTAGATATACTTTTATAGATAGATTTTTTTTTAACTCATAAGTATGATCATCTTGGTTAAATAACATACCCCGTGAGGCCGTAAACAATTACATATAATGGTATTCATTTCTTATACTTGTTCGGGGAAATAATTTCAAAGAAAACGTTGAATACAATTCTATGATGTTGGTTCTTTATACATGTTTGTCAATAATTAATGGCAGTCAACTGGTATCATGTCTGTCTTGCACGCCTTGTAAAGATATCACTTCTGCACTTAAAGTTTTGATTTCTGTCATGTGAGATCTCAAAAATATGTATATAGTAAGGCTGACCAACTTCGACCTTGCCTATGATTTAATGAACGGCTTTCCGGTTTTAGTTTGTGTCAGATATAAGATAGAGTATGTAACTGTCTGGATTAACATGTTCCAATGAATCAAATCTAGTTTGATAAGGAACCATACATCTGTACAAATATGAAAATCTTCACTTTTAGCAATGATAAATTCACCGTACAAAACTACAAATTGAATTTATCTATTTACTTTTAGGTGTGAAGATTTTCATATCAGGGAATTTATCTATTCACTTTTTATTTTACTCGTTGGAATTATCAAAGAATAAAACATACACAAATCGACCTATTTAAATAAGGTGAATGATCAAGTCGAAACTTGATCAGGATAGGACATTTTGATATTTGTGAGCATAGTAACACTTTAGGGATCACAAACTTGGTAATTGCTTTAAATTTTATTAAATTATAATAATTATGAAATGGTTGAATTAGTAGCCAACGTCCTAAGTTTCAGTCATGTATCATGCTCTTTCTCAGCAGATGTACTGTTTTGTTATCCACGCGAAATGCTTGTGCTAGCATCTCAGTAGAAAGCGGCGGAGTGGATCCAAATATCGAGTTTGTAATGCTAATAACTCCTGGATTTTGACTGCTCAATGCAGCAATTGCAGTTGCATTTCCATGACCCATATTCCTTTGGAAATGAACAAGTCCAACCGGAAACACAAAAACATCGCCACGTTGAAGGACTTTTGTGATGAGACGGTTTTGTGGGTCTGAAGTAATAAACCCAACTTGAAGAGTTCCTTCTAAAACAGTGAGTATTTCAGTTGCTCGTGGGTGAGTATGTGGTGGGTTAGCTCCCCATAATGTGAAGTCTATTCGCATCATTGAAAGTCCAAGTGTATTGAGGCCGGGTATTTGATATACAGTTACAGGGGTGATTCTATACCCATAAGTATTTCTTGTGTCACCGCCAATGTGAAGCCCACTGGTGAAGAAATCGTCCGCTTGGACAAACGCAGGGTTCTTGCAAGCCAGACCGTTCACTCTAACCGAAGCTATAAAAACATGAAATTATTAAACATTAAAAGATAAAAAAAGAAAAGTGATAAAAATATTTTAACAAAAAAATATATATACAATGGTAAAAACTAGGATAACCTAGGTTAGATGGATCTGCTACACAAAAATCTTGAAGCGGCGCAGGCTCAAAAGAAAATACATACAGGATCGAGTGGCTGAATACCGCTAACAAAATAAACAAAATAAAATTTGTTGCCATGGATTTGAATAGAAATGATAAGAATTCGAAAGAAATTATGTATGTATGATGAAAAAGTAGAGTTGTATATGAAGTATATTTATATACTAAGTATTAAAAGAAAGATCATGCAAAAGATCTTGGATCTTGGTGGTTAAGTTGTACTTAGTTTATTTTGATTACTACATTATCTTATTCGAATCTTGAAATAATTCAAGAGTTGCCTGTAGTTCATTTGAGGTTCATGATCATTCATAAAACAGTATTTGCCCATGCTGATATTATTATAGGCTAAATAAAGGGTGAGTATATGTATCAACTTTTTAAGTATACTTACTTATGATGTCTCCTTGAATGTCCTACACACCTTTTTCGTGCTTTTAATCGTTGTTTTCTTTTCTTTATGGTTTCTTAGAGAATTTTTGGTTTTATTAAAATGTAAATACTCGTACGAAAACAAACAACCTTATATGTGTGCAGAAGATCCGAGTTAACGAGTGTTAATCTTATATATTTTCTTTCTAAATATTTTTCTGTTTTGTAAGTATATATACATGTGTGAGATGAGATGGTATAACTTTTGTGTCCCCATTGAAGTCATAAGCAGATAGAATAAATTAAGATTGAGCCTCATATTACCTTTACAGAATCGAGAAGACGATGTTGTTATTTCATGACTTGTCATAAAAAGGTTTGATATTACATTTAATCCTCTATCAAATATGACCGATGAATTACTAATAATTTTTATTATTAGTTTTGGGTGAAACGAAGCTCCTATCGTCCTGTGCACTATTTCATTATCAGACCATCATAACACACAACTTAATAGGCCACTTTTCAATAAATAATATACAAACTCTTCATTTGCGAAATCAAAGAATTAGAACTTAACAAGAAAAATACACACAATTAATCAGAATCGGACCCAAACAATCACACAAGCACCAAGTCGGTTTTTTTTTTGTTCTTTTTTTTCATTTGAATCTTTGCTTTAGAACTTTGCTTGTAGCTCATCCACCACACTTTTATCCACTTGGAATGCCTTGGCTAAAATATCCCCTGGAATTGGTGGATTTGCACCAAAAACAGCGTTTGCGATTGTTATAGCACCTGGATTTTGACTACTCAACGAGGCAATAGCCACTGCATATCCATTTCCGACATTGCGTTGGAAATGAACAAGTCCTACGGGGAACACAAAAACATCACCTTTTTGTAGTACCTTGGTGATAAAACGGTTATCAGGGTTAGAAGTGACAAATCCGACTTCTAGGGTCCCTTCAAGAACCGTAAGGATCTCAGTGGCTCTTGGGTGAGTGTGAGGGGGATTAAGTCCCCATGGTGCATAGTCAATCCGAACCATTGAGATTCCCAAAGTGTTTAGTCCTGGTAATTGAGTTGCAAAGACAGGGGTCACCTTTGATCCCACGGCGTTTGATGTGTTACCCCTGATGTGGAGCCCACTAAAGAAGAAGTCCTCTGATTGGACTTGCATCGGGTTCTTGCATGCTATGCCATTTACTTTCACTGCTCATTAAGTACGATATGCCGTTAGATCAACACGCACGTACATTGTATGCATATTAAAATCTAATTTAAAAAAAGGTGAACAATATATATGTAACGATGAGTAATAAAGTTAAAGACTATACATGAGCTGCTAGGATCGGCTACACAAAAATCTTGGAGCGGTGATGGCTCGTAGGCTAAGGCAAGACATCCAAGAGTTAGAGCTAGAACACTAAATAGGGTGAGTTTTTCGACATCTCTTTTAAATTGCTGATACAAATATAGATAAGATGGTTTGATGGTATATGAAGCTGCTTTGTGCCATTT
>CAJVGC010000582.1:23712899-23810312 GCA_910822075.1 Senecio squalidus
AAAATTTGATAATTTCTATGTAGCCTAATAAGACAAAAAGGTTGGTGAAGGACCATTTTTGTAATAGAAATCCCAAAGGACTAGATTTGTAATAAAATTCTGGAGGACTAAAATTGAAATACTTTTTAACGTTAATCTTAATCGTATAAATAAGGCATAAAACCCCTAAACTTATCTTAAGAGCATACTAGACTTATACTAAAGGCACTTAGAACTAAACGTTCCCGACATAACGATTCGAACCACATAAAATACAAATACGATACTCATAAAATACGAGAAATACGAATACGATAAAGCATAAAAGGAATACAATAGGGTCAAAACATAAACATAAATAAATAAAACGAATACGGGTCGTTAGAAGTATACCTAGAAATTCGCGAATGTCACAGAACTCGAAGTGGACACAATCGAGGTCGGGGAAGAAAATTACCGATTTCTATCACGGGAGGATCTTTGATGACTTCATCTTCGAGAGGAAAAGGGAAGGCGAAAATGCAAGAAGAAAATTTGTTGAGTATGAATGATTTCACCAAATACATGCAAGCAATACAAGCCGCAAACCCGAACTTTCTTATTCTCAAATTTCCAATCAATAATCAAAACGAGGAAGAGGAGGACAACGATGAAGATGATTATTAAATGTGGGTATTTGAATAATTTGGATCAATTTCGTACGTTTTATGTATTGTTTCGAGCGTTTTATGTATGTTATCGAGAATATTTTGGAACAATTTGTTGAATATTTTATGGTTATGAGAATTTGGATTATTTGATTATTCATTTCTTTTATAAATTTTGTTTAGAATAAGTTGTTTGGAATAAGCTGTTTGGATCGAAATAAGCAGAAAGTCGGGATATAAGCAGAAAATAAGTTGCTATTTTTTTTAGCCGAAAGAACTTAAGCGATGATTTATCGTCGCTAAAAGTCTATTTAATAAGTATTAATTAATTAAATAAATAATAATTAAATAATTAAATAAATAATATTAAATAAATAAATAAATATTTAAATAATTAATTCGGCTTGAAAAAGTTAAGGTGGGACCCACAAAGTCGTCGCCGTTTGGTAAGCGAGATCGTCGCCAAAACTTTCGGAGCCGATTTGTCGCCAAGGCTTTTGGCGACGATATTTGGCTTTTGATGACGATTTTTTGGTGTTGCCGATTGTTGTAGTGTTTATTTAGGATTACCATCATGGTCGTGTGGTTGAATAGTGAGTCAACAATTCAAATAAAAAGCAGCATAAGCACCACAAAGTAAAGTAAAGATGTATACGTCCATCTTTCAAAGCCAAACAACCGTCCTAAAAAGGCGAAACTTCGACACAAAAATGTGTGTGGCATGGCCACTTCAATAAAATATATCCCGTCATTAAAGGGATGAAAGGCTAGCTAAGTCAAAACGTGTAACCCATTTAAAGCAAAAAGGCATAACATTGCAAAGACGTGAAACCCATCACGCAAAAATCAACACGGTCGCATTAATGAAATTATCCGTTCATTAAAGGGACGAAAGCTATAAACAGCTAACATGCAAAGATGCGTGACTAGAGAGGGTGAAACGACACAACTTCTCAAAAACGTGACACACCATCACGCATAGAAGAGTGTATATAGCAAAAATGGATCGCTTAATATCCAACTCGTACAACGAAAAGGTCAATACTCAAGAATCAGCACTCTCCAAAGGGACATTGAACATTCATAGTTCATATTCATATTCATATATGTTACATTTACGAAAAAATAATCTCACATTATAGTATGACAAGTTTGTCAACTAATGTATAAGTTATGAAATAGCTAAACGTATAAATAAGATCTTGCAAAGCGAAAAGATCAAGCCATACCACACTTTAGTCAGCTATACATGATACAATAGTAATAGCTCATTATTTATTGCATTTACATGTAATCCACATGAACTTGGGGGCTTAATGAGGTTACCCATCACATAAACACCCGTGGCATACTAACAAGATAAGTACTAACTAAATTAATATAACTCATACATGGAATATGTAATATTCCGCATAGAGTATAATTGGCCGAACAGAACGTAATCTCCGAACAGAAACCTACAAGGATTTGCTACCCAACTTGCAAAGATATCTTCATCTTCAAATGACATATTTGTTCATAAAGCCTTGCCTATAAATAGATATAAAGAATTGGTTTAGAGACATAAATTCAATACAGTATCTCCTTACTATAATTCTATGCTTCGAATGTATTATTTATTATATTCATCGTTGGAGCTTAGTCTCGGGACAAAACCCCAAAATAAGGGTAACGATCTCTTTTCTTTCTTGAATGAGACAGATTAACAGGTTCATCACAATAGAGACCAAAACCCATAAACCGAACCTATGAATTAAGGTATCATCAAACAGACAAAATTTAAACCAATGAAATGAATAAGTAAATGTTGCGTATGTACGCTTAAATATTTTATATTAGCACCTTGTACGTATTATTGCCTTCAACAAATATATTAATATATATATATATATATATATATATATATATATATATATATATATATATATATTAATGTACTAGCTTAACACCCGTGTGATACACGGTATTACTTACTTTTAATATAAAAAAAGATTGGTCGAAGAGAAGTTCATATGATTATTAATGTTTTTTATGTCTAGTTTTAAAAATTATTAGTCTAAATTGGTTAATCTTTGTATGAGTATTCAATAGGCTTTAATGTAGTTAGTAAAATATTAGAAAACATGTATCTTTTAAAACAAAATCTACTATATTAATAGAATCTGTTAAGTCATAAGCAACAACTCAATAAATTTATTTAAGTATGCCAATCAAGACTAATGAAAATGAACACGCTTATTAAGCGGGCCTATCTAAACCTGGACTAACTTGAAAATCATGTTACAACTCGATGACCATAACGATAGGTGCATCACTATTCCATAGCAATTATAAAACATTTTTATCTAATGAACTTAATTTGCTAATGTAGCTTGTTTTCCTCTATTGTAAGCATAACATTATATTCTTGGCAAAAAAAAGAGGTTGTTCATTCTAATCACCTAAGGGATCTATCTTAAAAGGAAAAAAAAATCAATCATAATTAGTTTTATGAAAAAACAATGTTTATATTCTAACTTATCGTTAAGCCTAAATGGACTATGTTTTCGAAATAAGCTTATAAGCTAAAAAGTCTACTACATAAGCTAGTAATAAAAAAAAAAAAAAATTCAAACACCCTATAAGCTTATAATTTCCAAAACAGTTTGAGCCAATCGACCAAATCAACCCGTCTTTTTCGTACATGTCTTTGAAATATATGTAGATCCTATGCTGCCATAAAAGGAAAAAGAAAACCATTCCACACAAGAAATTGAAAAGGAAACAAAAATAGATGTTATTTATTCTTAACATAAAAATTACCCGATTGTATCGGAGTGTTCAAGTCGTAAGGTGAAAGGGTCCTGAAGTTTCCATGGTTAAGGCCCTGCCGTAGACTCCCAAATCATTCATCGTTCTCTTAAAAGAAAAAGAAAAAAAGTCAAATCTTACAAAGCATATAAAAAGACATTGTTTGAAAAAACACGAAACGTTTATGAACTCTCTTAAAACCAAAACAATCTACACAAAAAGCATCCACTTACTTGAAATGATATGTTCCAACGCCAAACCATTTTAACCCATTACAGAACAGCCGGACCTGCCCATTTTACACCTCAAATATCTAACTTTTCTTTAAACTTAGTTGAAAGGAATAGGCAAAATAGAAAAAAAAAAATATTTAAAAGATTCTCCGTATGTATGCTAAACAGTAGAAGTTATTCAATGAAAAAACATGTCCATCTTACTTTGGTGGATGGAAAGCTTCTCCAACTTGGGGCCACCATTTGGCTCCCGTTACCTCAAGAAAGCTAAAATATGTCAAACTGTAAAGTACTAATTCCATTTTATTATACTACTGTTTTCATTTTCCCTAAGAATTTAAAGAATCTTGAAGTATATGAGTTATGACCAAAAACATACTAAAAGTGAAGTACGGGTACTGTACATCTAAATTTACCAAGTAAATTATGACAAAAAAACCCCACCAAACCAACATCCCGAACCAAGTTTATAGATACCGGCTTGATGGCAACTACTAAAAAGATGATTGTTATGAACTTCGGCTAAATCTTATGGAATTTTTTATTGCAGAAGGAAAAGTGTTTATACCCGATCATATCCACCCAGTTTAATAACGGACCTCCACAACCTATCACAAATAAATGAAAATAAAATGGGACTTAACCCAAAAATTAGAAGATAATAAAAAGAAAAATTGGAATCATATCACTTACTTCAGGCAATTTAAAGGTTGTCCATAAAACTTTGGAGGCTTGAATTCCATGAACTTTTCCCTATAAACGACATCCACTTCTCTCATGAATTTTTCTTGTTCCTCGGCAGTCCCAGATTCATAGCCCTCGTCCATCTAACAATAACATATTAGGTGAAGTTTAGAATTAAATAGATAAAGCCAACTCAAGATGTTGACTTAAAGTCTAAATTTCAATGTTATATTACCGTTGTGTCATCTAGCTCGTTCTTTGGTGTCTTTGCAATATGATCCTCAGATTTGGCTTGTGAATACGTCACGAAGGCATTGGGTGTAGGAAGCTGTTGAAGTTTTTCATCTCCTATAAAACCTTCTCCATCGTTATTCCCTGAAATCTTCATAGAACCACCATGGTCAGTTTCTTCTATAACACCATGGCTACCATCCATATTCCAGTTTTGGCGAAATATATCTACATTGGCATATTCCAGTCAACGACAACAATCGTCTAATACTTTGTTTGATAAGTTTAGGAAAAAATCAGTCGACAACATGCTATAATCAAAATATAGGTTTTGTAAACTTTACCTTTGACAGAATTGAAGATGAAAATCTGTAAAACGAAAGTGAGAAAAACGAAAAGAAAGCAAACAAATATATAGAGAAAAAAATTCAGAACCTACATTAAAAAACACAAGTATAATCATGCATCCAAAAAATTTACGTCACCAAAAGTCATAAAAACTTGAATCATAATACACAAAATCACCATTATTAACAAACAACACCACATTTCAAATTTTGTTTCAGTCAGACATTTTATCAAGCAGTTGGTATTCATCATTTGTTTTTTTATTTTGGAAAAAAAGCTTTATAATCCAAATGTTGCTATGAAAGTTGAGTTAAAAGAAATTTGATTCACATACCGAGATAAAGTGTTGTTAGGTGTGATCATGCTTCTGTCACACATAAGGGGAATAATGCTTCTTTCAACACATCAAAAAACCCTTTTGTCAACTCAGCTAACTCTTCATGTATTTAAACCCTTGACCTTGTAAACAGAAAAAAAAAAAAGATGTCTCTCAGTTCATACATCATAAGTATCAAAAGGTGTTAAGCATCATTCAGAATCGTCTTTGTTTTACGTCACAATTACAAAAAGGTTAAGGAACTAAACATGATTGTTTAAATAACAAAATTTTTATTGAAAGCCTAACAGTAGCCATCAAAATTTGTTTTACATCAGCCAAATAATCCTTAATGCTTTAAAAGTATAATTTTGTCCAAATACAAATCATATGTAATCAAACACACAGGTAATGTGAATAAACAAA
This sequence comes from Senecio squalidus, assembly GCA_910822075.1. NCBI lineage: Eukaryota > Viridiplantae > Streptophyta > Magnoliopsida > Asterales > Asteraceae > Senecio > Senecio squalidus. The sequence goes on from CAJVGC010000582.1 coordinate 23,718,554, forward strand.
CCGCTATGTGTCATGAAAATTCATAGTCATTTGTCTTATTGAATACAAAAAAAAGACAAAATGGCAGAAACAAACAAACCAACATTCTAGTGTAAATTAAGTACTTACTTAATAATAAGATATCCTTCTTTGTTTTGTTTCTTCTTAAATATTACTACTAAGGGGTTAAGTTATGAGTTTTTTTACCGGTTATTAATTTTGAGAATCGATTTAAACATGAATTAATTGGTTATATACTAAAATAACCAACATCTCTCGACCTTTTAATCAAGCCAAATAAATAATTTATTAGATCTTAAATTAAAACATGAGTTCTTATTTATGCATTTCATCAAACACTTAATATGCATATACATATAGTCAAATTACTTACTAAACAAAATATAACATACGAATAAAGATTGAGAAAACAAACCTTTACGATAGAGGTCGAGGTTATAGTTGAAACAAACATTCTTTGATGGTTGGCTTTAGTTTCTTAATTTCTACTGCCTATGAGATAAGAAACGACTAAGCAAATCAAATAAAACATACATGTTCAATAAAAAACCAAACATAAAGAAGATGTGAAATAAAAATATGTTATTTAGCAAAGGATAAAACACGAACCTGGTGAATAATATCTAATGAATATTTTCTGGAAAAACATATAAAGAATAGTGTAGGTTGAAATGTAAACATGAGATAGTTCAGGGTGTAGATTGTAAATATTTTGTATTCTGTTATTTCCCTCTTTATAACAGTAACAAACTTGGTTTTTTTGATTAACAAAATGAATTCAGTTAATCTTTCATCGTTTCCTTTCTTCCCCAATGTCGCCATTGTTACACTTCACATGGTATCAGAGCAACAATGGCTTTGATAACCTAATTTTGTTGTGATAATTGTGTTTCCGTGCTAATCAGTTGTGATTATTGTGTTTGTAAGATCAATTGTGAAGATTGTTGTGAATTTGATTCTGATTACAATCGAGTGTTTGATCGATTGATTGAATCATTTTTTACTCTGAAGATCTTCAATTGTATGCAATTGATTTTATTGTGTTGAAACTTCACAATTTGTGAATTAGGTTAAGATTTGGGGAAAATTCGTTATTTCTGTTAAAATTGTTGAGTTGCTTCCGCTGTTGCAAAAATGGATGCTAGTAGTCCGTTGTATGTTCATCCATCTGATGGTCCAGGTTCATTACCGGTTCAAGAAAAGTTAATTGGAGCACAAAACTATCATCCATGGCGTCGATCAATGGAGATTGGTTTGTCTACCAAGAGAAAATTGGGCTTTGTTAAAGGTACTGTTACTAGACCAGCTAATACAAATGCTGTGAATGTAGAAATGTGGGAGACTTGTAACAACCTTGTGATTAGTTGGATTATGAACTCAGTTTCTGATTCAATTGCAAAGTCAATTATGTTCATTGGTACTGCATGTGAGATTTGGAATCAGCTAGAAACTAGATTCTCTCTAAGTAATGGTTCTAGAAAATACAAGCTGAGTAAAGAGTGTTTTGAAGTGCAACAAACAAATAGTTCAGTGAGTGAATATTACACTAGGTTGAAGTGTGTTTGGGAAGAATTGGATTCCATTACTGTTTTGCCTAAACTAAGTACTATCACACCTGAAATTTCTGTGTTTCTAAATGTTGTTGAGAAACAAAAGGAAGAACAGAGGTTGTTTCAGTTTCTGAATGGATTAGATGAGGTTTATAGTGCTCAGAGAAGTCAATTGTTGTTGATGAATCCTCTTCCTAGTGTAGAGAATGCTTGTGCTGTAATTCAACAAGAAGAGTCACAGAAAGATGTGTTTCAGACTGGTGTTTTAAATGTTGAATCTACTGCTTTGTTTAGTAAGCAAGAGACTAAAGGAAAATGCTCTATCTGTGGATTTAAGTGGCATCCACCTGAGAAATGCTGGGAAAAGGTGGGTTATCCAGTTTGGCATCACAAGTATAAGCAATCTCAGTCACAGAATAGGCAGACTCAATCAAGGGCAAAGAGTTTTGGAAATGGTTCAGGAAACAATTACAAGAAGACTGCAGCCAATGTAACTAGTGTAACTAGTGCAGCTAATGTCAGTAGTGGGTCAAGCAATTTCACATTCACACCTGAGCAATTTGAAACCTTGATGAGGAGTGTAATGAATGATATGAAGAATAATGGAGCAGCTGGTATGGATAGCACTGATGATGAGCTTGAGTTTGTTGCAGGTATGCTTTGTCTTAGTGCAGCTGCCAATAGTAATAGTGCTCTATATTATTGGATTTTAGACACAGGTGCAACTGATCATATGACACCTCATTCAAAATCTATGCTAAATGCTAAAATTCTTCAAAACATGCCTGAGATCACTTTACCAAATGGCCAATCCTCTGTTATTACTCAAACAGGACAAGTCAATCTGAATAATGGAATAGTCCTTAAAGATGTGCTTTGTGTTCCATCATTCAAATTTAGTCTGCTGTCTATACCCAAGTTGACTATGGATAGTAACTGTATAGCTATTTTCTTTCCAAACTTCTGTATACTTCAGGACTTGACAACAAAGCAGGTTCTGGGTCTGGGTAAGAAAGTGGCAGGACTGTATCACTTACTCAATGTTGCTGTGGATTCTTTGGATGAAAGACTTAGTCATATGCTGAAGACTCATGTTAATGATGGTTTGTTTTCTTGTTCAGCAGGAGTTTATAGTAATTCTGTTTCTCCTAATAAGTTTAGTCTGTGGCATCATAGACTAGGACATCTGTCTGTTTCTAGAATGAAACATATTAAACATCCTGATGTATCTGTTAAAGATTCTAATGAAGCCGTTTGTATTACTTGTCCAATGGCAAAACAAACAAAGCTACCTTACTCTGTAAGTGATTCTCATAATTCTCATGCTTTTGGCTTGATTCATATAGATACTTGGGGTTCTTATAAGGTAGTTACAAATGGGAAACATAAGTATTTTTTAACAATTGTGGATGACTATAGTAGAGCTACATGGACATATTTGATGGTTCATAAATCTGATGCCTTTGCTGTCTTAAAAGCTTTTCTAAAGTTTGTTGAAAGACAGTTTGATACAAAAGTAAAGTGTGTAAGATCAGATAATGCTCTTGAATTTGTTCGAGGTCCTTGTGCTGCATTTCTATCTAGTCAAGGTATTGAGCATCAAACTAGCTGTGTTGATAGGCCTCAACAGAATGGAAGGGTTGAAAGAAAACATAGGCATATTTTGGAAATTGCTAGAGCTTTAAGGTTTCAGTCAAATTTGCCTTTAAGATTTTGGGGAGACTGTGTGACTACTGCCACATATCTTATAAATAGGTTTCCTTCTCCCATTCTTCAGTACAGAACCCCCTATGAAATGCTTCTCCACAAAGAACCTGATTATTCTAATTTGAGAGTCTTTGGATGTCTTGCTATGGCTACTAATCCTTCAAGAGTTTCTGATAAGTTTGCTCCCAGAGGTGTTCCATGTGTCTTTATAGGATATCCTGTACATCAAAAGGGATACAAGCTGTACAATTTACTTACTCACTGCAATTTTGTAAGTAGAGATGTTCAGTTTCATGAACAGGTTTTCCCTTTTGCTGAGTCTAATCCCTCTAAATTTCTCAACCCTGTTCCTGTTTCTATGCCAAATTGCCTTCCTGTCTATGATGATCCTGTTATACAACCACTGCCACCTGAGCACTCTATCAATCAAGAGCCTGTGGTTGAATCATCTGTTAACAATGATATTCCAAGTTCTTCTGCTCTTCCTTCTGAACCTCTCAGGAAGTCTACAAGAACATCTAAACCTCCAGTTTGGGCAAAAGATTTTGAAGCTCCAACCATTAAACCAATGGCTTTTCAAGTCACTTCTCCTGTATTGTCTTCTCAGTTTCAATGTTTTCTAAGTGTTCTTGAAGCTCACAGTGATCCTAAGAGTTTTAAAGAGGCAATAAATGATCCACAGTGGTGTGAAGCCATGAATAAAGAACTGAGGGCTTTGGAGGAAAATGGTACATGGGATATTACTCCTCTACCACCTAATAAGAAGGCTATTTCTTGTCACTGGCTATACAAGACTAAGTTGAAAGCTGATGGTTCAGTAGAAAGGAAGAAGGCTAGGCTGGTAATTCAAGGGAATAGACAAAGAAAGGGTGAAGACTATGACGAGACCTTTGCTCCAGTTGCCAAAATGGTCACTGTCAGATCATTGTTGGCAGTTGCTGCTATGCAAGGATGGGACATATGTCAAATGGATGTGTCAAATGCCTTTTTACATGGAGATTTAATGGAGGAAGTTTATATGCAAATACCTTTGGGATATGTTGGAACAGGGGAGCCAGTGCAGAATGTTAAGTCTGGGTCTACTCAAGTTTGCAGATTAAAGAAATCCTTGTATGGTTTGAAGCAAGCTCCAAGACAATGGTTTTCTAAATTGTCTTCTGCACTTACTTCATTTGGTTTCCAACAATCCAAGGCAGACTATTCATTGTTTACAAAGAAGGAAGGTGAGACATTTACTGCTATTTTGGTATATGTAGATGATCTTATGATCACAGGAAATGATTCTGCTCAGATTCAACAATTGAAGAATCAACTCAATTCTACTTTCCATATGAAGGATCTTGGAGCATTGCACTATTTTCTGGGTTTAGAGGTTACTAAAGCAAATTCAGGATTGTTTGTTTCTCAGAAAAAGTATACTCTGGAGTTGTTAAAAGAAGCAGGGGTCATGTCAAGTAAACCTTACAAGCTTCCCATGGATCCTAATTTGAAACTACAAGCTGATATGGGGACTCCATTGCATGATCCAGAGGTCTATAGAAGATACATTGGCAAACTAATCTACCTTACTATCACTAGGCCTGACATTTGTTATACAGTGCAGCTATTGAGTCAATTCATGCAAACACCAACTTCTGTACATATGCAGGCTGTAAAACATCTTCTGAGATATCTTTTAAATTCTCCAGGACAAGGGATTTTATTAGCTCACAAATCAAAAGTGCAGTTGACTGCATATTGTGATTCAGATTGGGCAAGTTGTCCTATGACCAGGAGATCAACTACTGGTTATTGTATTCTCTTGGGTGACTCTCCTATTTCCTGGAAATCAAAGAAACAAGGTGTGGTATCCAGAAGTTCAGCTGAAGCTGAATACAGAGCAATGGCTGTTACATGTTGTGAAGTTACTTGGTTACTCAGTTTATTAAAAGATCTTGGTCTCAAAGATTTGCATCCTATAACTTTACACTGTGACAATCAAGCAGCTATACATATAGCTGCTAATCCTGTTTTCCATGCTAGAACCAAACACATTGAAGTGGATTGTCATTATGTAAGAGATCAAGTCAAAGATGGGACTGTCAAACCAACATATCTTCACACTTCAAAACAACTGGCAGATGTCTTTACCAAAATTCTTCCTGTTAATCAACATCATACTCTTTTGTCCAAGTTGGGAGTTTCTTCATTCCATCACTCTCAACTTGCAGGGGAGTATAAAGAATAGTGTAGGTTGAAATGTAAACATGAGATAGTTCAGGGTGTAGATTGTAAATATTTTGTATTCTGTTATTTCCCTCTTTATAACAGTAACAAACTTGGTTTTTTTGATTAACAAAATGAATTCAGTTAATCTTTCATCGTTTCCTTTCTTCCCCAATGTCGCCATTGTTACACTTCACAAAACAAAAGAAAAAACATTGATAAAAGTTAAATCTAAACCTTCGATGGTAAAAATAGTTCAGAATCCTAAATAAACTCCAAAGTTGTAAACTCCTACCTTTTCTTCATTTGATTTCTCACTTAAACAATTTATTAGGTTTGGTAAGTAGAAAGAGGAAAATGAAGAATAATTCATTCAAAAGTTGCTTGGAGATTGAAAAGAAAGGAAAGAGTATTGAAGAAGTTTTGGGATTTCGATGGCAATTTAAAATTACTGGCAAATAAACTGGTGAAAAAACACAACCCGATGTAATGCCTAAAACAACGTGCCTTTCCATTTTTTTAAAACAGCCATCTATATTTTTTTTTCCTTTTAAAAAAAATTGATTTAAGTATCTTAATGACATCAGGAAGGTAATAAAATGTCATATGTGGATAGTCTAATAAGGAGACACCTTAACTTAATGAGGTCAGCTTTAAATCTCATTTATTAGGTATAAAAGATACTATATAATAGTGGTAAAGTTAGTCGAGTCTAAGTGATCGACTATATCAAACAACTAAACAATTTATTTATATAACATTGCAGTATTTAATAGCACATGACACTTAACCAATTGCATGCCATATTAATATATTATTGACATATATATTACGACGTGTAAAAATAGTCAGAGAAATGGTTGGCCTCACACTTACTTTTTACCAACAAAATTTAATTCCTTTCTTTTTAAAAAATAATTACAACTATAAAAATGAAGTTACATCATAAGATTTATTTAAAATATAACGAAGAACATAATGTTATGTGTTATTCATCTATTACAGTGTTAAGAAGTCTGCCCCATTTTAAAACAAGTTGTCAAGTTTATGGATATTGAGTGATAGTATGTTTGAACAACTCGATAATAGTTCACTTTGAGGACTTTCGAAACCAAACTCGATATGTTATATGTTCGACTTGATTGAGTTAAAATGAAACTCGAATTTGAATCACTTGATAAAAGTATGGCTTCTTTGCAGTTTCTTTTTTTTTTTTTTTTTGAACGGCAAAAATACAAACAAGAAGTTTCGGCATTGCCATCACCCCGTGTTTGTATTCAAATATATTAAATTAGCAAGAAGCTAAAAGAACCAGTTACATAAACGTATACATTTGATTTCTAATCCAAAATGACCAATCAAGTTTGCGTCTACCTCTATTGTTACACCATAAAAAAAACTTGCGACACCATCATGTTAAAAACATCACTACAATAGAACTTCTTGGGAGAGAAAATCAACTTGTTCCTGAAATTCTATACAGACCACCATAAAGCAAAAAAGGTTGCTTCCACATAATCCTTCTTCTGTCTTTTTATTTTTAACTCGTCAAACCAACTTTTTCAACTATTCCATGAATCAAAATAAGTTGTAGGAAAATCCCACCAAATCAACATCCTCTTTAAAAGTTCATCTGTAAAAGAACACGAGAAAAAAGTATGATTAGTAGTTTCCGCCCGTTCTTTGCACATCGGACACTCCAAGCTTTGAATATCAAGACCACGCAAGGACATGTTAAATCTTGTCGGAAGTTTATCACCTCCTATTCTCCAAACAAGAAGATTGACTTTAATGAGTACAAGCTTACACCATCGTGTAGAATCACCTGCTACCATATTAAGATTAGAAGCAATAACTTTCCGAATAGAAGTAACGGAAAACAACCCATTCTCCTCCAACTTTCAGCTCCATTAATCTATGCCATTGGTTAAATGAACATCACAAAGGTAGTTTCTAAGTTGTAAAAGTTGCTCATTTGCAGTTATTAATGTAATTATGGTTTCGAGAAAACCTACGTTATCTTTTATATAATTGGTCTTATTTGAGTCAAGTACTTTTTTCTTACTTTTAGGGAGAACGGCATATAGTGTAGGCGAACCCCGCAATTCAGATGAATTAAAATATAAATCGTCTTTGGTACATTTTACTCATGAAAGGACATATGAGAATAGGCCATGCCTAAGGAGCGGCAAAAGTAGCGATTGTATAGAGTTCAAGTTTGAAAAGAGTCTAAAATTATATAAAAAAGGTTAAAAATAACATATATAAATATAAATAATAAATGGGAAAATAATAGGCTTGCTGATAGCAAGTATGATAAGAGATAACTATAGGGAGAAGAATATTAAATCATTTTCAAATTTTTTTATCTTAGTTGTATATATAAATAGGTGATGATAGCATCACTTATTATTTTCTCAATATAAATATATAATATATAGCGGGGTGAGCAAAAATCGGACCGAAAACCCAAAATCCGAAAAAAAACGATAAAAACCGAACCATAAACTGGACCGAATACAAAAACCGATGGTTTGGGTTTCGATTTTTGAGAAACCGAAAAAAACGGTTCGGTTTGGGTCAGAGGGTAAAACCAAACCGAAAAAAACCAAACCGAACCATTATATGTATATCAATTTTAATATATTCACTTTTAGTAGATATCTTAATTTTTATTTTTTTATTTTTTTCTTTTTGTCTAAAATTCTAAATCATGCTAATTAATTAGTTCTTAAACATACAAACTTTCGATGCTAATAGTGAAGACTCAAAGTTTTTTTTTTCTAAATTGACAATCTCATACTTATCAATATGTAATCTTTTGGTGCCATGTTGACCACAATACTCAGCAACATACAGGTTTATTTCTTCAATTTTGATTTTTTTTTTGTTGCCATGTAGGCTATAGTTTATTAAGCCACATATAGTATTTCTTTTTCTTAATTTTGTGTTTAAAGTTTTCCGATTCATATAATTATGTTCTAGTAATATGCACAACTTCATGTTATAAGTTGTGAACTGTTGCGCCAATTATTGCGTAACATAGGCTTCCATTTAAGATTTATTTCACAAGTTTTCCTTGAAAGATCTATGAATTTGCCCATGTTCAAAAACCGAAACCGAGTGGAACCGAACCAATGTAGAAACCGAACCCAAACGGTTCGAAACTTTCAGGAATCGAAATTTCGGTTTGGGTTCGGGTTGAGATCGGAACCGACCCAAACCTACCCATACTCACCCCTGACGGGTATTACATAAAATGTGAGTAGTTTACTTGGTTAAATATGCAAGACAAATTCCTTTGCTCCAAGTTGGTCCCAAGTTCAACCTCTTATTTTTCTTTTAGTTTATTGTATTTTGGGGTCTAATTTACATATGATACATGGTATTTGAATTTTCAAAACCATTTATTGTATTTTGGGGTCAAATTCATATTTGAGGGAATTTGAATTTTCAAAACGGACTCTGATATTACAGGAGATTTGAATTCTCAAAATCGACCCTGATTATACCACCAATTGTATCGATTATCAAATATTATATGACCTATCAAATATATTAAATATTTTTAGAATAATTTATCATTACTTAGCAAACATTTTATGACATATGAGAATGAGAAAACAATATTTGACCTATAAAAGAATTATAAAGAAAAGGGTTTGTTACTTGCACTCTTTTTTTTCTTCCGTGATTGCATCATAATCGGTGCTACTAGAAGCACACATGATTTTCTTAATTATTTAACCAATGACCAGACAAACTATTCATCAAAACTAAATTAAAAATAGGACACTAAAAGAGTAAAAATATATATTTATCCTCCCTTCTCTTTATTGTGTGTTGTAAAAGACTTGAAAAGATAACGTAGATGGTTGTGTGTCTTCAACTAGTTTCACATGTTCTTTCGACTCGACAAAAGTATATGGATGCATGGTCGGTATTGAGTTTTGAGAGGGCTAAAAATATGCCCTAAAAACAAACTTAAACAAAAAACACATTTTTCATAGGTTTACAACCTTGTCAAAATAGACGGCTCATCCAGACGACGATTTATGAAATAAATAAGATGTTATAAAACAAAACAACTATATGAGATAATCTCTAAATTACAACTTCAATATATCAAATCAAGTAAAATAATGTCTACATGTATTTAAGAAAAGAAAAAAAAAGTAAAAAAAGGAAAAATAACATCAATTATTTAAGCGTTGTCTACATTTATCTATAAAAGAAATATTCATTCAATACTTAAAATTGCTAAACCGTTTAAAGTTTTAAACACCTTTGAGTTTTGACTCGTTGTACTCCTACTACCCCATAAATAAGAGTTTAATAACTGTAATGAACGTTTGGACGCCCAATAGAATTGCCACACTCGCTCTAGTCTAAGTGATATGCATTTTATATTTTATTTATTTTTTTGGCATAAACAAATTAAACTCGGGTTTAAATATTAGCACGATAAATTATGGACTAAATTAACCTAAATATATATATACTCCGACCTAAAAAAATATACTCACTAACGAGTGGTATCCTGGTCGATGCCCTTCGCACTTCTAGAGAGGCATAACCCGGCTGGTACATGACCCGGGCTTAGGCTTATAGCTAGGTCTTTTTGGTACTATCTTGGTGAACCCAATGGTTTAGGATTTTGGGTCATTCTAATTTGGTTGTCATGTTTGTCTTTGGAATAACATTTTATTGCTTAAAAAAGAAAATATTGTGAGCATGTGGTCAACCATAAATATGGTTGTTTTACCTTTTTTTCAACGTTTTATTCAATAGTTGCATAAAAATGTTAAGCTATCAAACAAACTAAAAATAAAATTCATGGATGACATAAAAGTTTATCCTCGATCATGTGCGGGGATCATGGAAAAATCAGTGTGGGCTCTACAAGACGTCACATATTAATTAAAAATAACAAATCTTCCTATTATCTTTAATCTTTAATATATAATAAAAGAGGGGCCTTAAATGCCACATGGCAACATGGCAAAATAAGGACCATTAGATGGTTTAACTTCTTTGATTTTCACCGTTAGATCAAATTGATGATGTGATCAAACATTATTTTTATTTTACACCATTTTAAAATACATAATTACGTTATCTATTTAATTCCCATTTCTACTAAAATAAAAACAAAATTCTAATTTATATAAAAAAAACCACTTAATTTGAACTATAATTTAACTTATTGTTATTTTAAAATCTCCTAATAAAAAAATATTAAAACATATGTATAAACGTAAAAGTGTTTATGTTATTATAACTATAAAGTATAAACGTAAAAGTATATGTTTTATTATACGTATTACATTGTCTTTTCATAATAACTTAAAATCTACATAAACATAAAGTTTATGATTCAATTTTTTTTCCGCGCTATCGCGGGACAATAATCTAGTATTGATTGAAAGAGACTAAAATTTTAATTTTTAATATTAATAAAACGAAAATTTTTAAATGTTAAATGATATGGGTTATTTGGATGGATTCATTTATTTGATTTTTAACCGTTAAATCAGATTAATAATGTTATTAAAAACTATTTTTATTTTATACCTTTTTATAATACATAATTACATTATATCCTTCATTCCATCTCAACTTAAATAAAAAACGTAATTTTAATTTACTTATAAAATCGTATAATTTGAATTATGATTTACAATATTGTTATTCTAAAATTTCTTAATAAAATATATCAAAATATGTGTATAAACATGATATATAAAATTGTCTTCTTATAATAATAACTTAAAACCTACAAAACATAAAGTTTACGACTCAATTTTTATCTTTATCCACGCAATCGCGAGACAACAATTTAGTTTCTCAACAAAAAAAATAAGTAAATGAATAGAATCAATTAACTTACAGAAATAAAATTAAAATTTTTGTTAAATTAAATACGCCAATCGATGGTTTTTAAGTTAATAAATGATAACGATAATATATTTTTATTTGTTGTCTCTAACATTTTTTAGTCGCATACCGACTCATAGTCTAATTAAATCTTTACAATAATATGACTAAGAAATAAGCAACAAGTTGCGTCGAAATTTCTATTTGGATGACAAATCCAATCCTACTAAAAATAAAGTTTTGTGACTTAGAGTTTGAAAAATTACACAACACGTTGAACCCTAGTCAAAAACTTCACTGTCTCCGGAGTTAGGAAACGAAATGTATCAGAAGCAAAAGAGATAAACACGTGTTGATTCTCGAAACGAACTTTCTTGTGTTTAGCAACTTTGCTCGATTCAACTTTTCAACGCAGTTTATCCTGCAACAAACTCATTATCCATGAGCCCAACAAGAGGGGACAATCTTGGATTCTCCTATAAGATCCATACAAACATGTTCCCCCCGATCCCACCCAAACATAAGTATATCACTTGGCCGTAAAGTAGACCTCCCTTCAATTTGATCCGTCGGAAATTTCACGGGGGCCTCCTTTTTAGAGAAATACATGCTCGTTTAAGAGCATTATGCAACACATCCCTAACCAAATCATGCCTGAATTTGAAACCAGGTAACTTCTTGCAATGAACTGCGCACCAAAAGAATCCAAATAAACCTTGCTGCAGACTTGGCAAAGCCCATCAGCTGAAAGCACAAGGATCATTAGTCGGTACTTAATGATAGCTCGGTACTCCAAAGGCGACATATGTTGGCCTAGTCCTTCAATTGGAATAATCGTTAAGAAATAATGAGCATGGGAAGATAGGAGACATTCCAACACCGCTTTTTGGCGAGGGGATAAAACAAACTGTATTCCCAAACTATGGACGATTCCACTAAATAGGTCATACGCCAAAGCTTTATGTTTGTTTATTTATTTATTTATTTTTTTTGGAGGGGGGGGGGGGGGGTTTCCTTACTAGAGAAACGGCTAAGATTAAAATCAAAGACATGTTTAAGAGATCCATCACATACCCATAATTAGAGTAAAACCCATCAATACAACATCCCTGAAGAATGTGGTCCTGAAAACTCCAAGATTGTGCCCTCGAGGCCACAAAAAGCATAAATAGATACATCCTCACCCGAACATAAGCCCAACCCACCAAACCGAGTCGGAAGTGATGTTAACCTCCACTGAAAATCCCCCAAAAAGGGCCCTCATGTACCACAATTTCCTCTATCGCCCTCGGAAGGCCATTGTTAAAATTAGAAACAACTTCCCCTTTATACTTAGGTTGGCACGTTTTAAGACCGAACAACAACTTTTTGACACCCATATATGAGGGGAGCAAAAGAAGCTCAAATTGAGAGTCTCTTAAAAATCAGATTCAACTCATTAGTTCCATAATACGAGATGCCATTTTCACGGTTAAATTATTAATAAACCCCACATCCTGGCTAACATCGCCTCCAAGAAGTTCCACACCCAATTTCGACCTCCCAATCCCACGAGGAAACAATCCATCATGCCCTTTCTCCCCATTGCATGACGAAAAAAAAAAAAATTCTTAATGTTTAGTTCAAGGCCCAAGAAAGGGGGGGGGGGGGGGGGGGGGGGGGGGGGGGGGCTCAACCCTGATTATATCTAAGGCTTTAGCTACCTCTTTAGTGTCTCCGATAATCGTACTATCATCCAAGTACCACACATGAAAAAGAAGTTTGCATCACTCCTTATTTCGATGAACAAGTAGGTGCAAAACTAAGGGAAAAGGAAGAGGTCCTAAAGGGTCCCCTTGTTGAACTCCATTGGTGGACCAAATATAGGCATCACCCACATATCACCTCCCTGGCCGACCATATAAAAAAATCCACCCATAGGGAAATAGACGGGCATCGGGTCCGGACCCCATGTAGGAGGGTAGTCTGATCCACCAAGTCGAAGTCATTAAAAAAATCAACAGTAAGCATAGCCAACGACCCATCCGAGTGAAACTCATTTAAAAATCTATTCCTGCTATGTAGCACAACCTCTGCCCCACTAGGGACTCCCACCCCATACAAAAAGTGACAAAGTTATCCGGACATCTTCTTCCTCACACCCTTATAGCCACCTTAGAGACCAGCCTCGTCCAAATCGCTTCAAAGACAATAGGTCTAATCTCATTGTCCGATTTGAGCAATGGCGTGAGAGGCGCAAATGAAATAAACTCCGCCAAAACCTTAGGGACCTCCCCCTAAACATAAATCAACCACCACATAGATGGCATTGAGTAACACAACGACATCCGTCGACCTATTTTAACAAAATACATCTAAAATGCGATGGACCCCCAGTCTGTCCCATCTACAAGAAGTTCCTTTTCGAAAAAAAATTGTATATGTCCCATAATGTTATCAACATCAATAACATAAGGAGGCTCAAAGAGTAAGGAAATAAGCATAATCGGAAGGGGCATAACATGATGCTATTATGTGCACTATTATGTTTATGTGTTTATAACCTAGTTCTTTTCGGTCCTTTAGTGTAATAGTTATATTAATGAGGCTGCTTTTTATAAAAACAAATTAGATTAACATGTTGGAAAACAATGTTTTAGTTAGAAAAATAATTTTAACATCAGGAAAAAAAAGTAAATAAGAGATATCCAAAATGTTAAATACGAGAATCTTTTGTTTGTGCGTTGCTGTGGATATAAAAAACGTATATTGAAAAATCAAATAAAAGTAAAACTTTCAACGGTTGAAATTAATAAAAAGTATCAGAGAAGAGAGTTAAAACCGAGTCTCCTAGGAGAATGTGATACAGTTTACCACTCGAAAAAACATCCTCTTTAGTTATAATTAGTTTTTTTTTTCTTTTAAATAAATACATGGAGTGCGTCAAACGTGGGTTTACCATATATTAACTATGAGTCTCAACTATTTTAAAAATGTCATTTGGTAATATTTTCGTTTAAAGAAAAATAAGGTCTACTTATATGATAAAATTAATGATTTTTTTTTTTTTACAACGCAACACCTTATTTTATATCGTAATACAATAATAAATAAAATAAAAGAAAAAAAGAAAAGGTTATCATAATGGAAAAACTAAAACAAAAATAAAAATTTGTAGAAACATAATACACAAAGATGTTAACACATAAAATATAATAAAAATTAGAAAAGTTACCTAAAAATAAAAAGGAAAAAATAATAACCAAAAACCAAAAAACTAAAACCTTATTTATTTATTTAATATTTTTTAGAAAAGTTAAATACTTATACACCCAATAAGACAATGAATAATTATATTTGTTTTAGGCTAAGATTGAATCAACAACATTTAAGTTGATGTGTCACGATGACATATCGCTAGACCAAAGTCTTTTGATAACTTTTTATTCTTACTTTATCGGTGAAAAAATAAAAAATAAAATTCAACAAGTTAACTGGCTGCTCATAACATTTTGATAACTTTTTATTTTTATCGAGAAAAGAAAAGAATTAAATAGGTTAATTGACTACTGCGAGAAGCCAGCGTAGTTGCTATACTCACATAAATGTATCGAAACAAAGTTCCCAATTAATATATATGGTAATTAACGAAAATAAACGCGTAAATAATCATATTTCGGAATCATCACCGACAGATAAAAAAATTACGTTGCCGCGTTTTTCTTACCTCGGGGCTACAAATATATATCCAACCATCCAACCAAATTAGTCTGGTCGCAAATTAATGAGTCGGTCCCTGTCCTTTCATTCCCTTTAACAAATCTTATACAAAAATAAAAACAAATTTAAAAAAGGCAATAAAGCAAATTTAAATAATTGAAAGAAAAAGAGAGCGTTTGTTGTCCATGTTAAGTAAAGGATACTAATCCCATATCCATATTCAGTTTTCTACATATATACATACACAGATCTGTATCTATATTTTCATTTGTAGAAAAATGGGGAAACCATGTTTGGTGTCGGTAGTGCTTGTGTTGCTGTTTCAGTTTATCAATGGTGAAGACCCATATAGATTCTTCACTTGGAATGTAACTTATGGTGACATATATCCTCTTGGAGTTAAACAGCAGGTTTTTTTTAATTTATATTTCTTTGTTAAATTATGATATAGAATATATGTATGTAAGTATTTAATTATTTGTTTGTGCAGGGGATATTGATAAATGGACAATTTCCAGGTCCACAGATTGATTCTGTAACTAATGATAATTTGATTGTCAATGTTTTCAATAGCTTGGATCAACCATTTCTTCTTTCTTGGTAACTTTTTTAACCTCACATTTCGTTAAATTCTACTATGTTTTTTCTTTCTTGAAAATTCAGCATGCTTTTTTAGTTTATTTTTTAGGCTTAGGGCTGTTTGCAAGACGGCGGACTCGGACTCTGTCCGTGGTCCGAGCGTTTGATAAGTTCATAAAAAGCTCGGACCACATACTGAGTCCGTGATTTTGCCTCGGACTCGGTAGCGAAAAATAAGCTAAAACAAACACCCAATTATGAATATGACTATCTTTTAAGTTGATGTTCTTGAGTTTACATGCTTTACTTACATGTATTTAAGACGGAAACAGAGTAAACAATTGGCTCCACTGTAAATTTTTTATAATGTAAAAAGTTTTGGTTACTTATTTTGCGCTCTATATTTTTGCCCCCACAAAATATATTTTGGGCTCCAAGCTGCTTGTTCTCCTGTTTTTTTAGGTAGGGTTTAACTTTGTTGTTTGACTTTACTATGTTGTAATGACTTGTACTTTATTAAGCTATACCACCTCTGTTTCAGTGTTTGTTGAGTTGGATTTTGGAATTGAATCATGCTTTAGTGACTTGTATTTTTATAACCTTTTTGTCTTTTTGAGTTGTGTTCTAGCTGTAATGACTTGTACTCTTATAGATCATAATCATACCACCTCTCAATTGCATATTTGTCTCACATGCTTTATTAACTTGTACTTGATTCAATTGTTCATACATGGTTTGAAATTTATCATGCTTTAGTAACTTGTACATGGTTGGGTTACATCACCTTTTTCTAAGTTGTACTTTGATCATATTATGACTTGTTCCTTAGCTATACTATATCACTATGTCTAGAGTTTGTGATTAATACATTGCTTTAATATTTACTATGCTTTAATGACCTGAACTTAACGAGGGGTTTTCCGCGCGTTACAACGGAGCCTCACTTAAAGTAAAAAAAAACTTACACAAAGCTCAAAATAAAGAAAAACATCAACTGTTTTTTATAAAAGTAAACACTAACCAAAACCTCATTCTTAAAAAAAATTCCCACCCGCGGCTCGGCTCGGCTGAGCCATTTGGCTTGGAAATGGGTGAGGAACAGTGCATTAAGCAACTCATCTGGCTTAGGAACAGTGCATTTAGCGGTCGGTAAATGTTACTTGTTAGTAATCAAATTTGGATAATTATTGTATTAGGAATGGAGTTATGCAAAGGAGAAACTCATGGCAAGATGGTGTTTTTGGTACTAATTGCCCGATCCCACCTGGGCGCAACTTCACGTATAATCTTCAAGTTAAAGATCAAATCGGTAGCTTCTTCTACTTCCCTTCTCTTGCTTTCCACAAGGCTGCTGGAGGCTTCGGTGGTATCAAAATTTCTAGTCGTTCGGTTATTCCTGTTCCCTTTCCACCACCTGCCGGAGATTACACCGTACTTGCAGGCGACTGGTTCAAACAAAACCACACTGTAAGTATACTTATTTTATATGAGAGTTGATTTCTACCCGAAATAAACTACATAATGCACAACTTTTACAAATGTGGCCCAAGTCAATGAGTCATCATAACGTGCGATTTATGTGTATGAATAAACAAAAACGGTGTACAAATTATATCCCATTTTATGTTATATGGAGTTAAGTAAATAGTTGAGTGTTTGTTGTAATACCTAGCTGAATATTTGTCGGGTTGTATCTTGTATTGTACAGGATTTAAAAGCGATTCTGGACAATGGGAATGATCTTCCTTTTCCTGACGGTATTTTGATTAACGGGCGAGGATCAAATGGATATACATTTAATGTCGAACAAGGTTAGTTAATTTAAAATTTGAATGACTTGTTGTGGTTATAGATTAACAAGATTAATTGAAATTTCATATTTAAATGATTATGACAGGTAAGACTTATAGGTTTAGGATATCGAACGTTGGTCTTACGAGTTCAATCAACTTTAGAATCCAAGGTCATAAGTTGATTTTGGTTGAGGTAGAAGGAACTCATTCGCTACAAAATACATATGATTCGATTGACGTCCATTTAGGACAGTCTTTATCTGTATTGGTCACTGCTGACCAACCTCCTAAGGATTACTACATTGTGGTCTCGTCCCGTTTCACCACTCCAGTGCTCACAACTACATCGGCTTTGCACTACAGTAACTCAGCTGGTGTTCTAGATGGTCTACCTCCTGGTGGACCCACAATTGAAGTTGACTGGTCAATTAACCAAGCCCGCTCGCTCAGGTAAACGCACAAAAATGTTTGACAAATTTTTCTATCAGTTCAACCATCTCATAAGTGCTCAATTTGTGTTACTTGACTATGTTCGTTGAAACAGGCGCAATTTAACCGCTAGTGGGCCAAGACCGAATCCTCAGGGTTCTTACCACTATGGAATGATCAACACCACTCGGACGATTAGGCTTGTGAATTCTGCTCCTATTATTGGTGGGAAGCAGAGATATGCTGTCAATAGTGTTTCGTTCGTTACACCAGACACTCCACTTAAGCTTGCGGATTACTTCAAGATTTCGGGTGTGTACAGCCTTGGTGGGATTCAAGACAACCCAACTGGTGGTGCTAACCTACAAACTGCTGTAATGCCTGCAGACTTTAGAGGGTTCGTGGAGGTCGTGTTTGAGAACCCTGAAGACACTGTTCAATCTTGGCATGTTGATGGCCATCACTTCTTTGTTGTCGGGTAATCTTTTATTCCTTTAAAATTCACTATGTGTTCCTGAAACAAGTTGTTCCAAATAACTAGTAATGACATTGTGACATTAACAATTTAACAGGATGGATGGTGGGCAATGGTCAGCTGCTAGCCGAACTGGTTACAATTTACAGGACACAATTTCACGTGTCACCGTTCAGGTATGTCAACCTATTAATGACAAAGGCATTGCACTTAAACATCAAATATCTCTCTTTAGTTTGTCATGTTGAAAATTTGGTATTTTGGTTAGGTATACCCAAAGTCATGGACTGCGGTTTACATGCCATTAGACAATGTGGGAATGTGGAACGTTCGGTCAGAGAACTGGGCTCGACAATATCTAGGTCAACAATTCTATCTTCGTGTTTATTCGCCTGCTAATTCGTGGAGAGATGAGGCTCCTATCCCAAACAACGTTCTTCTTTGTGGGCGGGCGTTAGGACGTCAACCTTAAACTCATACAACTTAAAATAGATGTCAAGAATCACGAAATCACAAGCTGTTTTACTAAATTATATATAAAGAAATGTCAAATTAGTATTAGCTTCTTCCTTTTTTTAAGATTATTGGTATCACAGGAGGAGTGTTATTCAATTGTTGGTTCAAAGTATCAATTCTTGGATTCGATATTATTGATATAGAGCAAAAGTAATGATTACTCATACGTATGTTCCTGCATTTTTATATGATAATGTAGAAAACTGAGGTCTTGTTTGCAAGCATGAAAGATTCGGACTACGGACTCGGTCCGTGGTCCGAGTGTTTGATAAGTTCATGAAAAGCTCGGACCACGGACCGAGTCCGTGATTTTGCCTCGTTCTTAGTCTGCGACTTTTCTAAACGGACCGAGTTCAAGACAAAATCATGGACTCGGTCCGTGGTCCGAGCTTTTCATGAACTTATCAAACGCTCGGACCACGGACCGAGTCCGAGTCCGTAGTTCGAGTTTTTGATGCTTGCAAACAACCCCTGAATGAAATATATAAATATAGCCAGAGGCTTCCTCGTGATTACAAGATAACAATGTATCAAAGGATTCAACATTACATACAACAGTGGTAATCAATCTTGAGACGATAATCAACAGATTAGGTTGAAAGAAACCTTTATGATAAAGACAAAGAAAGTAGATATCATCAAGTAAACCACTAAATATCACATACATGTGTGTGATGATACACAAAGACAACTAGATTCATTCACAGACAAAAGATAAAAGAGAGTGATATCGTATATGTGTGGGTGAGAGAATATAAATAGGAAAGGGATAACTTTGGTCCTTGTGTCTTTCACTAAGACAGTAATGACCCTTTCAAATATAGATTCCAAGAATGACACTTAGCTCCCTCCACTTTAACACCGTCACTAAGCCTACATAACAACATATCAAGTTAGACAAACCATTTTACAAGTTTAGTTTGGTAGACATGACCTTTCACCATGCCCCCTCAAACTAAACTTGGAACATGTCAATCATTCCCAGTTTGTTGCTTAAAAAATCATGTTGAGAACTGTTTAAACTTTTTGTAAAAATGTCTATTGTTTGATTTATAGAATCAACTTTCATAGTTCGTAATAAGCCACTATAGACCTTTTCTCTGAGAACATGAAGATCAATATCAAAGTGTTTAGTTTTTTCATGAAGAACAGGATTTGCAGCTATGCGCATGGCTGCTTTATTATCACAGAACATGTCAATGGGAAGTGTTGGTTTAACATGAAGTTCATTTAGCCCATTAACAATCCACATGATCTCACAAGTGGCAGTAGCCATAGCTCTATATTCTGCTTTAGCAGATGATCTAGATACAGTGGATTGTTGTTTGCTTAACAAATAGGTGAGTTTCCTAAAAAACATACAAATCAAGTTAGTGATCTTCTTGAGAACATACTCTTACCCCAGTAAGAGTCAACGGGAGACAGAAAGTTTGAGACTACTTTTAGAAATGTAGATACCCTTACCTAGTGACTTCTTAAGGTACCTTAGAAGTCTTAGACATATTTTGAAATGTTCATAAGTGGGAGCATGCATAAACTGAGCAAGAGTTTGGACAGCAAAGCCGATGTCAGGTTTTGTGAGAGTTAGGTAAATTAATTTACCTGAGTTTTTGGTACACATATATGTCTTTTAGGATAGTGTCTGGTTTAGTGTTGTCTTTCTTAAGGTTTAAGTTGGGTTCCATTGGGGTCTTGGCAGGTTTGCAACCTACAAGGCCAGATTCATCAAGGAGCTCCAAACAATATTTCCTTTGAGAAAGACAGACACCTTCATATGTATCAAGAACTTCAAGGCCAAGAAAGTATTTTAGTTTTCCCAAGTCTTTGATTTGAAAATTTGAGTTCAAAAAACTTTTGACATTGTTTATTTCTTGTTCGTTGTTCCCAGTTATGATTATATCATCTACATAGATAAGTAACACTAAAAAAGTGTTAGTATCTGTTTTGGTGTACATGGAATAATCACATTTGGACTAAATGAAACCAATTTCAGATAAACAGTTTGACAATTTTTCATGCCATTGCCTTGGTGCTTGTTTAAACCCATACATGGATTTGACAGGTTTGCATACTTGTTTGTCATCTTTATTAAAATACCCTTCAGGAAATGTCATGTAGACATCCTCATGAAGGTCACCATACAGAAAGGCATTATTACTGTCAAGTTGGTAAAGATTCCAATCATTATTAACAACAAGACTTATAATGGTTCTTATGGTGGTCATTTTTACAACTGGGGAAAAGGTTTCTTCGTAGTCTATTCCTTCTCTTTGACTGTAGCCTTTAACTACAAGCCTGGCATTTGGACCTTTCAATCTCCCCACTGGATTTATATTTTATTTTAAAAAACCATCTACACCCAATGACTCTTCCATTTGATGGAATATCAGTTTTGACCCAAGTCCCATTCCTAATGAGAACTTCTATTTCTTTGTTCATGGCTTCCACCGACCTTGGGTCAAGGCAAGCTTCTTGGAAGGACTTGGGTTCACAAACTTTGCCAATATTGAATAGGAAACACACGACATCTTTATTCAGTTTAGAATAATTTACCACTTTATCAAGACTGTACTTATGTTTGTTGTTGACAACATAGTCATCAAACCTTTTTGGTGTTTTGGTTGGTGTGTTTGATATCCTAAGGTTTATGGTCTCATTAAGATTTGTTATTGAAGTTGGATTGCCCTCAGGAGAGTTGATGTTTTTATCACTAGGTGTTGTTGTGGTGGTTTCAGGATATGCAGTCTCATAAGATTGACTGCAATGATCCTGAGACTCATTGCCACTGCCCTCACCAACAGAGTCTCTCACTTCATCATTGGGACTTGGTGAGATTTTGGGAGTTTAACTTTGAATATAATTAAAGAAGTTTAGATGATCAATATTGTTTTGGTTTAAATAGTTGTGTTCACTATGACATCTCTTGTTTTTAAAGGAAAAATGTTTTCATAAAACTTTACATCTCTTGAGAAAACAACGTTTTTGTTCTCAAGGCTATACAGTTTGTATCCCTTTTTTGAGTTTGAAAAACCAATGAGAATACACTTCTCATACTTGATACTAAAACTGTCATGGTTGTTAAGAATAGAAGGAAAGCATAGGCACCCAAAACTTCTAAAGTGTGAGAGGTTATGTTCAAGACTATAGACAAAAGAATAAGGGGACTTTCCATTTAGCACAGAAGAGGGTAGTCTGTTAATAAGATAGGTAGCAGTTAAAATGCATTCAGTCCACATATATAAAAGAGTCCCAACTTGAAACATAAGAGATCTAGCAACATTTAGTAGATGTCTATGTTTCCTCTCAGCAATCCCATTTTGCTTGGGAGTGTAGGCACAAGAGGTCTGGTGCACAATACCATTTTGTTTAGTGAAAGACTCTAACTTTGAGTTGATGAACTCAGTTCCATCGTCACTCCTAAGAGTTTTAATGGTTTTATTAAATTGGTTGTTTATGATATTAAAAGACTGTAATATTATGAACAATTTTATCTTTGGTTTTTTGCAAAAAAACCCATACAACCCGTGTGTTGTCATCCACAACAGTTAAATTACTTAAGTAAATAAAAACCGCAATTTCCTAATGTTAATTCCTAATTCTAGTTTTGATATGTACAAATAACCTCCCCTTTTCCCTCACTCTCCAACCTAAGTTGAAGCGATCAGCCTTTTGGGCCGACCCCTATACCGCCTTGCTTTCGGGGGAATACCTTAAAATATCACAAAACCATTTTTTTCTTCTTTTTGTTCTTCTTTCTTTTGAGAATTTTTTTTTGGTTAGTCTACTCATTTTGCTTTCCTCTCACTTTTGTTCACTTCAAATACTATAGATTTATAATTTTATATTTTCTTTGAAGTTAACGGTTTTGGTAACGACATTTGAGTCTTCGTTATATTGAGGATGAGTTCAATTTGTTGACGGGAAAGACCTATGGCCTTTTTCTTCGCCTCTAACTCTCATTTGGGATTAAGTGATACTAGGATTCCCCAACTACCCTGAAAGGGTGCAAGAACTACAAGGGCTCGGTACTAAGGATATCTAGCGGTTATCCGGATTTAAGATTTTTCGGGAAAGTTTAAGGAACTAAGACTAAGAAACCTAAATTCTTAATTACAAATAATTTATTAACTAGAGATGTTTCTAAACAATTTCACGTTAATTTACCGGAATATAGTTAAATATACAAGCCCCTATCATTTTCCCTAACTACATTTAAGCCTTTTTTTTTATTAGACTCAAATGGGACAAAATAAAAACATAATGGATACAAGAGGGAATATTAAACTAGAAAATTTACCGACATTCTCCCCATACTTATTTAACGCATTGTCCCGAATGCGTTCCAAACTACAAACTAAAAAGAAAAACAAACAAACAAAAATGAAATAAAAGAAAAGAAAAACAAACTCGGGTTGCCTCTCGTAAAGCGCTTTGTTTATGTCGTGAGTCTATAGCTCGACTCGTCCTCCGTGCACACAAACAAACTAACTTTGAAATCGAAGTTTCCCTCGATTTCCTTCCAACTGCCAACTCCTCAAAACGTTACTTTCTCCAATACACCTACAATCCAAAACATCAAAAAGAATTTCATCGTTAGAAACATTGAGCTCATCGCGCGTTTTGGACCATGCATCATGCCATTCCTTCGTTTCCCGCATGACCGAACCATCCTCCCATCGTCTAAAATCGCCAAATTCTCCCCCATACTTGTCTTTTTCATCACCATTCCCAATTGGTTTCCCGTATGCAAAATCATCCGCTTTCAAAGGCTCCTCATTTTTGTCATCTTTAAACTTTGATTTCGTGTCGACTTTGAGCTTTGCACAAGGTTCACCATCATGTGCTTCCATGGTTACTTTCTCAATTTCAATTTCGGGCTCCAAACGTTCTTCACCTCCATCTTCGTTCTCTTTCTTAGTAGCAACCGGGTCCATGCTAAGATCAAACATCCTTTCAAACTCTTCTAAAGTGATGTATCCATGTTCATTGCTACTAGTATCAACCATATCTTCCACAACCGTTCCAAGTAGTTCCTCCAATTCCAATTCCAAACTTTTTTCCTCTTGTTCTTCATCCAACTCCTCTTCATCAAGAAATTGCTGTAATTCTGGGTCAAACATGTCATTATCAATAACATCTATTTTAAAACACGTTTCATTGGTGGAGTACGAATGTTTCTTAGATTTATGTTAAGTAAATGTATCCCTATCGTCCTCCACACCCAATGAAATTTCCCTTCTTTTCACACGGATGATAACATCCGCGGTGTTCAAAAATGGCCTACCCAAAATTAGAGGAACTCTACTATCCTCTTCCATTTCCAAAACAACGAAATCAACTGGAAAAGAGAATCTACCTACTTGTACTAATATGTTTTCTACAATGCCAAGCGGGTATTTAAAAGTTTGGTCGGCTAGCTTAATGCTCATTTTTGTTGGCCTTAAAACCCCGAAAGCTAATTTTTTGTATAAAGAATATGGAATTAAGTTTATACTAGCCCCCAAAGTCCGCTAAATCATTGCAATGATACGTTTTACTAAAAGTACAAGTGATTATAAAACTCCATGGATCATTTAGCTTAGGTGGAATTCTGTCGTTATTTACAATCGACGAGCATTCCACGTTCAAGTAAGCCGCTTGATCCTCCATTGACTTCCCTTTCTCTCTCACAAGTTCCTTGATGAACTTAACATAACTAGGCATACCTGCAATCACATCAACCAAAGGCACATTAACATTAATAGAATTAATTAAATCTAAATATTTACCGTATTGCTATTTCATTTTCTCCTTCCTCAAGCATTGAGGGTAAGGGATTCTCGGATCGTATGCTTTGGTTGGTGTACTTGTGGTTATTTTAGGTGCCTCATCTTAAATTTTGACCTTTGGTTCATCCCCCACTTGATCCTCCACCTCTAACTCAACTTTTTGGTTATTTTCGGGGTCTGCGGTCTCAATGCCCCGTATTGGATTTGATTGCGCCGCATTAGAAAAGGTGGAAAACGCATCTGGGCAACCTGAGCCTGGAATGCGTCGCACTAGGTTATAGGTGCGGCGCATTCCACTCAGGTTTCCCATTTTTTTGTTTTCGTTTTCGATTTCGTTTCGCTCCTCTTCGTTCCCGTAGCTGAAACCCAATCGTGTAGAAATTGCGTTCACTTGCTCGTTCCTTTGATTAGGTGTTTGATACCTTGAACCTTGGCTAGATTGACCCCCATTGTTGTTGTTTTGATTATTTGGTCTCGGGTTTGGTTGGGTAGAACCGATATTTGACCCGTTGGCCGATTTTCAAACCGCTCGTTCATCCGTTCAAATCTCCGCTCTAAGTCTTGCAAACTTGCTTGAGCATTTCTATTCCCTTGTTCAATTTTATCGTTCAACACCTTGATCGAGCTTGTGAGGCTCTCATTCTTCGCTTTTTGGACATGGATGAAATCCCTTATCAAGTCCTTCAAACTCATATCCTCCTCTTCGTTTATCGCACCTCCGTTTTGTTGGTCTCCATAACCAAAATTCCCACCTTTGTTTTGATATCTCCCTCGAATTTGATCACATTCTTCCGAGTAGCGTGGCCCTCCACATGTTCTACACCCATTTATCACCAAATGCACATCCCTCTCAATCTGTCCCATTCTTTTTCCCAAACTTTCCGACAGAGACTTTATTTCCTTCACAATTTCACTCGTTCCATTTCCACTACCACTACTACAACTTCTTTCTTCTTGGTTGACCGATCCTCGAACCTTCCTATTTCTATTATCCCGATCCCTAGCAATCCTAACTTGGACTTGATCCTCCATCATTCTATAGGCGTCATTCGGTGATTTGTACAAAAAGTTTCCACCACCCGCTAAGTCTGAATCATGTTGAGACCAGTTATCCAATCCATGATAAAATATGTCAACAATCTTCTCTCTATCAAGATCGTGCCCATGACAATTCCTAAAATGATCCGTAAGCCTAATCCACGCCTCCGTTGTGGTCTCGTTATCAAACTGATAAAAGCTCCTTATTTGGTTCAACAATTTTCTACCCAAGATGGGCGAAAAGAAACGGGTCACAAACATTTCTCTCATATCTTCCCAAGTTTCAATCGATCCCGGCTCCAACTCATAGAACCATGTCCTAGCCTCTCCCGTTAGAGATGATGGAAATAAGCTCAACATAACCCCTTCTTCACGACCGGTTCCATATCGGAACATGTTGCAAATTTCCATAAAAGTGGCAATATGTCTATGCGGGTCGGCCTTAGAATTTCCATCAAACGTGCTATCATGAATCATTTTGAGGTGATAAACTTTGACGGAAAAGTCATCCCCCAAATTTGGTGCAACAATTGACAACCCATTCGTGGGTGGTACGACCCGGTTCCGATTGATCATCGGTATGGCAAACGGGTTGGGTGGGTCAATAACGACATGATCTTCCCGTTTTCAGCCATTCCGCTTGGTTCAAATTCTTTCTATTCAAAAATTAACTCTTCATCTTCCTCGGAAGATCCGTTCTCGCTAAATACAACGGCTCTAAATCCTTGGTTTCGCAAAATCCTTTTCGGGTCAGAAAGTGGGCTTACAACCTGCTTCCCTTGGGATCTCGTGAACATCCACTAACAATTACCTGAAAAGCACAACACTAACAAAGAAAATACCGTGAAAACTATTCACCACAAAAATAAAACACAAAAACTAAAAACTCAATTAAATCAAGTCCCCGGCAGCGGCGCCAAAAACTTGATGTGCGAAATCTAGTTTTCCCAAAACGCTTGGTCTAGACTACGACACGGGGCAGTGTACCCTTATCTATCGTAGTAAAGTATAGGAAAATCTCGGGTTCGAACACGGGGACTATTCTAAATTGAGTAATTAGCTAAAAAGTAACAAGTAACAAGTAACAAGTGGGGTTTTTGTCTTCGTAAGACTAAATGTAAAAACGAGTGAAAATGATTTTGTAATTCATATATTAATAAAGTACGCTTGCTTGGACCGTTCACGAATATATAATCTTTCCTAAGTATGAAATGTTGAAAAAACTTCTAATTTAAAACCCAAATTCCTTTCGAATACCGGATTTCTCCAATTACCTAACCGTGCAACCGTTCCTTTCGAATACAGTTAACCCCAAATAATTGTGAATAAAGAATCAAGCCGATGTATGAGAATTAATCTATAAGCTTCCTTTCGAATAGCTTACTAATCAATAAACTGATTTCTCTTAATTTATCAACTAGCGTTTGTGTTTAATCTTACTTATTTCAATTATTATTAACGATTCCTTTCGAATACCGTTAATTTTCTATCAACTATAGACCGATCGATGTATTCATTCTTATTATAGAAAAATCGATTTCCTTTCGAATACCCGATTTTTAAACAAGAACATAAACAATTTAATAATTTCTTAAAGCCTAAACCCAAACGGATCCCCAATTAACCAAACACACATCAATCAAGCAATTTCATACTCAAAATTAATCATACAAACGATCACATATCCAAGCAAACGTATAACGAAATTAGCTACTCATATTGGTAATGAAACAAAAATTATAATTAAAAGACATGATTATGTTGAATTGAAAATGAAAAGAGTTCAATACCAAACTGAAATTAACACTTGCAAATGGTCTCCAAAATTACAAAGTGATGAGAAAACTGAAATTGGTTCAATGATTATAGCAAAAACTCCGAAAATATTGTGATTATTCCTTTCCTCCTCTTCCAATGATTGAGAGGAAGTTGAGATGGTGAAAAAGATAATAGAAAAGATGATAAAAATCGTTCTTAAGAAGCTCCCAAAGAAAGTCTTTTCATTCTCCAATTAAATGGCAATTAAGCAGATTTTTGTAACCGAAAAATAACACAAATGCGGCGCATTAGGTTAGGAATGCGGAACATTCTTGCTTCAGTGGTCTCGATGCGTTTGGCTTCCTTCCTTAATGCGGCTCATTGCGCAAAATTTTCAAAATTTGCTTCCTTTTTCTCAAAATACCTCCAAAAACCTAAAATACATACTTTACACAAAATGTAAGTAATACGGGGTCTATCCGTTACGTTTTGACACAAAAACATAACAAATGTCACGAATAAATATGTATATAATTGAGCGACATCAGTTGGCATGAGCCTTTTCATTTCCATTTCCTGGTTTATCACCAATGAGATTTAAAATTTTGTTTATCTGTTCATTTGTAAAGGTCATAAGGACACTAGCAGGGTTTTTGTCATGCACAACATTGTTATTATAGGTGTATTTAGAAGAGGATTCAGGATTGGTCTTCTTTTTCCATCGAGGAGGGTACCCCACAATTTCATAACATCTTTCAATGGTATGTGTCCCAAAAGACCACATATTTCACATTTAAGATTTGGATTTGGGGCTCTTTTGTTGTTTTCAAATATTTTGTTTTTGTTATTATCAAAAAACTTAGCAGCAAAGGCAGATCTTTGTCCTTTGCTACTGGTTTGGGGAGATGAGCTTCTATGAGATTCATTGTCACACTCCGCTCAGACGGAAACCCGAGGTGTACAGTAAATACGGTATCAAAAGACAAAGATTACATCGAATAAAACTACAACATTCAAGTTTACATTAAATAAAGTTAGGAGTACAATGAATACATCGTTAATACAAATTGTTGACTTAAATAGAAACTAAACTACGTCTAGCTGAGTCTCTACGAAGTCCACACAAATAATAAAGAACTCGAACTACGTCTAGTCAAGTATCTTTGAAATCCTCAAAATCCATAACAAATAATGTACTCCATAATCGATGTAAAATCTCAATCTCCTAAAAAGCGTTAAAAATAATAATACGACGTCAACATAAAGTTGGAGAATTATTCGTATTTTATAAGACAATAAGTATACTCGATAGTTGAATAAGTTTTAACCATGTTGAAAATTATAAGACCAATATAAATAATGTTAATAAAATAATAACTTGAATAATAACCATAGTACGATATGTGCTCAGCTTTAGATAGTTCGATATTATAAATATTCCAATAACACCTGACCCTTACAATAAACAATACAACCCTCCTACGCAACGTGTCAAGCTACAGAAAAGAAATACCAAATATGTGGTCCATCATAACATCCCCTCACATACGTGAGTGATGAGGGTTTGTAAAACCCATATAGATCTATATATATGCCCCGTCGGCTAATTAAGTTAACAGGTGTGAGGGCCTCGTACGGCCATACGGTCGTATAAGTCATACGATATAACTCATCTATAGGCACAATATCTTAACATAATTGAGATACATATATACATAAACATTTAAAAATAACGCTTATCATGCCCAAAGTTTAAAAAAAGTAAAAAGGGCAACGAATAACTCACTGAAGAGCAAGCGAAAGCAATGCGATACGTCGGGAAAATAATGAATCGAAAGTAGCTCCTTCGCCTAAGTGCCCTAACAATACTTACAATAAACCGACTAAGTATCTCTTAAGCTTAGTAGGGTTGCCTTATGAGATTAATGTCCCATAATATGATATAATATGTTTTAATTATGAAGAGTTTATAATCCCGATGGTTTAAAGGAAAGATATAGCATTTTATAGCAAAATATGCGTTTTCGACCAAAAACCGTGTTAAAAGTGTATATTTTAAGATTGACATGTGTTTTGAGGTTAAAACATAAGATTGGAAGGGTATAACACTTTACCTAAGTTATAATGTCATTATAAACGAGTTTGATCAAGTTTAGGGTTTATATAGTGGAAACCGAGCGATAACACGACATTGGGCGGCATGTTGCGCCCCGGGGGACCATGTTACCCCCGTATAGGTGCCATGTTACTCCCCATGATGTTCCGGGATGATTTGTTATGCTTTCTAGGTGTTACGGGGTTAATGTTGCGCTCCGGGGTGTTACGGGAAGACTTGTTGCGCACCATGGGCAGTTGTTGCGCATGGAACATAGTTGTTGCTCATGAAACATAGTTGTTGCTCATGGAACATAGTTGTTGCGCATGGAACATAGTTGTTGCGCATGGAACATAGTTGTTGCGCATGGAACATAGTTGTTGTGCCCCCTGCTGCTGCAGCGGAACAACTCAAAACGAGTCGTTTTCGGGGGATTTTTGGACCGAAAATGATATATTTTTACATATGTTTAGGCACATAAACCCTAAATAAATTCCGCGTTTTGATGGTGAAAAGTGGTGTTTTTGAAACCGAATATAAAAAAAAAGTTTCAAACAAAACCGAAGGAAAACTTACTTGATCGACGTGAAATTCGGAGGGATGATGAAGATGAATATGGTGGACGATAAACAAGCTTCGGAAATGATTTTCGACGGTTGAATCTCAAGATATTTTAGAGAGAAGTGAGAGCTTGTGTGTGTGTTTTTTCTAGAGAGAGAAAGTGATAGGAAAAGTGAAGGGTGGAGTGTGTGTGTGTAGGTGATAAGAAGCAAAGGGAGAGGGTTAAGTGACTTAACATCTCGTTAAGTAATATTACTTTTTTTTTTGTAAACTTTCTTTCGTTAAATCTCGATAAGGAAAATTTTGAAATAATTATAACGGTGGTAAAATTAATATAAGTAATGGTTTAAAGATATTAATAATAATAATACTGATAATAATACATTTCTTTTAACGTTAATTTTCTCGCATAAATAAAGGCATATCCTACCTTAACTTAACTTACGAGCATACTTATTTCTACTAGCCACTTAGGTTCTAATACGGTTTCCGTCATAAAGAACGAGAAAACCAAACGATACTATCCCGACAAACATAATTTTTGATAAAATACTCCGTTAATAATTATAAACTCGATAAATACGTCAATTTTAAATAACTCAATAAACACGATAACTCATACTTGCATAAAATGCAACCAAAATAATAAATAAATAAATAAACAATACGCAATAAACGCAAAATACCGAAATACACAAATACTAGGGTAAAAACAAATAATAATACATAAAACGATACGCAATAAAAGACGGAATAATACTTCGAAAGTCGCGATTGTCACATTCATCCCTAGACACAATTGAAAAAAATAGTTTTGACACTAGGGAGAGGATCTCTTGTTAAAATGTTGCTTCTTATAGCTTGATATAAGTCATCCAATCCCATTAAAAATTGCATCAATTTGATTAAATCATTGTGGTCATGAAATTGTTTTGCACCTTCATAAGTACAAGTAGGTAATTTAACAAGACTATCAAATTGTTTCCACAAGGAGTGTAATTTGAGATAATAATCAGACACAGAACTGCCATTTTGGCACATACGATTGATTTTATGGTGAAGATTAAAAGTGATGGAACCATCAACTTTGTCATATGTTTCCTTTAGTTCTTTCCAGACAATTGCTGAATTTTTAGAAAAAATTTGGCCAAGGTATAGTTCTTCAGAGATTGAACTTAGGATCCATGACAAGAACACAGAGTTAAATCTGTCCCATTGTCTAATAAGGACCTCATTAGTGTCATCTTTTTTACATGTTCCATCAATAAAACCCTTTTATTTTGTTTCAAGAGTTAGTGACATAGCACATCTCCAAACATTGTAGTTCCCAGTTCCTTTAAGTTTAAAACCAACCAAGGATGAGATGTTAGTGTCACTCGCATGGAGATACAGGGGATCACCAAAATCCAAGTCACTAACATGTGCCACCCTAGTTGAAACAACAATATTTCAGTATTTTCAGGTGGCATAGCAACAATGAGAAACAAGAACTATGAAACACAAACACACAGACAAGAGATAACCAATAAAGGGTCAAATAACAGAAAAGAAACACAATCACAGATTATTACAGATAGGATGAAAATGAGCCTAAAGGGTTAAACTTGGAACAGGGTCAAGCCAAAGGCCAGCCTTGCAATGTAAGTCTTAACCAGAACCTTATCTAGGGCAGGTTTCCCCAACAAATGACAAAGCCCCTATTGTATTAGGCCAGGATATCTCCCAATACAATAGTGCACACGATTAAACTAAATGCACAAATAAGAGAGGGTGAGAAGAGAAGTGCACAAACAATAGTTTAAGAAAGAAATGTAAACCAAACCGTGTCCTTGGTTATAGTCCAAGTGTTCTACATGGGGCATTTGATCCCTGTTATGAACAGAAACTCCCTGAGAAGGTACTTGCCACAACACAAGGTGAGAAAGAATCAGACTTATAGTGCTCCCTTAGATCCTTGTTCTTGATATACCAATTATTAGAGATGTAGCGGATGTGATGGATTAGTGACCTCAAGATCCAACAAGGTAAACATGATCTTTCTAACCCAAACAGACCAACGTGAGAGATTGAAACCCTAGATCGATTGATATCGATTCAATTTTGGGATTAATCGATTAGGGTTTGTGTATCAAAGAGCTGAAGCTAAGATCCCATGTAGAAAACTGAATCAAATATATAAATATAGCCAAAGGCTTATTCGTGATTACAAGATAACAATGAATCAAAGGATTCAACAATACAGACAAGATTGGTAATCAATCTTGAGACAATAATCAACAGATTAGGTTCAAATGAACCTTTATGATAAAGACAAAGAAACTAGATATCATTAAGTACAGACCACTAAAGATCACACACATATGTGTGATGATAGACAAAGACAACTAGATTCACTCACAGACAAAAGACAAAAGAGAGAGTGATATCGTATATGTGTGTGTGAGATGATATAAATAGGCAAGGGACAACTTTGGTCCTTCTGGCTTTCACTAATGCAGTAATGACCCTTCCAAATATAGATTCCAAGAATGACACTTAGCTCCCTCCACTTTAACACCGTCACTAAGCCTGCATAACAACATATCAAGATAGTCAAGCTATTTTACAAGTTTAGTTTGGCAGACATGACCTTTCAACAGATACAACCTTGAGTACGGGGTATATAAGTTGACCCATAAATTTAGCGGTCGTGGGTTTAAGTTCCGTAACTTTGACTCCAGAGTTCGAGGTTTAAGTACCATAAGTTTGGTTGCTTTATAAACGTTGTTGAAACTTTGCGAACCTCGTTTTTTATGTGAAATACAAAAATGGTATATAAACAAGTTTTTTTTTGGATAAGAAGGGAGGTGTTATGATACTAATTAATAAATATTCAAAATAATAACTATGAATCAAAATAGATAATCGTGGATCGTTTGAGAGAATTAACATATTACTTTTTGATATTAAGCGTTTACAATAAGGGTTAAAAATCAAATCATTTCTACGAACATGAATATACTGTTGACTCTCTCATGGAAAATATAATTTTTTTTAACTTACTTCAAAAGTATTAAGCCTAGCACTAAAATAAACTTGTTCGACGGCACATCGTGATTATAACTTATACCAGGAGAAATCTATTTTTTATAGAAAAAAGATTGTGTTGGTAGATATAAAGTAGTTTGGATAATTGATTTAATTTAACAAAAAATACTTTAGAATATCCATGTTATTAAACAACTCAAAAAGCGAAAGAAAAATGAATCCACACTTATCTAATGGCCTTATTTGTGATTTGAGTTTTTATAAACAACTAGGTGAACCATGTGCGGTGCACGAGTTCGAGAAGGACATTGTGTTTACGTTCTTTACAAAATGTGCACGTATGTGCTGATTATATGTATTTGCGTATTCTATTACAAATCTCTGACAGTAGTTGTTAGTACACCTATTTTCCGTTATATTTTTTTTTGAACGGCTATTTTCCGTTATATGACTGCTTGTCTATTACAAAAGTAGGGTTGGTGCCTTCTTTCTGTTGCGTGAGTTGTTTATTCCAGGAAAGCTTACAATAATGCATACATTTTCTAACCATTACAATACAAAAAAACAAAAATCTATAATAAACATTTATACATATTTTTGTAAGTAAACTTACAACAAACAATCAAATTACAATTCGGTATGATAATGAGTTAGCTTAGGTCTCTAAACTACTCAATTGTCAAAGTGCTTCTGAGCATGAATAAAGGTGGCAATATCGACCTGTTTACTTATGAAGGGGTCAAGTCGGGGTTTTTGTTTTTTTAGCAGGTAAAATCATAAAAGAATAAGCTAAAAGGAAACACACCAGATGGGTTGAGCTGGTTAAACGGGTCGACAGTTGCCCAAAGGTTATTACTGATACATAGAACTTCCTAAATTATTGTATTCAAAACGTAAGATATTATTGAAAATAATATTACCTTGTGATCATATTGGGGCACACGCCTTACGCTGACGAAATAACAGTTATGGCACATACATGCAAGACTAAAATATTTCATATGGTTATGCAAGAACAAAAACAATATTCAAGAATTACACAACTAAGATTGAAACACATATAAAAAAACCAAAACCACATGTAAAAGCAATTATCCATATTCAAACTAAAAGGTTAGCAAAATTGTCAATAAAAATGCCTCAAAAATGCTTTAAGCATTACATAAAGTTTCTCATAAAAACAGAATAAGATTTCAGTTTGTCGATATGGAAATCGACTATAGTTTTACTGATATAATTGGTGCCGACAAACAGGCAAAAATGAGTATGATATCTAGAAAATAAGTGTATCAATAAGGTAAATGAATTACTTTACCGTAACAATCTTGACTATAGATGCAGTTCCAACACGGTGTAGAGCGACCACAACATCACCGATCTTGCATAGTCCTTTCTCTTTAGCATGCTGAAGGGAAAATTCAATTGCTTCTTCAGTAGAGTCAGTATGAGAAGCTGTAGCAGATCCCGCAATCAAAACTGGAATCAAACCTCTAAAGATTAAACTATGCCTAGCCGGAGATTCATCACTGCATGACCAATCAAAAGAATCGGTCTTGATTTCAGGAACCACCACATACGTGGTCTCTTGAGTACCTCGGAAAGCAATAACAATAGCATCCAGATCATCGACAACCCCAACAAAGGCCTGCAATGTGAAAGTGTAACATGTTTAAGAAAACGAAAGTCAAATAGTCAATGCCCACTAAAACACTACAGAAAACAGATGTACCTGCAGACAATTCTGAACATCGACAATGAGCTCTATAACCTCAAAACCCTGCAAACAATTAAAACGTAGACAATTCATTTATTTTCTTCGAAAACTAAAACATGTTGTAGCACAAGGTAACTTTCTACCAAGTCAACCCATTTCCTTTTGTAGCTATTTTGACCCATTAGATATAAACCCAGTCGACCCATTTATACATAAATGGGTCAAAATTCCTACCTCTAGAGGGACGTTACTATATACCTGCATATCAGAGGTCCATAGAGTGAGATTGTCACGAAGGAGTTGCATGATCAAGGTGCTATCCTTGTAGGACTTCTCACCCAAAGTGTCAAACTCGGCTATTGCTTCATCAAAAGTGTAATATCCCAAAATTTAAATACATATTTTGAGAAATAAGCAATAAGATAAGTTTGAGTCTAAATATGTTTAAGTTATAAGCTAAGTATTTTAATAATGATTATATCATTCTAAGTTTAATATTATTTATTTTATCTTAAGTTGTTAAATAATAAAGTTAACGTAAGTTAACTATTATTTTGTCACATGTTTAATAAATTCTTAAACTATATCTTTTAATAATTTTACCTTATAATCTACAGCTTTCAAACATTGGATTATTTTTGGTAGATAAACTTAAAAGTCTAAACAATAAAATACAATGTGTAGCTTTATTATAACTAAAACAAGTCTAGATTCATAAGAGACCTTTTGATTTCACATCATTTAACCTACTAATAAATTATTTTTATCACCATTACTTACAAATTTATTCATCATTTATTTCTAAACTAATGACCATTTTTATTAAGAGACCATCCATTATCTTTTTGTTACAATCTCAAAGAAACTCTTGAATTTTCACACTCTCTCCCATCAATTTCTAGCCCCAAAATTATTCCATCTTTTGATTACTAAATTGCAAAGGATTTTGATTCACTTTGATGGAAAAACATGGTTGTTGTGATGTCTAAATGTTAAGGTAATATTTCAATCTTTTTCTCTACATTCTTAAAAGTATATGATCAATTTATAAACTCTAAAATTCTTAAATGAAAACCTCAAACAAGAAAATAAAATTCATGTCTAAACTTGGTTTAATATTATATACTTTTGTTGTCAAAATATAGGGTAAATGATGGGAGTTTTAATCACACTTATAACTTTTGGATAATATAAATAATCACTTTGGAATCATATATTAATCTAAGAAAATAAATGATATTACATACTACCTATTTGAATGTGTTTTGTGCTCATACTTTTCTATATGTTAGATTTGGTTCGTTGATCGCATTCGTTCGATGGTTCTTTCGTTTTTGCAATTATTTTGTTTGGAAATAAGGTACGGATATTTCTAGTCTCTTTTAATTATGTTTCTCTTGTTCGTATTATTGTTGGTATGGATATTCTATACATTATATATATATATTTGGTGTCTTGTTCGATTGATTATTTGTTATATTGATTATTTTGATTGTACGGATATTCTATACATTGTATGTATATTTGGTATCATCTTTCGATTGATTATTTGTGACATTGATTATTTTGATTCTATTAATATTCTTAACTTTCTTTTAAGTATTCATTTCGTTCGTATGTTGTTTATTCGATAACTCGTTTCCCTAATAAAGATTCTTTCCATTAAAAGCTTCCTTATATGAACCTCATATTTATTTCGATATATGCTTCTTTTGATCATTTGTTTGGATATCTTATCTGTTTAGTAAGTATTATTTTATTCGTAATATGTTTGTACATTTGTCTATCTTAAACGTTCTTTTTTTTTTCAAAACTCACCTTATTGTTTTGCCTCTTCCTTCGATACATGTTTCTTGTGATTATTGATACATATTCATTGTTCTTCTCGTATATGTATCTTTTGATTGTTTTTACAAATTTCGTATAGGTCTCTTTGAAAATCTCGTTGAATGTTTTGATATATTATTGGTATGACATGTATGTTTGCATAAAAGTTTGTTTAAGTTTTGTTTTGAAATCATATTACTTTATATTGATCATTTGGTGTACTAAAGAGAATTTGTGATCATGTGTAGATTTGGAAATGACTAAACTAAAAGTATTTTATAAAAAACCGTGTCTCGAAAACCCGAACCGAAACAGCCCCGAATCAGTTCTCAAAACAGTCCCGAAAACAGCCCCGAAAAGTCCCGAAACAACTCGGTAAAGAACACGTGTGATTGTTGTAATTGGTACGGTGATTCGTATAAAGTGTCACTCATTCCGTGTGGCTTTACATGTTCCGATAAGGACCCATTAAGTTATTATTTCGTAAATAGATTGATAATGTTGTCATGGTGACTCGTGACAAGATTAGAACGAACGGTTGGGTAGACACGTGATTTTCAAAATATATAAAATGTCACATTATATAATATTTTATGTTTGTAGTTAAACTACTTTACCTGCATTATAAATAACTTTTTAAACATATTTTGGAGTCTATTTATCACTTTCAAATTTGTAAAAGTATTTTGAAATTTGTAACATATAAGTCGGTTAAAACGGTTTTGTAAGATATGCCTAAGAGTAACCTATCCATGGAGGTCCCATGGGCGCGTTATTGTGACACCAATAATGTGGCATCGACCGTAGCGGTGTATTTTGCTATATCTACGGCGTCTCTTTTTGTTTACCCGGATTGTG
Source organism: Senecio squalidus (assembly GCA_910822075.1). NCBI lineage: Eukaryota > Viridiplantae > Streptophyta > Magnoliopsida > Asterales > Asteraceae > Senecio > Senecio squalidus. Next base: position 23,756,030 of record CAJVGC010000582.1, read on the forward strand.
GTAAGGTGCACTAAGTATTATTTGTTATAAGAGGCGTATGGATCGATCCTAGGAACTTTGTGTGTTTGATGGTGGACGTTTATCGTAGTGTCATACGAAACGTTTGCACCTTTTGGAAATACTAGTGGTATGTGTTACCCTAGGATTTCATTTGATATTTGTTACCTATTTGTTTGACTCTTGGTGCATTATTTTACGAAATTTTGGCTTTCTAAAATGTGAATACTTTAATATATTTAACGTTGGGTGTTTTGGATATATTACATACTAGGCGTATTCCCGCGCGTTGCGCGGTGACAATTTCTAAAGAGATTTGTCACGAACAATGATCAGAATCGGAAGTTCGAACAATATGAATCTGAAACTGATTTAGAACAATATTGATGTGACCACTCAAATAGCTAAGGGATTGACTACAAAAATCAAACTTTTCAAATACATATGTAAAAATAAAAAGACATTCCTACGTACAGTATTAGATATTAAATTGGATACATATATAATTCAGCAAACTGCTGCATATTTTCAAGTAAGGTATAGAAAGAATATAACATGTTGTATCACTTGTCTAATCAACAACATGCACATGGACCCTATACCTGCAACAACGAAAACAGACATTACAAAAGGCAATAATTGGGTAGGTTAATACCATAGTCCCTACATAAAACAACTCAAAAAACCAACCTTATCATAGGGTACTTGCAAAAGTCATTGCAAAGATCACAAAAAAACAAACCTATCGTTTACAACTAACTCTTTGTTGCACTCTCCACAACTCTTGTAGCACCAACCGGATTGAGTATATAGACGATCAACTGTTGCCAAAACAGTGAAAACATGACGACCAACTGTTGCCAAAATAGTGAAAACATGGTCAGTTACACATTTATAATAATATATAAAAGGTTTCCATCGTTGTACATAAAAAACATGGTAGAAATTATTGTATATTAACTGTTTTCGTGGCGTACCCTTTTTTCGGCTTTTCAAATTTTCAAACAAATTAGAAATTACCTCATCATCAGTTATAACCATCTCCAACCCAAGTAAGACATCACCGAATTTCGTATTTACTGCCTCCCACATTCTACAAATACTTACATGAACAACCCAATCTTCTCTAGTTGGGTCAAGGGCGCCAATCTTGGAGTGAGACATGTTTTTCGAAAAAGACATAATTGTACGTGGTTATGGGGTTTGTTGATGCAAAAGAACTTATATAGAAAAACACAAAAACACCATTATACCTTACATTATGATAATTAAAACACAGGGCAACCAAAGAGTCAGGCGTTTCAAATGTGTTATTAATTTAGGGTAACTGAACAGTTTAAATATCATTATACCTCACATTATGGTAATTAAAACACAGGGCAACCAAAAAGTCAGGAGTTTCGTGTTATTAATTTAGGGTAACTAAACAGTCTAAAAAATCATTATATCTCACATTATGGTAATTAAAACACATGGCAACCAAAGAGTCATGAATATCATTATACCTCACATTATGGTAATTAAAACACAGGACAACTAAAGAGTCAGAAGTTTCAAATGTGTTATTAACTTAGGGTAACTGAATAGTTTACGTATCATTATACCTCTCATTATGGTAATTAAAACATAGGGCAACTAAAGAGTCAGGAGTTTCAAATGCATACCATTCCACTATTTGGAATATCTCAAACATTAGCTATCCGACGACTCTCTATTATAATTAATTATACCTCACATTATGGTAATTAAAACACAGGGCAACCAAAAAGTCAGGAGTTTCGTGTTATTAACTTAGGGTAACTAAACAGTCTAAAAAATAATTATATCTCACATTATGGTAATTAAAACACAGGGCAACCAAAGAGTCAGGAATATCATTATACCTCACATTATGGTAATTAAAACACAGGGCAACTAAAGAGTCAAAAGTTTCAAATGTGTTATTAACTTAGGGTAACTGAACAGTTTACGTATCATTATACCTCTCATTATGGTAATTAAAACACAGGACAACTAAAGAGTCAGGAGTTTCAAATGTATACCATTCCACTATTTGGAATATCTCAAACATTAGCTATTCGACGACTCTCTATTATAAGTAAATATAGATTTGTATTTTGCTTTGAAAATTAGTTTGTTTTGAAAATAAGTTTTGTCTTTCAAGTTTGTATATTTTTAAATAAGTTTTGTATTTACTTATTATGCATGTCATACATATTCCGTGTCATTTGTATATATCTGTTCACTGAGCATTCGCTCAGCCGTTTTCTTTTTCTTTCTTTCTTAAACGGCATGTACTCAGTGGCTTTGGGGAATGGGGTCGAGCGTAGAGAGATTAAGGATTTAGAACGCTTCCCTTAGAATATTTATTATCTTTTAGTACCTTTGAAAATTTGTCTTTTGAAAACTCGGTTTGCTTTTGCATAAGTTTAACGCCCTTTTGCCTTTTAAGTTCCTTTCGATATCATTGTGTATGCTTTGTAAGATTGGGGCGTTACAAAAAGCCTAAAAACAGGAAAGTAAACACGCAATCATTAAAAGAAGGGATGTTGAAAAGACTCCCAGATCTGAGTTTCCTATGAAGTTTTAAAGCTCATACCTGTTTGGCAAGGCAACAGGCTCGGTCGGGAGAGTTCAAAATCTCATAGCAAAAGACAGAGAAGTTGAGAGCCAATCCAAGGCGAATTGGGTGTGTTGGGGTAAGCTCATTGCAATATCCTGCAAATCATTTGTGTTCAAATTTTATGTAATCATGATCATATTAATAGATGTTGTGTATATTACTGAAGGAAAAAAGTAAACCTGAGCAGATTTATAGGCAGTTAGAGTGCTCTCAGCGGCTTCTTTCCGTTTCAGATTTATATGCTATAAAACTGCATAAGCACACAAAAATCCCTTGACTAAATCAACCTTATTACAAATCAATTCTTATATATCACGTTCCAATGGATTTAACATCCAGCAATTCACAATTTTACCGTTAGTTTTACTCTCCGTTTCCGATTTTTAGTTTATATCACATGTAATTTATATCACATATGATTTTTAGTTTATATCACATGTAATTTATAACATAAATTATAAAACCCGTTCAAAAGTAATAAAAATCATAAATTTATAATATAAATCACTTGTGTTCTTAATTAAACTATGTTACTAACACACTACAAGAAACCGACCCTACGGAGACGACAAAAAATCGTTGCTATAGGCAAAAAATCGTCGTCGTAGGTCTTTGGCGACGATTTGTCGTCGCCGAAAGGTCGTCGCGGTAGGTTTGTCGAGAAAGGTGTTTGGCGACGATTTCTCATAACCTTTAGCGACGACGGCGGGACCCACTTTCACTTTTTCAAATCCAATTTTATATTTAATTAATTAATTAATTAATTAATTATTTATTTAATTAATTAATTAATTAATTATTATTTTTTATTTATTAAATTAATTATTTTTTTATTTTTTATTTATTTAATATTATTTATTTAGTTATTTAATAATATTTAATATTATTTATCTAGTTATTTAATAATATTTAAATAGGCCTACCGGATATAGTGGTGAAAAATATCTAACAAAACAATTCCCAAATTAATAATCTAACAAATTACAAATTGAACAAAATACTTAAGTTTATGAAACAGAAAAAGAAAAAGAAACAAACCTAGATGGTGGTGGAGGAATGGAGGAATTGGTGGTGATGGTGGTGGCGGTTTGGTGGTGATGGTGGTGGGTGCCGGCGGTTGGTGGAAGTTTGGTGGTGGTAGTGGAATGTTGGAGTGATAATAAAGGTGGAGGAAACACAAATTCAACAAAAATGGCGGGTGGTGGCGGTTTGGCTGTAAAAATGGCGAATTGAAGCTAAGAAATCGTTTTTGTGTTTTGATGTAAATGAAAGAGATAAGAATCTGCAATTAATTTAGACCAATTATGTTCCACGTCGACTTTAGCCTTTGGCCTCGTCGGTGTAGACTTATCGTCGCCAAAGACCTTTCCCATATTTTTTTTTTTTTTTTAATTTAGTATGTAATTATATTAGTAACGAAAACGTTTAAATAATATTAGTAATGAAAATGAAGTTAAATTATATTAGGTATAAGTTAAATATTTAAATTATATTAGGTATAAGTTATTAAACTGTGGAAAAACGATATCGACTTGTTTTATGATTGTCGATGATCAACGGTGAGTAGTCGATTGAATACCTCTATGTGTGATAGTATACATTGACTTTGTTACAAGTTATGTAATGATCGATCAAATCATTGATAATTGGATGTCATGTATGGTGTACGTAGTCGATGAATGTTGTTCGGGGTAATTAACTCTAATTATCGAGGAATGGTGTTCTAATAGTCGATGAATGGTGTTTTAATAGTCGATGAATGGTCGATAGATGAATGGTCTATACAACTTTAAGTTACTCATGTTAGCTTTAATAGTCGATAAAATGGTGAGGTTAGGATGGTTGAAGGGTTACGATGGTTTAGGTTTCTAGGGTTACGATGGTTTAGGTTTCTAGGGTTACGATGGTTTAGGGATATGAGTTTAGGATTTAAGGTCTAACATTACGTGGTTATGATGTTCTAATAGTCGATGAATGGTCGATAGATGAATTGTCTATACAACTTTGCCTTAACTCATGTTACCTTTAATAGTCGATAGTCGATGAATGTTGTTCGGGTTTACCGTTACGATGGTTTAGGGATATGAGTTTAGGATTTAAGGTCTAGCATTACGTGCTTATGGTTTAAAGTTATACTTATACCACAACATGTCGTATTACAACTTTTCGTTATAACATTAAATGATTATTAATCGTATTAATTATTTAATTACGATATTAGATCTTTAAAAATATGTATATACATTTATTTTAAGTATATTAACATTAATAATATAATTACTTTTAATTTCTTATTATCAAATAATTTTATTTTAAACACAAAATTATTATTTAAAATTAACATTATATATTATTTAATTTGATATATTATATTTTCATTTTTTAAATATAATTTTATTAAAAAAAAATTATATATAATAACATTATATAATTATAATATATTAACATTATATATTATTTAATTTAATATATAGTTTAATTATTATTTAGATTATTTAAATAATTAATTAATTTAGTAAGACCTACGACGACGACATGTCGTCGCTATAGACCTAACTAGATTAATTAATTATTTTAATGTTTTATAAATTAGTTAAATAAACATTTAATTATTTATTATTATTTATTAATTATTTATTAATTTAGTAAGGCCTACGGCGACGATTTTTCGTCGCTATAGGCCTATCTAAATTAATTAATTATTTTAATGTTTTATAAATTATTTAAATAAACATTTAATTATTTATTAATTAAATAAAAAAGTCAGATAGACCTACGGCGACGAAAAATTTTCGTCGTAGCTTTTGGCGGGATTTGACGGGAATTATTAATGTTTTTAGTTAATTAATTAAAATAGTGTCGTCGCTAAAGGTGAATGTCGTCGCCAAAGAGTCGTCGCTAAAGGCCTATGTCTGACAAAGTCAAAAAGTTGATTTTTTTGTCCTTTAGCGGGCCTTTAGGGACGATTTTTTGTCGTCGTCGCCAAAGGTCATTATTCTTGTAGTGACATTGATTTACCATTATCACATATTAATATCCGTTAAAAATCATAATTCATATATAAAAACCATAAACCTATCTTATATGTACATCGATATATAATGAAATTTTCGGTTCGGTTTTAGTTATACAAAAGCCGAGCTGAACCGAACAGTGCTCACGCTTAAATTTTAGAATGTATAAAATTTTGTAAACTAATTTCATTTTGATGTATTTTAAGTTTTGTGAACTAATTGAAAAATAGACACCCTATGACTAAAACATTGTTACTTTGACTGGTTTATATATATTGAAAGATACGAAAACATTGCTACTTTGACCGGTTTATATACATTGAAAGATAGAAAACTTATGACGAAAACATTGTTACTTTAACTTGTTTATACACGTTGAACTTTGAACGGCATATTCCTCTTAAAAACAAAAATTGAATGTAAACAAGTTTTGGGTAGAAATGGAGGTGTGGATTTCTAAACAAAGTAAATGATATGAAAATGATAGAGAGACCTAATTGTTAAGTCCAAAGAACAACCTAATATATTATATAATTGTCAATTAATGATTGCATTTGAGGAGAGAGAGAAAAAGAATATTATATTTTTAATGTATAAGATACAAACATGTAATACAGTATTAGGTCTATATTCTATTTGTAGGTCTACATCTATTGATCATTTCTCAAACTATATAGCTATTAGTAAACGTATTAAGAATATTATAATGTGTAGTAAGAATAGTTCGAATTAAGCAATGAATCAAAACTGGTTTTCCTTGGTTAACATCGTTATCATGGGTCATTTTCAATTATATTAGGAGTTTATTACCAAGGATTAGAAATGACTTCATTTCCACGAATATGACACATAATGGTGATTATTAGGGGTGTTGATTGGGTCGGGTTAGCGGGTTTTGGGTTTTCTGGGTTGGGTTATTTTGGTTTTGAGTTGTGAGAAAAATACCCATACCCATATCCTAATAACAATATGGGTTTGGGTTATTCTGATTTGAGTTATCTGGGTTTGACCATTTTAACCCATTTTATCCGATTAACAACAAATATGGTTTACAACTAATTGGATTTTAATTAAAGATAGTATACTTAGTTATAATTTTCATATTAATAAAATAGGTCAAAGTCACAACGTATAAAATATGTTCAACTTATCGTTGATTTTGCCATTTTATAACCATTTCATCTTACACAAACCAAACACGAAACAAAGAATAACTTTCTGTAAGTTTTTTATATTTTATGAAAATAAAAACAAACTAATGAGAGACAACTAATAATAATTTCAGTAAGGATAACTAATAAAATTGGACATAACCTTTTAATTCTTATATTCGCATCATATAACTCATATTCGCAGCATGTTTAATTTTTAAAAAAAAAAAGGTTAAATAACCCTAACATTGACGGGCCACTTTCACTTAGCCATTTTATCAAACACATTTTGTTCTTAAAGTATAAGTAAAAAAACACCAATTACCGACAATGCATCTCCAAGCTTAAGATATCCTTTCTCACCATTTGCTAATGAATAGTTTCATCTCAAACCAGTAATAAACCTACCAAATTAGCAATAAAGACTAACCATTCATTTCAAAGCAACGTAAATACCCAAAGATTCTTTACATCAAAATCAATCCACTTTATACCCAAAGATTCTTTACATCAAAATCAATCCTAAAAGTGGTTAAAAGGAACACCTCTGATTTTTTGACAATGTCTACAACAGAACACATTTTATCCTAAATATAAAAATACCCACAAAATCCTGTCTCATATAATATGATAGCAACTAATAATTATTAAACAGATCGAATATTAAATAAGGGGGAGAAGCAAAAACTTACCTTGAAAACCTTTGTATAATCGACATAAGAAATGTTTAAGAGATATTTAAGGCCCATCAATATTGAATTAAAATTGTCTTTTATGGATTCCGAAATTCCACTACACGCATATGAAGATATGCTATGTTTAACACTAACCGTGAGACAACTTCAAGAAGCCAAAATCATTTATTTCAAACAATAGCTACCAATGAATTCACCGATTTCCAAACCAATGTGCTTCAATTTCCCAGGCAATGTCAATTTCTAGTCATCTCTTAATTCAAATTCAAATTTACACCAATGTGCTTCAATTTCCCACGCAATGTCAATTTCTAGTCATCTCTTAATTCAAATTCAAATTTACTTTGTGCGAAAATATCTTCGTTCTTTCAAATCTCTAATCGAAAATTTTGAAACTTTAATAATTTTCACTAAATTTGCATCACTAAACCCCCAAACCTGATCTTAGCATATCACAAACCTAATTTTGGATACCTATCTTTATCATGTAAGTTTTTGTTTTTTTTCTTCTTTTAATTCAGTCACAAAGTATAGAATCTTAAATCGTCATTCCTAAATCAGTTTATATTAATATTGAAAGAAACAAAGGATCCACCAATATTTCGTTATTAAAAACGTGGTATCGCGAAACTTTACTTTTTTCGATGTCAAAAGTATATTTCTTTTTTGGTAAAGTCTCGAAACCCTCGTTTTTAACTGATCGTGATATTTTGTGCTCGTTGTAAACACCTCTTCGTGTTCGAATGACTTATTCGAATCACTCTTATCCTTACTATTTAATAAAGGGAAGATAAAGATGATGTAATAAGGCAGAGGGGTCAAATGATAAGATTATCCACGTAGGATTTGTTATTAGTCTGGTTATGTCATTATTTTTTAATTTAATATACAAAGTATTTCCAACGGAAGGAATTCACCGATTTCCAAACCAATGGGCTTCAATTTCCCAGCCAATGTCAATTTATGGTCCTCTCTTAGTTCAAATTCAAATTTACTTTATGCGAAAATATCTTCGTTCTTTCAAATCACTAATCGAAAATTTTGAAAGTTTAATAATTTTCACTAAATGTGCATCACTAAACCCCCAAAGCTGATCTTAACATATCACAAACCTAATTTTGGATATCTATCTTTATCATGTAAGTTTTTGTTTTCTTTTATTTTAATTCAATCACAAAGTATAGAATCTTAAATCGTCATTCCTACATCAGTTTAGATTAATATTGAAAGAAACAAAGGAGCCACCAATATTTCGTTATTGAAAACGTGGTATCGCGAAACTTCACTTTTTTCGATGTTAAAAGTACCTTTTTTTTGGTAACGTTTCGAAACCCTCGTTTTCAACTAATCGTGATTTTATGTGCTCGTTGTAAACACCTCTTCGTGTTTGAATGAGTTATTCGAATCACTCATATTCGTGTATGATGAAATACTGGTCGAATGCCTCTTATTCGTGTATGCACAAAACCTATTCGAATGGGTTTAGTTCGTGTAAGGTTAAAAATGATTCGAATGAATTTTAATTCGTGTAAGGTTAAATCCTATTCGAATGGTTTTAATTCGTGTAAGGTTAAATCCTATTAGAATGATTTAATTCGTGTAAGGCTAAAACCTATTCGAATGGTTTAATTTCTGTAAGGCTAAACTTTGTTCGAATGATGACTTGTTCGCTTATTGTGCAATTCGAATTTCCGAGCAAATCACCGTGATCGATCAATTCAAAACTGAGTTCGTGTACTGAATTCCTGTTCGTTCCAACACTTACCCAAATCTTCAAATTCGAATGAATCTATACGAAAACCCTTATCCGAACACTCTTCTAATTCGAATGACTCTATTCGAACACTCTAATTCGAACACTTTAATTCGAATGATTCTATTCGAACACTCCGTCTCGAATCTTCAAACGAATCAATCTTCAAACTAATCTTCAAACGAATATCTCCATTCGATCTTCTTTTCAAAGTATACGAATTAATCTTCAAACCAATCTTCAAACGAATGCAAATAATCTTTAAACGAACAAGAAATTCGACTTCAAAATCAACACACACTGATACACTTTATGTTTGTGTCGGTTGAAAACTTGGTCGAATGATGGTATTCATGTAAACTTATTCGAATTGAGCTATTCGTGTTAGTTAAAAAATTGTTCGAACTGAGCTATTCGAATGATCCTATTCGAATGATACTATTAGAATGGATCCTAGTCGAACGAAGTGTTTTCAAGCACCCCGCTCTGATACCAATTGTTGGGTCTGATCAATCTAGAGAGAGAGAGTGTGGGGGCTTTACAAAGACTTCCTAATTATTACAATTATGTCCTAATAACAAATATAAATACAATGTTATGAATATTCTATTCCTAACAGAAATGGAAACACCTTCACCCATAAAACTTGTTGGTGACATGACCACTCTTCCAAGTTGGTATTTGAATAGTTTTAACAAATATGTGTCTGTAAATGTGTGAGCCTACGGGAACGGACGCATCGACATTTAGACACGAGTATACGTTTATTATTTGCTAATTATTAATTCAATTAGTTAATTGTAATAATTAACAAATGGGAGGATGTATTATGTAATTATGGAGGTTTCCTAATTATAATACAACTTGTGCTCTAAGTAAATATCACCTATATAATAAACCTTAGGTTTATTGTTTTGGAGACCTAGAAATCGATCCTCTCCCTTCCATTTGGTGATTCTCGGCCGAACACATCACAACAAAGTTGTGTTTCGGTTTTCGGGTTCCAAGCAAAGGATAAGATTATCAATTGGTTGATTGAATCCAAACGTCTACTAGTATACAAGTCCGTTGCTAAAGAAGGTGTCGCGTACATAACCGTGGAATAGATCTTATACTTAGATCTATAACTTATTTGCTATTAATTCAAGAAATAAAGGTATTACTTAATCCGATTTAATTATTCTTATATGATCCTATTTTCCCCTGCCATGTATTGTTTGACAATATGACTCGAGTTGTATACCTATAGTGGTATCAGCAAAAACATAGGTTAATTTTTATTTTGGATTCAAAAACATCAAAAATTGTGGGGGCGGTGATCAAGGTTTGGTTTAAAACTGACGAATAATAATCTGAAGCTTCACTGCGCCGCAGTGATCATCCACTGCGACGCATCGGTCAAGTTTATAAAAAAAAAAACGTTTTTTTATCTACAATTAATAGTTAATTAGAAACTAAAACCTTAAACGCAATTTTGATGTTTAATGACCTTTTGGCCATGTTTACCTTTTATGCAAATTATGTTTATAAAGCTACATGCATAACTTTATAGACATAATTAGGTATACTGATATTGTTAAAAAGTAAATTGAATTATTGACATATTATTAACTGTTAATTGAATATGTGCGACACCAAAAGGATTTTCGATTATAACAAGTTGTGTGTGGTTTATTTGATATATGAATTCTTCACAAATTGATAACTTACGCAATCCAAACTTGTTTAATTGAAACGAGAGCAAATCAAAATGAGAACAATGACCATAGGGACTTTTTAGGGCTCACCCAATTTGTTGCGCAGATTAATTCTTTTCATGTTATTATTTTTGTCAAATGTTTTTTGAAAGAAATAGAATTTAATGTGACTAAATAATTATGTAACGAATTTTTTAATTTATTTTGACTCTTTTATACGTTCTAAAATGCATTGGGTTGGGTTTCACCGTAATTTACTCCCGCGATGGAATGTCTTAAATTGCAAAATACATTAAAAAAATAAAAAACTTAAAAAAAAATGTGTGATTGGTAATTCATAATTAAATGCATATCCTCAGTGTATAATTCCCAACTAGGCTCACCTACATAAAAGACGATGTCTAGGAAAGTTTTGCGGATGTATTCTACTCCTAATGAGGTTAGATTTTAAGACATGTTTTGTCATCCTCTACCCTCACTTTCTTTCCCGGTCGTACCTTGTGTAGAGCTACCGAAAGGGTTTTATGATGACGATGGTACATTTGATTATTATATACACTTGGTGTTAGGAATTAGACAATAATAGAAACACCTTTAAAACCAGTAATAAAAACGTTTTGTTTTTAAACACCCAAATTATGTGACAAAGTTGTGTGCATGCGTCTTCGTACATAGATTTTTTCACCCATGGAATTAAGTCATATTGCTATCCATATTGCTTAGAAGAACCTGTACTTGCTCGTCATTCTACGTGAGACGTAGGTGAAGGGTATCCAAGGTGGATTACCACTCATCGTAAGACGGTGGTGGACTATCTGCAGTCTTAATTTGAACGACTTAAATCGGGTTATGCAGTGAGACTGTAAACGCCGATGACAATAAGATGCGACGAAACATGATTAATATCACGATCACCATTTTTATGCTTGATCGAGCCATGACATTAAGTCCCATATTCTAGAAATTGCATCGGTAAATGCAATTATTGAAACATCACTTTCCTTTTGAGTATCATTTAGTTCCTAGCAGATCAACTGATGGAACGGTGATATGTAATTTGGATCCTAGACTTGACGGAAAGTAAACCATGGGTTTTACATTTCTGTTAAGAAATTTATGTCTAAAGTAATAATGAAAACTTTCTTTCTGTTTTGTAGAAATGACACAAAAATCTACTACTGATGAGATTTTGGGTGAAACCAAAACAACTTTAAGAAGCAATAAGCTTTCTGGACCAAACTTTAACGATTGGTATCGATCACTGAGGATTGTCCTAAGAGTGATGGAAAGACTTGATATCGTTACCACACCGATGATCGCTGAGCCAAATGCTATTGCTCCTCAAGAAGTGAAGGATCATTATAAGGCATAGGATTCACGATGAAGTTGCTTGTCTCATGCTCAGCAGTATGACTCCTGAGTTGTGTAAGAAATTCGAGAGCAAATGGCCCAATCAGATGATCACTGAGCTGCGTGCATTGTATGAGAAACAAGATGGCCTTGAGCTAAATGACTTGATTCGAGATGTACATGCATGTAAACATGTATCTGGAACACCAGTGGCCCCTACTCATGTTCTGGCCATGAAAAGCTTGTTTGATCGCTTGGATAGAATGCAATACTCATATCATGAACCTGTAGTTTTCTCTTTCACTGGAGTTTGAGGAGTTTACACGTAACTATAACATGCAGAGTATGAAAAAGAGCATTAACGAACTCCATGCTATGCTAGTGGAATTCGAAAAGAGTATTTCCAAGAATAAGGTTGTTTATGCCCAGGAAAAGAAGAAAAAGCAACCGCTACAAGCTAAGGGCAAAATTGCTAAGACTAGTAAAAATAAGCAAGTTGTTGTTTATTCTTCCAAGCCTAAGAAAACCCCTCCATCTAAAAAGGAACGGGTCGCTAAAGATGATGGGCGTCACCATTATGGTGAGATAGAACACTGGAAAAGGAATTGTCCTAACTATCTATCCGAGGTGCAAAATAAGAAGAGAGTCGGAAATGCTGAATCTTCAGGTATTTTGACTATCAACTTATTTTCTTTCTCTTAAAAAAATACTTGGGCATATGATACTGGTTGTGGTACCCACATTTGTAACTCCTTGTAGGGGTTTAGAGCAAAGAAGAAGCTGAAGAATGGACCCTTGTATGTATATGTCGGAAATGTCATATGTGTAGCAGTGGAAGCCACCAGAAGTTATGACTTACAATTACCTACGAGCATAATTCTTATATTAGACAATTGTCATTATGTTCCTTCTATTGTTAGGGAAATTGTTTCAATTTCAGTATTGAAAGATAATGGTTTTAATAATGCATTTACATATTTTGGTATTTCAGTTTCAAGAATAATGTTCATTATTTTAATTGTATTACAATTAATGGAATATTTGAAATTGATTTGCATGATCGTCTTTCATATACTAATAATTCAATGTTTAATATAAGCACTAAACGAGCCAAGTCTAACTTGGACTCATCCTACCTACGACATTGTCTTCTTGAACATGTAGGAAAACACCGTATCGAAAGGCTTCAATGTGAAGGGCTTTTGAAATCAAGTGATGATTCATTTGATAGGTGTGAGTCTTGTGTATCGGTCAAAATGGCAAGGAAACCCTTCTCGCATGAGAATCAATGGGCAATCGACCTACTAGGAATCATACATAGTGATGTATGTGGTCCCTTTAGGCATATGTCTAGGAAAGGAGCTTACTACTTCGTAACATTTACGGATGATTTCAGCCGTTATGGTTATGTTTATTTACTTAAACATAAACATGAGGTGTTTGAAACATTCAAAGTGTTTCAAAATTAGGTAGAAAACCAACTCGGAAAAACCATCAAGATTCTCCGATCGGATCGAGGTGGTGAATAGTTAAGCCTAGAGTTTAAGGATCATCTATAAGCGCGTGGAATTGTCCAACAACTTACTCCTCCCTATACACCACAACATAATGGTGTATTGGAAAGGAAAAAAATCTAACCCTGCTTGACATGGTACGATCTATGATGAACCTTAGAAGTTGACCATTATCTTTTTGGGATTATGCCTTAGAGTCTGTTGTACGCATTCTCAACATGGTTCTAACTAAAGGTCTGGGGATGTGAGGCACTCGTTAAACGCGATACGCCCGACAAACTCGAGAAAAGATCTATTAAGTGTATCTGCGTAGGATACCAAAAAGAAAACGATGGGTTAATACTTCTATAGTCCTTTGAGAATACTGTGAAAGTTTCTTGGTATGCTGAGTTTTTCGAAACATGGCTTATCGCTCAAGGAAACAGTGGGAGGGTTGTAGAACTTGACGAGGTTCAATAGGATGATACATCACCTTCTACTCACACTGGTGATCAATAATTTGGGAGGGGGGATAGTTGAGCCTCAAGTCATGCCTCAATATGATCCTCAAGTTGCGATTGAGTTGCCTTAGTCTCAAACTCAAATTGTTGATGCTCCAATTCGTAGGTCCGAAAGGACAATACATGTACCTAATAGATTGAACTTAAACATTAATCTAGAGGAGGATGGCGTATCGGGGGATCTTAATGAACTTCGAACCTTCAAAGTTGCATTATCAGGGCCTGACTCTGACAAATGGCTTAAGGCTGTGAATATGGATATGCAGTCCATGAAAGACAACGACATTTGGGATTTGGTGTACTGTCCACCAAATACCAAAACGGTGGATTGTAAATGTCTCTTTAAGATAAAGACCGACATGGATGGAAATATACACATCTATAAAGCTCGTCTCGTGGCAAAAGGATTTACTAAAGTTTATGGAATATACTATGAGAAAACTTTTTCCCTAGTGACAGACATTAGGGCTATTAAAATTTTCTTAGCCATAGCGGCGTTCTATGACTATGAGATGTGGAAAATGGATGTCAAGACAACCTTTCTGAATGGTTATCTAGACGAAGACGTTTATATGAATCAACCAGAAGGTTTTATTGATCTATTACATCCCAACAAGGTGTGCAAGCTTAAAAAAAATATCCATTTATGGACTTAAGCAAGCATCACGGAGTTGGAATAAAAGATTTGATGAAGAAATCAAAAAGTTTGGTTTCGTTCAGAATTTCGATTAGCCATGTGTGTATCAAAAAGCCAGTGGGAGTAATGTTAGTTTTCTACTTTTATATGTAGATGACATATTGCTAATGTGAAACAACATTCCAATGCTTGAAGATGTTAAATCTCATCTTGGAAAGTGTTTTACCATGAAAGACTTAGGAGAAACAACATTTATTTTGGGAATCAAGATCTCTAGAGATAGATCTAAGTGGTTGATAGAGTTAAGTCAGAATTCTTACATTGATAAAATACTAAAGCGATTTAGTATGGAAAATTCCAAGCTTGGATATTTACCAAAGCAAGATGGACTTAAACTTAGCATCAAGGATTGGGCCTCTACACCTCAAGAGGTGGAGCACATGCAAAGGATACCTTATGCTTCGGCAATGGGTTGATTATGTATGCGGTAAGATGCACAAGACCTGATATTGCTTTTGCTCAAAACGTTGTTAGCAGGTTTCAACAGAATCCAGGCGAAAGACACTGGATTTCTGTAAAGAACATACTAAAGTACCTCAGGGCTACTAAAGATATGGTTCCGGTGTATGGTGGAAATCTTGAGGCTCAACTAAAATTTATTGGTTATTGTACGTCGGATTTCAAACTGACCATGATGACACCAAATCTCAAACTGGATATGTGTTCACCATGAATGGAGGAGATGTAGTTTGGAAAAGCAAGAAGCAATCCACTACACCCATGTCTGGATCAGAATCAGAGTACAAAGCAGATGTTGAAGCTGCAATGGAAGCTGTTTGGATCCGGAAATTTATTTCTGGACTTGGTGTTGTTACCACATCCAAGTCTCTTATGGATATGTATTGCGACAACACTAGTGTAATTGTCATAGCCAACAAACCCGGTGTTCAGAAAAGAGCTAGACACTTTCTGAGAAAATTTCACTATGTTCGTGAGCAAGTCAATCAAGGTGAAATTTGAGTACTCAAAGTTCACACGGATGATAACTTAACAGACCCCTTTACGAAGACTCTGTCAAAGACGAAGCTAACTCATTTAGATGGGCGCATAGGACTTCGTTTATCTAGTAATCACATGTAAATCCGTGAATTTAGTACTTGGACATATGAGTTTAATAAACAATTTTATTTATGAATGAAATAATATTTGTGATATTTTGTTTTCATTTATTATAATAATTGTTATCCTATTTTTCATGTTTTATCCTTGAATAATGTTGTGTAATATTATTTTAAATATCCGTTGTCGGTAGATCATATGGGAATATGATTGAATTAAGACAATATATGAGTGTTTAGTTAGCCTGGCTCACTAACTCACATGGTATCCATTATGATGCATACTGGATTATCTCACATGAATTATTACTTATGGATCTTTGTCATTAAGTATAATTTATAAGGTTTATTATCCTTAGACTTGAGATGCAAGTTGCTATTCATGTAGTTAGTGCATTATTTGATCATAGTCAATACTACTCCTGAATGAGAGTGGAAAAATGCTATTTTTAGTAATGTTACGAAATACGATAACTACCAGTTGTATTCAATAAAAGATTTGTTCCTTTAGTAAAAACTGAAGTTAGCTATTTATGTATATTCATTATTGATTTATTATTTACTAATCATTTTATTAACTATGAGACTCTTGATAATAAGTCTTATTATTACCATAATAAATCGTACTCTTAAATATAGTCTTGAAGGGAGACTTTTGATAGACCACTCTTTAATGTTTAGGAATGTTTAGGAGTTGATTCTTACCTTGACATCTCCTATAAATATGTGGTTTATATTTCACCCAACACATAACAAAACAACTGCACAACACACTTAAGAATTACAAACATTCTATCATCTAAGTGAGAGGGTCAAGTACAAGATCAAATATCTAACAACGAATATTATGTTAAAACATATTTTATGACCCGTTCCATCTTTGATTTTCTTTTTTCAATCATACTTTTGGCACAAATATTTTGTGATGGAACCCAACAGAGCGACTATTTCTACTATAAATTTTAAGGAGATGAAATTTTGACCATTTAATTTTAAATTAAGGATCATAATTCATTCAACGTCATCCATTTTGTTTCATAGAATTAATTAAAATTGATCAATCATATTCTTAAAAATGCTTAAATGCTCTTAATAGTGCAATATATTTGACTCATTTACTTTGAAATGTAACTTTTTTCATTTAAAAAATAGTCAAAGTGTAATTTATATGACAAAATAATTTATGAATGTATAAACTAATATGGGTTGAATAAAATGAAAATTTTGTATGGATAATAAAAATGTTATTACTAAATATAAAAGGTATACACTTCACTGAAATTACTTTGTTAAACTAACTACAAACTAATTGCAATTTATAAAATAAAATTAAGCTCAATGTTGACTATATCACATTTTAGAAACCAAACGATCGATTATTGACGTTTAACCACACACCACATTTTCATTTCCTAATTTTAAAAATCAATAAAATAAAACTCAATGTTAAATGCATCAATCACATATATTATTTAGTATTTCGACGTGTAGCACGGATCCGCTACTAGTTCTCATTTTATTTGTAGGCCACTGCTGGTTTTGTTATTATTAATTTAATCCTTGTTTTGTTTTACTATTATTAATCTGAAAAAACCAGTGAATATTGACTATGACTACTGTAGTTTCTGTATGAGAGTAATAACCAGTTATAAATAAGAAAATACTTACTGGTTTATGATTTGCAATTATGTTAAACTGTTTTATTTGTTATCCTGTAACATTTCAATATCAACTCAAGGCATTTCAAAACATGTTTATAATATTCTCTGTAACATGTGTTATCACTACTTAATCATTGAGATTGGTTGGCGGCTTAACAGAAGGCTATTAGTCAAAAGTAATTAAGTGAATGAAAGGTGTAAAAACCAACAATCAAAACATAAAACAGACTAAAAACTCATATTACTCAGAGAACAAGACTTATAGACTATAACCAACAATCAATCTGATTATCAGTATTACAAATACAATACTCAACTTAGACAATTTACGGTTTTGATATGAAACCCTAATATTCACTGAACTATGTGTTTTTAGAGAGAGAGGGGGCAATTGAATGATCTCAACGACGGCTAAACAAGACTATTTATACTCCAATATTACACTGCCAACCTCCAACTATCAGCTATTGACTTTCAGACCCGCTAACTTTTATTTCTTCACTTCAAGCACAACTTTAAGCACCATACTTTAACACTTTAACACATTCAGTCCCTCAACTAAATCTGCATAAAAACGCTTTAAGTTAGAAACCCTTTTAGACCTAAGTTAGGACTGCTTTCGGTTTTATCTTTCGAACATTTTCCCTCAGTCCTAACTTGAAAAGCATTAAACAGATCTAGTTTGGAACACAAATATCTGTGTTGATTTGGCGGAAGACTTTTTGTAAAAATATCTGCAAGTTGTTCTGCAGATTCTATTTTTAACAAGTTAAGAACAACGGAACAAACTTTTTCTCGAACTACTTGTAAATCAATGTCAAAATGTTTTGTCCGCTCATGGAAAACTGGGTTATTAGCTATCATCATTGGGCCTTGCTATCACAATAAAAAAATCTACATGAGTAAGACCATTCACTTTCATATCATGCAAAAGATTGATTAACCAAATCGTTTCGCTAGTGGCAGCAGCCATAGCTCTATATTCTGCTTCAGTACAAGATCTAGAGACTGTTGGTTGCTTTTTACTTTTCCATTAAAAACAAGTGAAATACCAATATAGACACAAAACCTAGTAACAGACTTTCTAGAAACCTGATACCTTCCCCAACCAGAATCAACATACACAGACAGTTACACACTATCAGATTTACACACTTAAATTCCTTGACCAGGAGCAGTTTTAAGATATCTTAACACTTTTAGGGTCATGTTAAAAGTAATTCAGTAGATGCATGCATAAATTGAGACAGACTTTGCACATCAAAACTGATATCAGGCCCAGTAAGAGTAAGATATATCAACTTTCCAACAAGTTTATGGTAAACTGAAATATTACTCAAAGGTTCACTAGTTTTATGTTCTACTTTGTCAAACAACACATAAATGTTAGCATCAAGAGGAGTAGTTACAGGTTTGCAACCTAACAAACCAAACTCATCAAGTAACTCAAGACAATATTTCCGTTGAGACAAACAAACACCCTTATCAGTTTCAAACAACTCAATACCAAGAAAGTACTTTAAGGCACCTAAGTCTTTAATCATGAATTTAGAGTTAAGAAACTGTTTAATAGCCACAACTTCATCATTAGAATTGCCAGTAATGATAATATCATCAACATACACCAATAACATAATATGCACTTCACATTTAGTCAACACATACAAGGGAATAATCAGACTTGCTTTGAACAAATTCATACCCATGTAAACTAGCGGTCAGTTTTTCATTCCATTTCCTAGGGGCTTGTTTTGAGCCATATAAGGACTTCTTAATTTTACATACTCTATTATCAGTTTTATCAAAATAACCTTCAGGTAAAGTCATATAAACATCTTCATCAAGCTCGCCATACAAGAAAGCATTATTAACATCTAGTTGAAACAAAGACCAGTTATTGCACACAACCAAAGTAATAAGACATCTAAGAGTCACCATTTTGACAAGAGCAGAGAAAGTCTCTTCATAATCAATACCATACTTTTGACTATAACCTTTAGCAACTAATCTGGTTTTATATCTCTCTATTTCACCAGATGCTTTATACTTAATTTTGAACAACCACTTACAATCAACTATATTTTTATTCACAAATATTTCAGTAATATCCCAAGTATCATTTTTAAGAAGAGTCTCAATTTCAGTGTTCATAGAATTAATCCAATTAGGATCAAGACAAGCTTGTTTAAACGATTTAGGCTCAACACTTTTATTCATATTAGAAAGAAAACATGCAACATCCTTTTTTAACCAAGAGTAACTAACTACTTTATCTACTCCATATTTGTGTTTTCCCTCTAAGACATAATCATCCCATTTTCTATGCACATTTGTTTTCCTAGAGGACTTTCTAGCATTAATACTTTCAGTTATAACAGAATCATCAATTTTTTGAAAAAGACTCCCCTCAGGGATAAATGAAGTTTCAGCAAACTGTGTTACAGTGGTATTCTCTTCAATAACAGTTCTATGTACAAGTGTTGTAACTTTGGAGCAGTCATGAGATAGAGAATCAGTGCCACTACCATCACTCTCAGTACCCATCCCTTCATCATTGGGACTTTTAGGAGTTTGGTTATACATGCTATCAAAGAAGTTTAGGGTGTTTGTACTAGTGGTCTTAGTTTGTAAATCAATATGATCATCATTAGTGGTTTTGAATGGAAACAAAGTTTAATAGAATTTTACATCCCTAGAAAACATAATACACTTCCGATCAAGATTAAACAGTTTATAGCCTTTCTTAGAACTAGAATAGCCAATAAAAACACATTTAAGAGACCTACTACTAAACTTATCAGAATTGTTTAACACGGTATCATAAGCAAGACATTCAAAACTCCTAAGGTGAGAAAGGTTAGGTTTATGACCATAAACAAACTCATAGGGAGATTTACCATTTAGCACAGAAGAGGGATCCTGTTAATGAGATAGGTATCAGTTAGCACACAGTCAGGCCACATATTAAGAGGAATTCCCCCCTTGAAACATAAGTGATCTGGACACATTTAATAGATGTCTATGTTTCCTCTCAGCTATGCCATTTTGTTGTGGAGTATATGCAGAACTTGTTTGATGAATAATACCATTTTTTGTAAAAATCTCAGCCCATCTTTTATTAACAAACTTTGTGCCATTGTCACTTCTAAAGATTTTAA
Source organism: Senecio squalidus (assembly GCA_910822075.1). Taxonomy (NCBI): domain Eukaryota; kingdom Viridiplantae; phylum Streptophyta; class Magnoliopsida; order Asterales; family Asteraceae; genus Senecio; species Senecio squalidus. The sequence goes on from CAJVGC010000582.1 coordinate 23,776,898, forward strand.
CAGTTTTAGAAAATTGATTTTTGAGCAAATTATAAAAATCAAAGATGTAGTTAAACACCTCATCCTTAGTTTTAAGCATATACAACCACACAGCTCTAGGGAAATCATCAACAACTGTTAGGAATACCTAAATCATTCCTTGCTTGTTACTTTATAAGGACCCACAAAGCAGATGAATCAATTCACCCAAGTGACCTGACTTGTGATCACTCAGTGGAAAGGGTTCTCTGGTTTGCTTAGCCTTATGACATACATCACAAGGATCAGATTCAGCACTTCCAACCACATTTAAAGAGTTTTTTAAAACATGTAAGACCTGGTCAGAGGGATGACCAAGCCTATTATGCCACAATAAAAAGACATACATCAATTAAGCACATTATTGACAACCCAACTACCTTCACTAGTCACATTAAAGTAATATAAACCATCATAAACACTATCATTCCCTAGGGTATTCTTTAGAGTTAAATCCTGAATAAGACAATTATGTTCATTAAAAACAGTGCAAAGTTTTCTATCTCTAGCTAGTTTAAACACATATAGCAAATTCACATTATACTCACGAACCACCAGAACATCATACAAAGCAATATGGGCATTAATTTTTAAGTTTCCAATTTTTACAATTCTAGCTTCAGTTCCATTTGAACGTCCTACTTTCAGGTTTAAACCAGAAATACTTACAACATTATCAAGAAATTCATCTGATAATGTCATATGTTGATTTGCCCATGAATCTAGGATCCATCCATCATGGAACTTGACAGAATTGACAGCCGAATTGGAACAGAAAAACTTACGAAAATTTGTATTGAAAAACATATTATGTTTTTGAAAATGAATACCTGCCATATTGCATGAACACCCCTTGGGACTGACTTATCGCCAATCAATTTCAAGATTCTATCCATTTGGCCACTAGTAAAAGACATAGAACCACTACAAACCTGATATCGCATATTTATACGTTTATTTATATGCGATATTTGGTCGTTTGTCATAGTAAATATGATGGATAGGATAGGTTTTTGCATTTAATCGTGTGGAAAGTTGTTTTAGTTCATTTTACAGGTTTATATGATCGGGAAGTGGAATTGGAGGAAGAAATGAGCGTAAATGACGAAAAAATACAAGAAATGGTGATTTCAGTCAGATAGGGCGACGTTGTAGCTATGGAGGGGCAACGCCCTTGGAATTTAAGTTGGTTTCAAACACGGAAACAAGCCCGGTGTTTTGACATGTTATTATAAGTTGTGTATATGCCATTTGTTAGTCAATATTCTAGGTATTCGAGAGGAATCTAGATAGATTAATTAGTTTGTATGAAATAATCGGTCGGTCTTTAATCGGTTTAAAATTGTTAGCATTCGAGAGTACCTAGTAATAACAACTTAGGTAATAAAACGTGAATGAGTAAGTCTAGTTAATAAGATTCGAGAGGACTTAGCAACTAGAGAAGTTATTCGAAAGGAAACTTCATAAGGTTAAATCATAAAATACCGGCTTGTTAATTAATGCTTAATTATTGACAATTGTAACTGTATTCGAGAGGAACATTATAATTTGAAGTAGTTAAAGTTAGTAAGATATTCGAGAGGAATTTCGCTATATATAAGAAGTTAAATATACATTCAATTTCGTAAACTTAATTAGAAAACAAGTGAAGTGTCAAACGAGTGTACTTTCTCCGAGATTTGATAAACGGCAAATACTTTTCTTAAATCAATTTTTATAATCACTTTTAGTTTAAAATAGTTAATCATTCGTTACAACAAAAAACCCAAAAACAAATTAGTATTATTAATTCGTTATTTAAAAACTAAATTAGTCCCTGTGTTCGAACCTTTGCTCTCTTTTACTGTATTACGTACGAATAGGTACACTGTCTATAATGTGTAATTAAGTTAAATAGTAGGTCGAGTTTTTAAGACTAGATTTTACACATCAAAACCACATTTTCAACTAAAGCATTATTGTTATTGAACTTGCTTTTAAAGACCTTTTTCCAGCCTGAAGGATAACCTACTATCTTATAACACCTCTAATTGTATGCCCAATCATCCCACATTTTGTACATGTTAAATTTGGATTATGACCTCTCTTCTCAAACTTTTTATTAAAGTTATAATTTTTATTAAAATTCTTATTAGGTTCTAAAGTTTTAGCCATAAAGGCAGTATTATGACCTTTGTTGGAAGAAAAAGGTTGAGAAGAGCCTTTGTGAGATTCTTCTCTAGACACAATTGCAAAAGTTGTCTTAACAGATGAAAGAGGGTCAGTGGTCAAAATATTACTTCTTATGAGAGAGTAGGTTTCATTCAGGCCCATCAAGAATTGCATCAACTTACTCAAATAATTATGATCTCAAAATTGTTTAGCACCCGCACAAGAACACACAGGAAGTTTCACCAAAGAATCAAATCGTTTCCACAATAACTTCAGCTTATGATAATAATCAGAAACATAACTACCACTTTCAGTTAAGCTATTAATCTTATGATGCAGATTAAATGTAATAGAACCATCTACTTTATCATAAGTTTCTTTTAGCTCATTCCACACAACAAAAGCAGAAGTAGAAAAAACTTGACCCAAATACAACTCATCAGATATAGAACTCAAAATCCAAGTAAGCACAACATAATTACACCTATCATACCGCCTACTCAAAACATCATCGGACACATCCTTTTCCAGACTACCATCAATAAAACCAATTTTATTTTTAGTCTACAAAGCAAGTAACATAGCACAACTCCATACATTTAAATTTTCAGTTCCTTTCAGCTTAAAATTAATCAGAGAAGTGGTGTTAGTGTCACTAGCATGCAAAAACAAAGTGTCACTAAAGTCAAGATTATTAACTTGAGTCATTTTGACACTACCACTAGAAGCAGGTTTATCAGAGTCACTCATTCAAGCAAACAAAGAACACACAAGACAGAGACAAAAGAAACTACAGAAAACAGAATACAACCAACCACAAAGGCATAATAGAACAACTACGGAAAACAGAAACCAACCAACCACAAATGCATAATGGAATGCACCCTAAAGATCAAAGTGTGTATTGCACCCTATACTGTTCGGTTCAGATGCCTACTAAGCAGGGACTCAACACAAAGATCCCTCTTCTACCAAACATACAGTTAGTACATAATGAAAAACCAACAACCACAACCAATCAAAACAAACAAGGCAAAAGCCTCTGGCACCAAGAAAAACAACACAACCAATAATAACACTAGGCACAAACCTTTGGCACCACAACCAACAACCAATAGAATAAAGAGTGAAGGTAGAAGGACTTATAGTGGGAGCACAGGAGCACCAGCAACAACAACAAGGAAATACAAAAGCAAACAAAAAATTATACAGACCAAATGAATAAAAATAGAATAAAAGAAAAAAACTTAAAGGAACAGCAGCGGAAGAATCACGAACACCAACTTGTTCTGGAATAGCCAAGAACACCAACCAACTCACCGAAAGTCCTGGAACAGCCAAGAACACCAACAGAGAACTCGAGAAGAATCCCCAAAAATTAGGGTTTACAAAACCCTAGATCTACCAGTCAATCCCAGATCTAGTCTGAACAGATCTTAAACCGAAATCACGAATCCAATTGAACACCAGATCCAAGCCCTAAATCTACAGATCAAGATCTAGAAACCCTAGATTCAACAACCTCAAGATCCAGAAACCCTAGATCCTACAACCTCAAGATCTAGAAATCCTAGATCTAACAACCTCAAGATCCAGAAACCCTAGATCTAACCAAACGATCTGTGAACTCAGTCAAGCCGTATCCAGAGCACATCGGTGCTCTGATACCATGTAAAAACCAACAATCCAAACACAAAACAGACTAAACACTCAAATCACTGTGATATTACTCAGAGAACAAGACTTACAGACTATAACCAACAATCAATTTGATTATCAATAATACAAATACAATACTCAACTTAGACAATTTAGGGTTTCAATATGAAACCCTAATATTCACTAAACTGTGTGTTTTTAGAGAGAGAGAGAGAGAGAGAGAGAGAGAGAGAGAGAGAGAGAGAGAGAGAGAGGCAATTGACTGAATGATCTCAACGATGGCTAAACAAGACTATTTATACTCCAATATTACATTGCCAACCTCCAACTATCAGCTATTGACTTCCAGACCCTCTAACTTTTATTTCTTCACTTCAACCACAACTTTAAGCACCATACTTTAACACTTTAGCACATTCAGTCCCTCAACTAAATCTGCATAAAAACGCTTTAAGTTAGAAACCCGTTTAGACCAAGTTAGGACTGCTTTCGGTTTTATCTTTCGAAGAAAATGTCATATAAGTTACGTTTGGTGTTTAGTGATCATGAGATAGCCCAACGGTGAATCATCATCTCGAGACACCATTCGGAATTCAGCAAATAAAGATATTAGTTTGCCTATATTTATGCCCAACGGGGATGTATTTATAAGCTAATTTTGCTGTATTTTAATTACAAAGTTAGAAGTGTTTTTGTTGATGGAACCAACGAGAAATCAACAATCACACTCGATCTTTTAAATGAATCTAATTTTGTGTTGTAGCTAGATCCTTCTCTTATAAACCATTTTTTGTCCTATCGTTGGTTGTAATATATTTACTAACGAGGATTTTTAAGCTCGCGCATTGCGGCGGGATTTATTATGTTTTATTTTAAATAAAATCACATTTTTTCTATTAAAAGACGAAATAATTATTTTCTTAACAAAATAAGCAAATAAATTTATATGTTTAAATATTTTTTTCTCACCATTTATGTATTTATCTTGTTTTTTTTATTATTATTTTAAACTATAATTATTACATTTTTAATAACTTCTATTCATGATAATTATCGATTGTAGATTTTATATATGTTTAACAAGATAACTATAATATAGAAGCAGTAATATATAAATTTAAAAAAACTATCATGATCATTTTGTTAAATATATGACCGTTTATTGTTATGTATACAAAGAGTAAATTAGAAAGAAAAAAAAACATAAATAATGGAGCCAATATATTGTCTTTTGTATATTTTGAATAAAGTGTAAATATAAGGATGGTAAAAAGTTACACTTATGTATTTTTTTCAAACTAGAACACCATTTCAACACGTTTTCTAAATTTTCAATAGTTTTCTAGAAAAGAAAAACCCCTTTAGTTTTCTAGAAAAATGAAAATTAAAAAGTAGATAAAATTTTCTGTAACTAAAGACTCGGACTCAGACTCGATGCTAATTAGGGGGTGTTTGATATCATCACGGACCAAAGTTACATTTATGTTATCCCCAAATCAATGCTAATTAGGGGGTGTTTGATATCATCACAGACCAAAGACTCGGACTCAGACCACGGACTCGGTCCGTGGTCTGTGTGTTTGATAAGGCTAAGTTGTCACGGACTCGGTCCGTACCACGGACCCATATCAAAGATTCAATCTTTGATAAATAAAAAAAACTGCAGACCCATTTTTTTCAAAGAAAAAACCCAAACCTACCATTCATCCTCCACCATAGCTATCCTTCAATCTGCAATCCTCCGTTGCCTCTGATGCTCCTCCACCGCCGTCGTTGTTGCTCCTCTCCGCTAAAAGGTAATCGTTGAATATGATACTTTAGGTATAAAATGATTATCTTATAGACATTAAATTAGGTAATCGTTGAATATACTTAGCATTGATTTGGGGATAACATTGTATTAGGTGATATGAATGTGTTTATTTTGTATAAACTGATTATCTCATAGACATTAAAATAATATAAAACTTTGTATATTGTGTTGTAGCCAAAGGATGGTTTTGTTTCTCTGTTTCTCGAATATTCCATTTTAGAATATAATTAGTATTTATAAAATTGATTATGTGCAGTTAACTAGAGGTTTTAGTATGTGTATATAAAGTTGTTAATTTTAGGTTTTTTGTGTGATAGTTATGGGTAGAATTAGTTGGAAGTCCGACATTGTGGACAAATGTTTTATCGAAGCTTATTTACACGAAGTGGCAAACAACAACGGGAGGGAAGGTGGGAGTTTGAAAGCCAAATCATGGAAGGTCGTAGGAGAGATTATAAATGATTTCATGAGGTCCTAAATGCGATGATGTGTTTTGCAACAGAGATTATAGTGCCAACATCTTCTACTATAAACTCGGAACGACATAGAAAGCTACAAGACATATTTCCAGGAGCAATTGGTGCGTTAGATGGAACTCTTATGCATGCGATCGTGGCCAATGAACAACAAACTCGTTATAGGGGAAGAGGAAAAGGTGTATGTTATCAAAATGTACTTGGAATTTGTAATTGTGATATGATATTCACCTTTGTATGGGCCGGGTGGGAGGGCATATCACATGAAGCGCGAGTTTTGAAAGAGGTTGCATTTAATCCGGATTTCGGCTTTCCCTTCCCTCCACCAGGTTAGTATATATTCTTTAACTTGTAACACTTAATATATATATAATTTTTATTACTTTTATAATTTGCTTCACACTAACATTTACATATAAATATTCAAATACATGACATTTAATGAGATTCATAAAGCAATCAATACATGTCCACTTTACGTGACCAAATTGCTACTCAACTGTTTTCAAATGCTTCAACTTAATTGTACGCAATCATTGTTAGGTTTTCTTTAGATTTTTTTAATTTGGATTTTTTTTTAATTTGAAGTTGTAAGACATTTGGATTTGATTAATTTGGATTTGGTAAGACATTTGGATTTAAGTTTAATTTGGATTTATGGTTAATTTGGATTTTGTACGACATTCAATATAAAAATAAACAGAAGGGTAAAATAGTCATTTCTCCCAGTCAGCATAGCCAGTCCGAGGCATAATCAAACACAACAAACTCAGTTTGCACCTAACTCAGTCTGAGCTCCAACTCAGTCTGTGCTCCAACTCAGTCTGCACCAACTCAGTCTGCATCTATCAAACAGCCCCTAACGTACCCATAGCTTTTCCCTTTTTCTTTTTCAAGTTTTTCTTAATGTTTTTAAAAGAAATATATTTTTAATATGTTTTAAAAGTTCTAAAGTATATGGCTTTATCAGCCCATTTCTGAATGATCAATCATACACAAAACATATTATCTATTTAGAGCATTGACAAATTTATTATATATAGATAATAGATAATACTTTTGGTATTTTAAAAATTCAAATACACTCTTATTTTTAGACTATGTGATTGAAAATTAATTAATTTTAATAAAAAGACGATTTTTTTAGAAGGCATGGATATAGATAAGGGTGAGCAAAGTATCGATATGGTAGTGTATAAGTACCGAATCGGTATTGTTACCAACCAAATACAAGTGATACAATACTCGGTACCATATTTTTCAAAACTTCAGTATTCGATACAAACGGTACCGGTATCTTACCGATTTTTTTGGTATTTTATATAGTACGATACCAACTGATACCGAACTGGTTTATTATAATACAGTGTTCGATACAAAAATTAACTAAAACAAAACCGATATGATATCGGTTTGGTACAAAATTAGTACCACAATCACCCTAGGCATAGATAGACTTTTGGTTTTCATAGAAAGTCATTTTATTACTCAATTCTTAAGAAATATCTGCTTACTTTTTTAATTAATATTCTAATCAGTTATGTAAAAGTTTTTGTTTTGTCTCATTTTATCTTGTCTCTTATTTTCTTTGTTTTAGTTTTATATTTTCATTCTTTTTTTTTTCTTTCTTTTTATGTATACTAGTATAATACCCGCACGGTGTAGCGGGATTAATAAATTATATTTGATATAATTATATTAGGAATATTTAACTACGGAAATTAAATACGCAAAACGATAAAAACATGAAATGTATTTAAACTCCAATCATAATGTAAAACGTGAAGATACGAACTTTTAAAAGATAGTAGTTTGTTGCAATTCTTGTTGTCCTTGTACTTGTTAAAACATTTGCCCATCAATAGACGTTTTTTCTATTTCTTGATTGGTTCAAACTCACTTTACATTTTTTTTTCTTGAATTGAGTTATCTAATAGTTTTATATCTCGTTATCGGTTCTTCTTGGTAAGCTTCTTGCAATTGTTGACCATCTAAAACATAACATTGTAAGGACAAATAAACCTACCTATAAGTAATAGCTTTTAAAAGAAAAAAGATAGTATAAAATGGTCTCATATTTTTTTAAAGAAAATGAGTAAATACCTATTTGAGCTTGTAAATCCATAATGATGGTTTCTTTTTGCGAGGATACCCAACCTTTCTTAAGGACTGATCTCAGATAGTTCAATTATTTTTTCCAGCCCTACACTTAAACATAAACAAATAAACATTTTTAGCATATGAAACCTCATCAAGTTCAATTAGGACCAACATGTGTGACATAAGTGTCTATGTGTTGACCTGACTTCCTATTGTCCATCAAACAAATTACAAAACAAACTTAGGAATCATTTTTAAGATGAACTCTTTCGACTTCCTATTCTCTATCAATTTTTGCATGGTTTGTAATCGAACTTTTTTATAAATTTGACCCATTTGTTAACAAATAAATACCGTTAATTACGGTATGGACTTTCATGTTAGTTTTGGTTTCCAATCATAAATTCTTTAATCAATATAAACGAAATTGGTTATTGTTATTATGGTAAATAAACACTTCTAAGTCTACATGTTTAAAGTATCTTTCCGTTCATTTACTCTACAAGGCTAAAACTTTATTAACCAACATTATTTAATTATATGTTATTTTGAATAATGATATGTGGTGAGAGATATAAAAACGGTACTTAAGTAATTTCAATTACTAAGGTTTTAGAGAATTAAGACTATGTAGGAAATGTTTTATAATATAGTAGAAATAGATTATATTATAGTGTAGATTTAGTATACGTATTTTAGTTGAAAAAAATGCATTATATTTTAATTATTTTAAGTTTATGGGGTTATAAAATAAAATTTATAATTTTGAAAGTTTTTAAATTAAATAGAAAGTATTTTAATTTTTTTTCTAATTACATAGGAATTCTAAGTTAATTTGTTAGATGCTAATTTTTTTAAATTAATTAGGAAAGAGAGTGTTGTTAGACTTGAATAATAATAAATATAGATTAAGGGTAGTAAGGTAATTTCAATTACTTAAAATTTAAGATATTAAGATGGTGGAGGAGATAAATAGAAAGTATTTTAATTTTTTTTTTAATTAAATAGGAATTATAAGTTAATTTGTTAGATGTTAATTTTTTTTAAATTAATTAGGAAAAAGAGTGTTGTTAGACTTAAATAATAATAAATATAGATTAAGGGTAGTAAGGTAATTTCAATTACTTAAAATTTAAGATATTAAGATGGTGGAGGAGACTCTTTATATAATAGTAAAGATGACCCATTTGTTAACAAATAAATACCGTTAATTACGGTATGGACTTACATGTTAGTTTTGGTTTCCAATCATAAATTCTTTAATCAATATAAACGAAATTGGTTATTGTTATTATGGTAAATAAACACTTCTAAGTCTACATGTTTAAAGTATCTTTCCGTTCATTTACTCTACAAGGCTAAAACTTTATTAACCAACATTATTTAATTATAAGTTATTTTGAATAATGATATGTGGTGAGAGATATAAAAACGGTACTTAAGTAATTTCAATTACTAAGGTTTTAGAGAATTAAGACTATGTAGGAAATGTTTTATAATATAGTAAAAATAGATTATATTATAGTGTAGATTTAGTATACGTATTTTAGTAGAAAAAAATGCATTATATTTTAATTATTTTAAGTTTATGGGGTTATAAAATAAAATTTATAATTTTGAAAGTTTTTAAATTAAATAGAAAGTATTTTAATTTTTTTTTCTAATTACATAGGAATTCTAAGTTAATTTGTTAGATGCTAATTTTTTTAAATTAATTAGGAAAGAGAGTGTTGTTAGACTTAAATAATAATAAATATAGATTAAGGGTAGTAAGGTAATTTCAATTACTTAAAATTTAAGATATTAAGATGGTGGAGGAGATAAATAGAAAGTATTTTTTTTTTTTTTAATTAAATAGGAATTCTAAGTTAATTTGTTAGATGTTAATTTTTTTTAAATTAATTAGGAAAAAGAGTGTTGTTAGACTTAAATAATAATAAATATAGATTAAGGGTAGTAAGGTAATTTCAATTATTTAAAATTTAAGATATTAAAATGGTGGAGGAGACTCTTTATATAATAGTAAAGATTGTTAATTTTTATTTTATATATTGAATATATAAAGTTTAAAATAGTAATAAATGAAATAAATCATATATTACTAAATTTTTCAAAGTATTAAAACAAAAAAATAAAGTTGATTAAATAAATAATAATTTCCTTAAATAAAATTGACTTTTTTATATCTTTAATCTATATCTATATATATTATAAAGCATTTGGGTATAAAAGTTGAAAATTTAAGTATGATAAAATTACTAAACTACTTTTTTAATTAATTAATTATTAAAATATTTCAAATAATGGTTTATGATTGTTTCTCATTCATATTGTAATATATATGTTGAATATATTGATTTTCAGTTCGACTCTTCGAGTTATTAAAAAGAATTATGCGCTCATAGTTTATGGTTTGTCTCTTTGGACCATACAAAGAATTATGTGGTAAAGCTATATGGTTCCGCCCTTCGGGCCATCAAAACAATATCCTAATAACAAAGGATCCATAAACTTATTACTTGAGAAATATGAATTAAGAAAACCTAAAATTTTGATTTGTGAACAAAAAATTGAGAAAGATATATCAAAAAAAAAAAAAAAAAAAAAAAAAAAAAAAAACTTATAATGAACATATATATTGTTTTGATGGCCCGAAGGGGGGAACCATATAGTTTTATCACATAATTCTCTCTTTCATTCCATCTCTACTAAAATAAAAAACATAATTATAATATATTTATAGAAACGTTCAATTTGGATTATGATTTACCTTATTATTATTCTAAAATCTCCTAATACAAAATATCAAAACATGTGTATAAAAGTAGATGTGTTATATGTTATTATAAATATAAACAACATGTGTATAAACGTAAAATTATATATGTATTATACGTATAACATTATTTTCTCATAATAAATTAAAATCTACATAAACATAAAATTTACAATTTAATTTTTATATTTTTCGCGTTATCACGGGACAATAATCTAGTTTAATACATAAAACATATTTAATAAATAAAATAAAATAAAATAAAGATATTTTGATTATTTTAGATCATGATAAAATCAAACCAGAGGGACATAGTACAGAGAAAAAAATATGTCATGCATGATACCAACAAAACAAGGACATTCAAGTAATTAACTCTTATTTTTATATATAATTTTTTAAAAGACTTAAAACTAAAGCCATATAATTTATTTGTGAAAAAATTGGTTGTTGAGTCATCCAATTAGGACTTTTATTAGATACAAATTTTATTAGTAGCAATGATAATTTATATATAATATTTACATGACTTAAACCTAGAGGCATATAATTTAATTGTGAAATGGTTGGACTTTTATTAGATACAAATTATTATTAGTAATAGTAATAATTAATATATAATTTTTACAAGACCTAAACCTAGAACCATATAATTTATTTGTGGAATGGTCGGACTTTTATTAGATTCAAATTATTATTAGTAGTAATAATAATTTATATATAATTTTTACAAGACTTAAACCTAGAGCCATATAATTTATTCGTGGAATGGTCTGACTTTTATTAGATATAAATTATTATTAGTAGTAATATCAATTAAAGTACTCCAACTTGTCATTATCATGTAACTAAAATATCAAACCTATATGTTAAACGTAATAATGGATATTTAATTCTCCATTATTTCACTATCGTCATTTGAAAGTGTAGTTGCTAATATTAAATCAAGTACATAAATTTGTTATTTAAAAAATTCGGACATTACTAGTTTCTTCTAAAGTCAGATGTGAAATGATATCGATATGAGAAATGACGGTTGTTAGTTATTTCATACAACCCTTACTAAAATAATCCATTAAAAATCGAGAACATAGCGTAAATACAGGGGCCTTTATTGAAATGATACGATAAATAACGGTTGTTGTTATCTTATTAAGTTATTGATATTAGGGGTGACCAAAAAAACCGAGAACCGCCTAGAACAGCAAAAACGGCCCGACTTTGGACCGGAACCGAACTGGACCGGCTATGGTGGTCCGGTTCTCGGTTCTCAAAAATACTCAAAAAATAAATCCGGTCCGGTCCGTGGCTAAACCGGGGGTTCACCGGTTCGGAACGAAAAGTTAACTTTCTCTTTAATAATATGCTAATATATAATTTTATATTCATTAAACAATTAAACATGTAAACAATATAATACCAATTTAGTTTCAAATCTCATCATCGTCACTCATGTGTACCGACTGTGGGGTACTTACTCTGCTATACGTGGCAATCTAATATTTTATTTTTGGGAAGTAAAATATATTATATTAAACAATGAAATCGAACCGGTAAAGTATTAAACAATGAAATATTATAACACCAATTAATATTTATTAAAAAATTAAACCAAATAGGAGTCGGCTTTTAGCACAAGTGGTCGTGTATTGGATGCTTTTAGAAGTTCCTTATCTACGGACAATGTTCAAGCTTTGATTTGTACTCAAGCTTGGATAAAAAATCCAAGAAAAAATGTTACTGAAATTGATGAAGAAGATTTGGAAGACTTTGAAGATATTAATAAAGGTATTAACTTTTAAATTTTAGTAAGAACAAAGATTTTCTTATATGTATGTATTTTTATATAATTACTAACTATTATTTGATTATTTATAGATATTTTGGAAAAAATTGTCGAGATGGAAGATGTGGAGAAGCTAGATGATTGATAATGCACATGACGAATGAATAAACAATTTACGTTTTTTGTTTTTACTATTCGTATTTGGTTTCGTTTTAGTTTTTACCTATGCCTATTACGTATTTACGTTTATGATTTGTAATTCGATACGAGTACTTTTTGTGTTGCGTATCGTTTAACCTACTTTATTCTTAATCTCTGCATGACTTTTTTTCTTTTTTAAATTGAATAACCTTTTTTATTACTATGTTGTGTATTGTATGAGGTATTAAAACCGAAAAGAACCGAAAAACCGGCTAGAACCGACTAGGAACCGGACCGGAAATGACACGGAAAAAGCGGTCCGGTCCTCGGTCCACCGTTTCTTGATTTTTTTTGCCTCGGTCCGGTCCAGTTTTTTCCGGTTCGGTCCGGTCCGTGTCTTTTGAACATATGAGCAGGTAACCGAGAAGGGTGTCGTGCCCGTTTCCGAAATTTATAACGTCACCCTTACACATTATAACGTCATCATCTAAAATCGAAATTTAAAAAATAGTTTATATAGAAAGTATCTCATTAGGAATAGTAATAAGTAGAGTACTCAAGGCTTGACATTCGTTGTGAGTACCTCTTCTTTCTTGCTCAGTTACTTGTTGGGTTGAACCTTCTGTTTCTTTGTTTTTGTGATCTGGTCTAGGAAATGGAACAATTTTTGCACCATTCTTCACCACTTGTCACATGGAGTAGTTGGTTTGTAGCATGTATTGATACATGTGACTCTTCCACATATCATAGTTTGGTGATGTGAGTACAGGAACCCTATTAGCTTGAACGCCTTCAGTAAGATTTGACATCTTGAATTGGTTTGTGAAAAACTTGTTTAAACGTCTTGTTGATCGTAGATCTAGAGCAACCTTGTGCTCTGATACCACTTGTTAGGATCTGTCGAACTAGGTTTGTGTTTAAACAAACGTGTGGATCTAGACCTATCAAAGAAGTTGCAGCGGATCAACACTTTGATATTAACAATGGTTAATTGATTAACAGTTTATAAGTATATCAATGAATAAACGTTAACAATTAAGAACAAAAGAATTCCACCAACAACCTCAATCTATTAAGAATAATGTTTCGTAACAGACGTGTGTTTACAACGACACGGGGATCTATATTTATAGATCTTGAGGACAAAACCCTAAACATAATCAGGTTAAAACTCTAACGAAATCTACAAAGATAATTATCAAATTTTGTTCCATAATTATCTCCTTACAATGCGCTAACAAAATATATCTAATAAGTAGTAGTAAAGCGCGCCAGTAGAAACTAATCCATGCAGCCAGTAGTAACAATGTAACTAGTAGTAATCAACAGTAGTAATAGTATGACCAGTAGTAATCTTCAATACTTGATGACCAGTAGAAACCATAGTCACCAGTATTATTTATCTCGAGTACTAATAAACTTTACGACCACTACTAACAAACTCCATCAACATTAATCATTATAACCCAACACATTATCAATCAATAAACATTATTTATACCAATAATATAATTTCCATAGCATGTTTAACACCACTCATTCAAATAAAGATATAAGACAACTAATATACCATTTCGAAAATCATAATTAAAGACCAAAAGAATAATCATACTTATAAATAAACATGTCAAATCATGTTACAATAGTATGAGTTTAAACAAAAATTTAAATTCAATGTCAAATAAATATTTTAAAATTGAGCATAAACTCATCAATTAACTCGTGCCATCTTACTAATGTTTAAAATTATGATTCAAAAACACCAACTATAATCAACTTATTGATTAACAGTATTCCAAGTTCTCAAATATATAAATTAATGACTAATACTATTTGATCATCTTATTCATCCAAACTTTCAACATAACTAATGTTGTGACCGTTTGAAAATTCAGTTTCGACATCTTTTTAAAAATGTTAATCTCATGTTTGAATTAGGCAAATAATAGTATTAGGTTAACATATAATTGAAGATGAGTAAGTAGATCCCATTTGATTACTAATAAAATATTCCAAGATTTTTTAATTTTTCAACTAAAGCATGCCAATAAGTTATAACATGTAATATACATAGAGAAGAACATAATATATTAATGACATAATTATAACAATATAATATTGTTGGACCAAGAAAAGGTATGGATAAAGCTATAGAGTCTTCTGTGTGATGGAATAAAGATAATTTTAGTTCGTGGAGAGTCCGAACTAAAATCATCAATAATAATCCGAAGTGAAGTCTTCAGTTCGGAGAACAAGTTAGTTCAGATACACTGAACTAAATGAAGTTCCTCCGAACTGAAAACAAACCAAGGTGTAAGTTAAGTCAACAGAAGTCAGCATTGAAGAAATCAATTCGGAAGATGAAGACTTTAGTTCAGAACTGAAGTGTACTCCCCGAAGTGAAATTTAATATGTTGATGATGTTGTAATATTTAATTCGTAGTATGTCTATTCTTAGATTTTGTCTATAAATAGTGTGATAGGTAGTTCGAGTTTGTTTTCTTTGAACCCGGAACACTCTCAAAGAGGTTCCGTGAGCTTGAATGTCGTTGTAACAAGCTCGGTTCAAACATGTCACCACTATCAATGAAATCTATGAAAACAGTTATGCTCAAATTGTTGTTCTAATCAATTTCAAAAATTCAAACTTCAAACATTTCCTTCAATCAAGATTCCAAAACACAGGTCATGAGATTCCGCATCATGACCTGTTGTTGTTTCAATTCGATTCGTTGTGTTTAGAGGAATTCAAGGACTTGTCAATTGGTATCAGAGCCAGACTAATCAATTGATTGAATTCGATTGAGTCTGGTTCATCGATTTGACTCGATTCGAAGATAAGGTCAAACTAACAGTTAATTGAAGGAGTCCGAAGTGAAATAGAAGAAGTCCGAAGTGAAATTGAAGAGCCAAATTGAAGATCCTATTTAGATTTCAAGGTGTTCATGGTGGAGCTGATGTTACACATTATTTATTCAAAGACGGTTGGTGTATATGAAGCGAAAACAAGAGTTATCAATTTCAGAGAGAGATGTGATTGAACTAGAACGGAGCTGATCCTCACGTCATCAATTTCAGAGAAAGGTGTGACGTGGAGGAGCTCGTTCGAAAATAAATTAACGACAAATCACTCTCATAATGGAAAAGGTCAACTAGGATGAAGAAGAAATCTACGGTTGACCTATGAGATGAAGTATAGTGATTTTAGCTGCAGATCTTCTACTTACCATGGAGTAGCTGATTATAAAGCACCTCAAGAACAGTTGACATTGCAGCTATTCCTCCAGAATTTGTTCAAGATATAAGAAAGATGATTGGAGGAAGCTAGACATGGAAAGAAAGAGGTAAGTTATAAAGATTGAAGAATCATAGCATCATCCTAAGGGGGGACTGTTGGGCCAAGAAAAGGTATGGATGAAGCTATGGATTCTTCTGTGTGGTGGAATAAAGATGATTTTAGTTCGTGGAGGGTCCGAACTAAAATCATCAAGAATAATCCGAAATGAAGTCTTCAGTTCGGAGAACAAGTTAGTTCAGATACTCTGAACAAAATGAAGTTCCTCTGAACTGAAAACAAACCAAGGTGTAAGTTAAGTCAACAGAAGTCAGCATTGAAGAAATCAATTCGGAAGATGAAGACTTTAGTTCAGAATTGAAGTGAACTCCCCGAAGTGAACTCCTCGAAGTGAAATTTAATATGTTGATAATGTTGTAATATTTAATTCGTAGTATGTCTATTCTTAGATTTTGTCTATAAATAGTGTGATAGGTAGTTCGAGTTTGTTTTCTTTGAACCCGGAACACTCTCAAAGAGGTTATGTGAGCTTGAATGTCGTTGTAACAAGCTCGGTTACAAACCTGTCACCACTATCAATAAAATCTATGAAAACAGTTATGCTCAAATTGTTGTTCTAATCAATTTCAAAAATTCAAACTTCAAACATTTCCTTCAATCAAGATTCCAAAACACAGGTCATGAGATTCCGCATCATGACCTGTTGTTGTTTCAATTCGATTCGTTGTGTTTAGAGGAATTCAAGGACTTGTCAATTGGTATCAGAGCCAGACTAATCAATTGATTGAATTCGATTGAGTCTGGTTCATCGATTTGACTCGATTCGAAGATAAGGTCAAACTAACAGTTAATTGAAGGAGTCCGAAGTGAAATAGAAGAAGTCCGAAGTGAAATTGAAGAGCCAAATTGAAGATCCTATTTAGATTTCAAGGTGTTCATGGTGGAGCTGATGTTACACATTATTTATTCAAAGACGGTTGGTGTATATGAAGCGAAAACAAGAGTTATCAATTTCAGAGAGAGATGTGATTGAACTAGAACGGAGCTGATCCTCACGTCATCAATTTCAGAGAAAGGTGTGACGTGGAGGAGCTCGTTCGAAAATAAATTAACGACAAATCACTCTCATAATGGAAAAGGTCAACTAGGATGAAGAAGAAATCTACGGTTGACCTATGAGATGAAGTATAGTGATTTTAGCTGCAGATCTTCTACTTACCATGGAGTAGCTGATTATAAAGCACCTCAAGAACAGTTGACATTGCAGCTATTCCTCCAGAATTTGTTCAAGATATAAGAAAGATGATTGGAGGAAGCTAGACATGGAAAGAAAGAGGTAAGTTATAAAGATTGAAGAATCATAGCATCATCCTAAGGGGGGACTGTTGGGCCAAGAAAAGGTATGGATGAAGCTATGGATTCTTCTGTGTGGTGGAATAAAGATGATTTTAGTTCGTGGAGGGTCCGAACTAAAATCATCAAGAATAATCCGAAATGAAGTCTTCAGTTCGGAGAACAAGTTAGTTCAGATACTCTGAACAAAATGAAGTTCCTCTGAACTGAAAACAAACCAAGGTGTAAGTTAAGTCAACAGAAGTCAGCATTGAAGAAATCAATTCGGAAGATGAAGACTTTAGTTCAGAATTGAAGTGAACTCCCCGAAGTGAACTCCTCGAAGTGAAATTTAATATGTTGATAATGTTGTAATATTTAATTCGTAGTATGTCTATTCTTAGATTTTGTCTATAAATAGTGTGATAGGTAGTTCGAGTTTGTTTTCTTTGAACCCGGAACACTCTCAAAGAGGTTATGTGAGCTTGAATGTCGTTGTAACAAGCTCGGTTACAAACCTGTCACCACTATCAATAAAATCTATGAAAACAGTTATGCTCAAATTGTTGTTCTAATCAATTTCAAAAATTCAAACTTCAAACATTTCCTTCAATCAAGATTCCAAAACACAGGTCATGAGATTCCGCATCATGACCTGTTGTTGTTTCAATTCGATTCGGTGTGTTTAGAGGAATTCAAGGACCTGTCAAATATGACGGCTCAAAAGGAGGAAAAACAATGAAATAGTAGGAAAAGTCAAATAAATCACCGCTAATTCCATATAAATAGCCAAACCTCAAACACTTACCATAAAAAGAATTGAAGGAGTTGTTACCTCAAAAGTTTACGATGACCAAAACTTCAGATCTCAAAAGGATTTTTTGAATAAAACTTCGACTCGAACATTAACTCAGATATAGAGCGTGCTGATAACAGGTTGTGAAATAATAAAGATAACAATAATAATAGACAAAAAAATAGAGAAATTGTATTATTCATCTCATATAGAGATATGTATGTATAGTTACAATATCAGTATTTTCCAAAAATCATATATACTAATATAATATAAATATAATATAAATATATGTCTACAATATATCCGGAATATAGACATCCATGTCATAATTATAGTATAACACTACTGACTTTTTTAATTGATATTCTAATCAGTTAGGTAAAAGTTTTTTGTTTTGTCTCATTTTATCTTAGTCTATTATTTTCTTTGTTTTAGTTTTATATTTTCATTCTCCTTTTTTGTTGTTTTTTTTTTGTATAGTGTTAATTTTTATTCTTGTATATATAAAGTTTAAAGTAGTAATAAATGAAATAAATCATATATTACTATATTTCTCATAGTATTAAAACAAAAAAATAAAGTCGATTAAATTAATAATAATTTCCTTAAATAAAATTGACTTTTTCTCTTTTACTAAGAGTTTTTTTAGTAGTTTTTCATTCTCTTTTTTTTTTGAAAAATTACACTAAAAAAAAACAAATTGTAATTATATTTTACATATTTAATAAATCAAAATAAAATAAAGATATTTTGGTTATTCGATTCAAAAATTCTCGGCTTTCCTTCGCCAATCAAACGAAGAACTTTCGTTTTTTATGTGGTTAGAACCGAGTCCCTAATAAAATAAAACCAGAAGGACATAGTAGAGAGAAACAAATATGTTTAAGGGCCCTAATGCCTAATACCAATAAAACAAGGGACATTCAACTAATTAACTCTTATTTTATAATTTTTACAAGACTTAAACCAAATGGGTTGTTGAGTCATCCAATTAAACTACTCCAACTTGTCATTTTCATGTTACTAAAATATCGAATCTATGTGTTAACTTGTCATTATCATGTGTTACTAAAGTATCAAATATATGTTAAAAGTAATAATGGATATTTAATTCTCCATTATTTAACTTTCGTAGTTTGAAAGTGTAATTGCTAATATTAAATCAAGTCCATAAATTTCGTCATTTGAAAAATTCGGATATTATTAGTTTTTTGTAAAATCAAAAGTGAAATGATACCGATGCGGGTGTTGTTATCTCATAGTGTAAATGCATACAACCTTTACTAAAATGATTCATTAAAAGTCGAGAATATAACTGTAAATATAGGCACTTTTATTGAAATAATACGATAAATAAAGGGTGTAGTTATCTTATTAAGTTATTGATATTGCACTATTTATACACCCTAATGAAGCTAGTCTTTCAAGAAAAGAAAAACCCTCAACTCCCTCAAGAACTCTTTACAATCTACAAAATATGGAATCTCTATACTGGGTTCTTTTAGCTACGGTTGTCTTCTTGATTATCATCAAATTACTAAAATACCCTCATGTCAAAACTAACCTTCCACCAGGTCCTCCAAAATGGCCTCTCATTGGAAATCTTAACCTCATTGGCCCTCTTCCTCATCAATCTCTGCACAAATTGTCACAAACCTATGGCAAACTAATGTACCTTACATTCGGATCATCCCCGGTTGTCGTTGCATCATCCGCGGATATGGCTAAGTTATTCTTGAAAACTTATGATCATATTTTTGCTTCCCGGCCAAGTACTCAGGCCGGGAAGTATACTAATTACAACTCCAAAGATCTTATATGGTCTCCATTTGGTGACTTTTGGAACCAAGGTAGGAAAATCTTTCTTGAAGAAATTTTTAGCATGAAAAAGCTTGATTCATTTGAACATATTCGTGTTGAAGAAAGAAATGTTTTCCTCTCTTCTTTACATAAGTTTTCAGGAGAACAAATTGTGTTAAAAGATCACATTTTCAGAATGACTTTGAGCTTGATATGTAGGGTTGCATTGGGTCGTAAGTACTTTAGCGAATCAAAAGATGAGAAAGAGATCATGACCGTTGAAGAAATCGAAAATATGTTAGATGAGTTCTTTGTGTTAAATGGGGCGCTTAATTTAGGGGATTGGTTGCCTTGGTTAAGGTTTATGGATGTGCAAGGGTATGTGAAGAGGATGAAGGCTTTGGGAAAACGATTTGATAGGTTCAATGAACATGTATTGGAGGACCATAAGGAAAGAATGAAAAGCGAAGGGGATAGTTTTGAAGAAAAAGACATCGTTGATGTGTTGTTAAGGTTGGCACACGATCCTACTCTTGAAGTAAAGCTTGATTATGATTGTGTCAAGGCGTTTACACAGGTACGTCTCCTCCGACACATACCTTAGTTTAAATGGTTGTGAAGTGTGTTAGGGGTATAGAAGTTTGATTGGATAAAATTAAGGTTATTGTTGGCTAAGCATCGAGTCGAGTAGACCCTAAACACTTTTGTCATACAATCTTACATTTCTCTAAATAGTCATTATATCAGATATGATTAAAGAAATTATATCATTTCAATGACATTCTAAAATTTTAAATTAAATTATTTTTTTCGATATCATGTTAGTATAGTTCTAGTGTAAAACTAATACATAAAACACTATTATGTTACAGGATTTAATAATGGGTGGAACTGATACTACTACAACAACCCTAGAATGGGCGATGTCCGAGCTTATTAGACAACCCCATCTAATGAAGATGGCTACCGAGGAGCTTGATAGGGTTATTGGCAAAGAGAGGTGGGTTCTAGAGAGCGATTTCACAGACCTCCCTTTCATAGATTCAATCATAAAAGAAACCATGAGGCTGCATCCAGCGGGCGTCTTATTAGCACCACATTTAGCCCTTGAGGATTGCAAAGTGGACGGGTATGATATTGCAAAAAACACTACAATATTCGTCAACACATGGAGCATCGGGCGAGACCCAGATCTTTGGGATGACCCTGAGAGTTTCCAACCCAAGAGGTTCATGGGTAGTGATATAGATGTAAAGGGGCATCATTTTGAGTTGCTACCTTTTGGGTCGGGTCGAAGGATGTGCCCCGGTTATAGGCATGGCATGAAGACGATGAGGTCATTGCTAGGGAACATGTTGCAAGGATTTAACTGGAAATTGCATGAAAGTGTGAAGATTGAAGACATAAATGCAGAAGAGTTGTTTGGACTATCAACGAAAAGAAAGTTTCCGTTAGTTGTTATACCAGAGCCTCGGTTACCTGCTCATATGTATAACTAAATGCAACGAGGCTTTAAGTTTAAGGGAATAATTAAGTAAGGAAATTTTCAATAAAATTAAACTCTAAAACTTGCATTGACATGGGTTGCAGATATTTGATGATAATTTTGTTACTTAAAACATGTATAAACTACTCCTTGTACCGTATAAGCACATAAACAATCATATATTCATCAAATCGTCGGCTATTTGGTTTCTCAAATAACTCCGAACTGAAACTTTTTCCTTTTACTGTATAGACTTATACGAGACTAATTTCATGTTCCACTTTCTTTCTTTATATTTACGCGTAATATTTTTAAAATAAAATAATGATACCGTCTTAGTCTCTTCCTTGGATGATGTTACATTTTGGCATTTAACAACTCTTTTGCTCATATGTGATTGTTTTTTGATAACTTCGTTACCTGGTATGATTAAAATATTCTAATCGCACCATTAATATTGAAATACACATTATAACGTCATCATCCAAAATCGAAATTTAAAAAATAGTTTATAAAGAAAGTATTCTTTGATCAATTAGTAAAAGAAAAGGTATTCCATCCTCGTTCTCCGGTAACCTCTGTCACGATAAAAATAGGAAGATAAATCTCATAAATTACGTAAAATATCAATCTCTAAAAAAAACAAGGTTTGAACGTTTAACCTTCTATTTTTGTTACATGTCATCAACTACTAAGTTACAATCATGCTACAACATTAAGAGCGTAGATATTTTCTTTATTGGTACTACTGGTCCTATAATCATTATTTATTAAGATTACGTGTCTTTTATTCATTATGGTTTGTATGGGTATCTGAACTCTATATAACACTTAATTACGCATTGTTAAGACCATCGATTTAACCATCACTCACCATGGCTATCTCCGGTTCTCTTCAAAGCAACTTCTTCTTTTATTTTTCAATCTTTGCAACATGTGGTGTCCCGGTAATAACATTACTTATGTTTAATCTTCTCGATATCAGTTTATATAATCAAGACGTACCAACCCATGGTGACAGAACAAACATCTCCACTGATGGCATCCAACTCGTTTGCCTGGCATCTACAAGGACAAGACTGGAATCTTATGGGTGTCAAAGTAGAGCGGGTGGGGAAACCTATTTCAAACTGCTCCATATCTGGAACACTCTCCATATCTGGAACACTAGGCAACTTATTGGCTACACTACTAGCCTCTCCGTTCCCATGAAATATGACAAAGTTGGCTTCAGCCTTGCTTCCAACAGTTCTGCTGTCAATGCTGATACTATGTGGATCACGGACAACAGCTCTCAAGTTTCCGTGATGGGCGAAAAGTGGACAGGCTGCGAGGTTGTAGGCAACTATAACTGTTCCTCCCTAAAACTAAAAAACCATAATGCTTCCTACACGAGTTTCGTTCATGACACATGTGGAAAGCCACAAGGCAAAAAGAAAAGGAAATTCATAAGAATTACTGCTTTTTCTTTATATGTCGTGCTAACTGTATTTTTGTTTCTCATTGTTTTGTTCACCTTTTTACATAAGAACAAGAAGCCAACCCATGAAAATGACGAAACAGCAGGCAAAAGATTAACAGAAACATTCCCACGACCCTTTTCTTTTGAGGAACTTTCCCAGGCAACCAATAACTTTCGCCAAGAGTGGATACATGGGGTGGGAGGCTTTCGTGCCGTTTATAAAGCTATTTTACCCAATGGTAAAACCTTCGCAGTCAAACGAGTTTCAAACACTTCTCAACAAGGTACAAAGAGTACAAAGCAGAAGTAACCATTATTAGCAGATCGTATCACAGGAATCTGGTTCGACTCATCGGCTGGTGCCATGAAAGAGAAGGAGAATTCTTAGTTGTCTATGAACTTCTGGAAAATAAAAGCTTAGATTTTCATCTCTTTAACTCGAAAATGGCTTCCTTAGCTTGGGAAGTAAGATACAAAATAGCTCAAGGGTTAGCAAAGGCATTGCAGTATCTACACGAAGAGTGTGGACAACGCTGTGTTTTGCACATGGATATAAAATCGAGGCAATGTATTGTTAGATTCCAATTTCGAACCCAAACTTAGTGATTTTGGGTTAGCTAGGCTAATTGATCATGATAGATCAATGGAAATTTCAGTTCTAGCTGGTACCAGAGAGGCTATCTGGCTCCTGAATGTGTTCTAACCGGAAAGGTTAACAAGCAATCAGATGTTTATAGCTATGAAGTCGTGGTTTTCGAGTTAGCAACCGGAAGAAAAACCATTGATCTGGACGCCAAGGAATATCAAAATGTACTTGTAAAATGGGTGCAAAACTTGTATAAGATGGATAGACTTCTTGAAGCTAGCCGTTGATCCGAAATTAGGTGATGATGAGCTACAAATAAAAGGATTGATGATTATTGGGTTATGGTGTGTTCTTCATGATTTTCATAAACGACCTTCTATGAAGGAAATTGTAGAGGTTCTTGATTACACACAAGATTCCATGTCTTGTTCATGATTTTGATTCGATACTTGAAACTTGTTCTAGAATTTCAGACATGATTGTAGAGTTGGGAATGGAAACACCTTCACCGATAGAACTTGTTGGTGACATGACTAGTCGTGTTAATATCGGGTTTGATCCAAAACCGAACCGTGAACCCGAAACGGTTGGGGTCAAACAAACCCAAACCGGTTCGGTTTTGGGTCGGTTTTTAGAGGAGGAATGGTAAACCCGATGGAACCGGTTTGGGTCGGGAATAAACCGGTTCGGGTTGAAAAACCGGGTAAAAACCGGTTTAAGTATTTAATAAAATAAAAGTGTAACTTGCAAAAACACCTTAAAATTCGTCTTTTTAAAAAATTCTTGGCACACCTCATACATAAACGTTAAACTCTACTAAAAAAAACTTGAAACACATTTTCAAAGCTTAATATTTCGATAATTATTAAACAAAATGTGCGAAAAAGTAATATTTTTTTATTAGAAATGTAACTAATAACATTAGGGAAAAAAACATAACTTGCAAAAACACGTTAAAATTCGACTTTTTTTAAAAAAAATTGACACACATCATACATAAACATTGTATTCTACTAAAAAAGCTTAAAACACATTTTCAAAGCTTAATATTTCGATAATTATTAAACAAAATGTGCGAAAAAGTACTATTTTTTATTAGAAATGTAACTAATAACATTGGAAATTTGAAATTGATTTCTTTATTCTTAATCTTCGTCTACTTGAATAAAGTCATCTTGAACTTGAACAGGTTCATCTTCGGAGCTAGATGCTCGGGTAGCTTCATCGATAGCAATTTCTTCATCGGAAAGTGATATTACAACTCCTTCTTCCACCTCGATATCGAGTACTTCGCCTTCCTATTCTAGTTCGCCTTCAAGATTTTGGTGGTCTTGTGTACGTTTGGCCGCGTCTAAGTAATCCTTCAAGCAAATGCACATCTCCAATGTCGCCGGTGTGAGTCTTGTTCTTCGTAAAGATAATACCCTACCAATAAGAGAAAAAGCGGATTCCGAAGCTACCGAAGAAGCTTGGACGGTTAGTAGATCTTTGGCCATGGCGGCTAGAAAGGGAAATTGAGATTCCCGTGCTCGCCACCAAGCCAAAACCTCAGAGTTGGAGAATTCTTCAACTCCCATAGTAGCTAAAAAATCGGTTTCCGTATACCTCCCATATTCGGTTTTTGTTTTGTCACCCTCATCCCCCCTAGCACGTTTAATGTTTTCTCGTTTTAAATGGTTAAACAAGTCAATTTTCGGGTCCGTGCTAGTATAGTTTTCATAGGTCGACGCCATAGAAGAACTTGATTCACCCACATTTGATATGGTTTTATACTTGTTAAAATAAACCCCAAATAACCCTTTAAAATATTTATCAAATTCGGCTATGGCGTTATCCGCATATAATGGGTCAATAACGATATCCAATTTTGTAAAGATTTTTCTCATTAGATGTTCCACCCCAATTTTGTTCAAATACGGGTTTAATGCGGCGGAAACGGTAATTAAAGGTGACAATTTATCAAAATATTTTCTCATTTTTGTTTTCATGGGGATCACCATTAGCTTAAACAATCCACCTTGATATTCAAAATCGTCTAATTTTGTAACCATAAAACCGATTTGTTTAAGGACTAAATGACTTGTGGGATGATAAACATCCGATAATAAAGTTGTTGCGGTTTTAAAAACTTTGAGCAATTGGCTTAGTTTATGAATAATATCCCAATTTTCAAGCGGAAATGGTGTAACCCCCCGATATTTACCCACTTACTCAGCATGATAATAAGTTAAAGTACTTTGTTGCCGTAAACCACATACAAGCATATTGTAAGTCGAATTTCATCTTGTGGGAACATCCCAATATGGGCCAAAATAGACGAAATTCGTTTCCTTACACACTTTCATATATCCCTTGTATCTACTTTTGTGGTTTGAAAATATATCGCCTAACATTTGTGTATAAGAGATTATGACGTCTTTTACTTCGGTGACTTCTAGTCCGGCTTGCACAACCAAATTTATAATGTGTGCAACGCATCAACTATGATAAAAGTCACCGTTCATTGGTGGTTTGTATTTTAGTTTTTGTTTACCCACCGCGTTTGTATTATTACTCGCATTATCAAATGCAACTGAAAACACTTTTTCTTCCAAATTATACCTTTGTAAAACATCCCGTAACATATGAAATAAGTTTTGACCCGTGTGAGGATAAGGAAATTGGTCAAAAGCAATAACTCTCTTCATCATTTGCCACGATTCGGGATCACACCAATGTGAACAAAGGTATGAATCGGGCAAATTATGAGGAGCCGACCAAACATCAGTTGTTAAGTTTATATTTGTATTTAACGTTTCAAAACCATTTATTACCATTATTTTAGTTTTTTTCCATATTTTTAAACAATCAGTTCTAAGAGTATTACAACTTACGTGAGTATATCGCGGTTGGAGACACTTTTGAACCACCCTAGTGAATCGAGGGTTGTCGAAGTGATTGAATGGCAAGGCGGATTGAATCACATAACCCCCAAACTCTTGACGCATCCGCTCCACCGAATATACAAAAATACTCCCGTCTTGACCCATCGATGATTGAACCGATTCTGGTGCTTTATTGAGTACTTTGCAATGCTTCTCGATGTGATTCTTCAACGTCGAGTTGGATTCTTGTTTCAAAAAATGGTCGCAATGATTACAATGCGCCATCTTTTCGCCATCAGACAATTTCACCAATCGGTAATGACACCAAACGTTCCGGTTTCGGGTTGTTTCAAGAACCTTTACAATCGTTCTTTCGCTTGTGGAACTCAAACCGGTGGAAGCGGTAGAGCTTTGAGTTTCCATTTGATTGTTGATGAATTTTTGAGAATTTTTCTAACATTTTTCGAACGTATTTTTTTACGTTTTTAGAGCTTTGAGAGTGTTTTGAGAGAGTTAGAATTGTGTGATTAACCCCAAACTCAACCTACATACTTATAGTAAATTTGAAATGGAAAAACAATAAAAAACAAAAAAAAAAAAAAATCCCAAAAGAACGGTCAAAAACACTTTCTAACAGTTATATAACGGCTATGTGAAAAACTGGATTTCCAACCCGGTTTGAAATAAACAGGTTAAAAACCGGTCGCCAACGGATATCTTTAAACCGGTTCCAAACCGGCGGTTCCGGTCAAACCCGAACCGATTCGGGTCAAAACCGGTTTGGACCGGTTTTCGGTTTTCGGTTTTTTTCTCAGTTGCGGTTTCGGTTTCGGTTTTTTCCGACACGATTAGACATGACCACTCTATCACTTCATCGTCTTTTGAGGTATCTGATAGGCATAACCTGGTGTCGATCTTCAAACCGTGGGTAATTTTTCCCGGATACATCGTTTGTTGGTCGCCTTTTCCGAACCTCGATTTGGACCCAAACTCCTAATTATAGCGGAATAATAAAAAGGAGAATATGTAATGGTGAGACTCACTAAATAACCAAAAGATTGATATTATTAAAATTATGTAATGATAAATAAAACGAATAATATCAATTACAATCGATTACAAAGACTTTGAACTGTTTACGAGGCTGTTACGCAAGACTTTCTCTCTCTAGCGCAACAAGACTTTCTCTCTCTAAAAACGGATGCATTTATGGCAGGTTGGTGAGGTATTTATAGTCCTCACCTAACCGTACGACTGTTACGCAACCGCAACACTTGAAACTGGTGTTACGGTAGCACAACACACTGTTGCGCATCAATCTTTCGATTATTTATTTACATCTGTTTATACGGAGTCCCAGTTATATTTGCACTTTTCTAATTCCGAACTCCTCTCAAAGTGTTATCGAACTTTATGTATTTATAGGAAAATGTCACCTTATTCCCAATTTTATTAACTAAACTAGAAAAATTGGATCGTGTCGAGTATTGATGCTATGCACACTCTTTTGTGAGTGCATGTATAACCGTTTTAGGTATATATAAGCTTTGCTTGCACCCGGTTACACATTGTGCCCAGTATCAAGACATTTCTCCGAAAACTAATATACTATACGTATAGTATTTATTCATTCATTTATTCATTTATTTATGAGGTGTTTATGACTCGAATTCCTCCCCTTGTCTTTGTCGTTTATCAAGTAAGCATTAAGGGTTACGAGTCTTTATTTTATTTTATTTTTTATTATTATTATTATTATTAATATTTTTTTTTAATTCTTTATTCTCAATTTTTCTTATTACTCTCTTATTTTTACCCTCATATATATATATATATATATATATATATATATATATATATATATATATATATATATATATATATATATATATATATATATATATATATATATATATATAATCCTATTGGTAAAAAATTCCACGCACACCGAAAGAACTCGACTTATCACCGAGATGAACAAAAGAAACCATGTGACCCGTTATAAACAGTTTCGAAAAATTATATAGATGATATTATCCGTACCTACTAATACATCAAACAGAAACTTAAATCAGCGATGTACTATCATTTCCTAAGGTCTGTACAAACTTTCTCCCCCTCTTTTTATGTTTTTATGATTATATATATATATATATATATATATATATATATATATATATATATATATATATATATATATATATATATATATATATATATATATATATATATATTAAACTGTACAAATCCTAAACACTTTAAAAAGGAAAAGGTTTCGAAGTCACGATCGAAGATTTAGATTTTATCATGGTGGACGCTTTAAACACTGTTGAGATCAAATTTCTTTAAACTCAATTGAGAATATGAAAAATCTTTAAACTCTGTTTCAAAAGAGTTTTGCATTTAAGCAAAACAAGTTTTGTTCGAGTTCGCAACTGTTATGTGTTGCGAAGTCTAAACACTTTAAACTTACCAACGTAGGTAAGAAGACATACCTTCTCAGTTGAGAAAGATTTATTTAAACTCTCTCGAGAAGGATTTCTTTAAACTCACAAAACCATCTTTGTGAGAAAATGAGGTTTTTATACCTCCCCCTCAACTGTTGCGCTACCGTAACACTTAGGTGTTACGTTACGTAACATCCATCAAGTGTTGCGCAACAGTTTCAATGTTGTGTGACACTTTCTATGTTGCGTGACACTTTCTGTGTTGCGCAACAATTTCTTAAAACGTTTGTTTCCGTTTAATTTTAATCTTTAAACTTATTTAAGTGATTTACCCCTTTACACTATCACTAGATGTGAAAAACCCTTGTTTTTCAAACCTTTACATTCAACGTAGAGATAAAACCTCTTTTTCGTCATAACGATGAAGGCATATGATCGACCGATCGTATGTACGCTCACGAGATCCTTCTTGTTCCTTTACACTGCTAAGTAGAAGGTAACTTTCTCAAAACTGACACTTCCGTTCAAGATTATTCCTTCACCCGTAATTGTACTACCCTTATCTCCAGCGAAGACAACATTTCCCTCGTCTATAGGTAAGAAATCCGTAAGAAGGGAAATGTTGCCCTTCGTGTGCCTTGAACAACCACTGTTGACATACTACATATTGTCTACAGTTCGCTTTGGTCGTTCCTACACATCTTGGAAGAAAAGTTAGTTTGTAACGGGGACCCAAGCCCTAACTGACTTGGGTCTCCCACTTTCATCGGTAATGATCACATTAACCAATTTATGATCTTTGATAACAGTAGTGGTTTATGTGTTATCCTGATGTTCGGGCGACTATTTATCATCTTTAACAGTCTTAGTCAATTTTGGTTTTGGGCCGGTCTTGACTTTGACTGAAGGAGACTCAACCTTTGGTTTGTTTGGTTGATTCTTCCTTTGAGGAACAGACTTAATGATTTGAAGTTTTTTATTTTATTTTCTTTGTGTTTCAAAATAACTTCTTTTAAACGTGGACACATCTTAGCTATATGTCCTTCATTACGACAATAATAACAGATTCTTGGGTCATTTGAATTGACCTTTTGAGTTGGAGAAGTGTGATGCTTCTCGTGATTGTTATTTGGGAGTGAGGTTGCTTTAGATGTTTCAGCTTGCAAGATTTTAGGTGGCAAAACTTTTGATTTATCGTTTGAGTTTTGACCCTTGGTAAAAATCTTTGTCATCGGGGTTTGAGTTGAAAAAACTGGTTTGTTTTTAACAGTGACCTTTCCTTTCCCCTTTGACTCGGACTCAGCCTTGTTTGCTTTCAAAGACTTTTTCTTTTCACGTTCTTGTAATTTTTCAAACTTTTTATCAATAGTTTTCAAAATACGTTTTTCAAAACGATTAAAGATTTTGTCGACAAGGTCTTTTTGTGACTCGGTAATATCCAAGTCACTTGAGTTGGTAAGCTTATGTACTTTGGACTCTTGGGAGACTTTAGAAGTACTTCCTTCTTGACTGCGTACTTTCGTTTCAACAATTACGAGTTCGGCAGTCGTCGAGGAAGTTGGCTTAAACTCTTCGGGCAAATCGACTACCGGGATTGGGGTAAAGTGCTTTGGTGGTGGCATATTTTCATACCCTAATCCCGATTTGTCCTTGGTACTTGTCCTTTGAGTATCAATGAACTGACTCATAATTTCTTTAGAATTTGCAAACGCGGCTAACTTTCCATTTAAAAGTTCAATTTCTTTTTGCTTTTTGTCACACCCCGCTAAAGCGGAAACACGGAATGTGAAGAGCTGGAAAATCTTTACACAGGTCATATGAAACATAACGGTATTCAAGTCATTAATTAAAAGTAAAAGTGTTTACAAATCCATTCGAACGACCAAGACACGATAGTTTAGTACATTGATACAAAATAAAAAGAAAGTTTCATTAAAATTCCCAAACAAATGGCCAAGTCTTTTCCCAAAGAGGTCCTCACACGACCGCCTCGACCCGTCCATGCCATGCACCTCATACTTACACTAATTTCCTGAAACATAATTTCCTGAAACATAAGATAAAGTGTCAACTACGAAAGTAGTGAGTGAGTTACAGTTTAAATAGTCGACCAAAAATGTAAGTAAAGTATATAAAAGTAGAAGTTTCCAAGAAGGAGATTAGCGGAGAAAAGTCGCTTAGTTTATATATACTTTAAAGTCCAAGTAATGGGCGGACTGGTGCCCTAAGTTTGTAAAGACCAAATATAGTCAAATTTAGTCAAACAGTAGAAGCGTATATAGTTATAAGTTTATGCGTAAGTAACTAATTAGATTTTCTTGTATCAACCTCTTGGCATCTATAACTTAAGTGTTCACACTAATCCGATTATCCAACCGTGAACGGCCCCCAACTTCCCGCCTCTCAAACGGAAAGTTATTCAGAACTTAGTAATATGTACTTAGACTGCCATCTAAGCAAGGAACGGTTCTTTCCTAAGTATCGATACCCATAATTACTATACGGCTAAGTAGTTAATAGTGTGAAAGTCTAAGTCTAAACTAGTCGGGCACTAAGTAAATTTTGTTTGTAAATAGAGAGAGTCGTACGTCCATCACTTAAGATCGTGTTATAGTTCCATCAAGGGTTGGTACGCATACAAGCATCAATAATTAGTTTAGTCAAAAGAGAGCGACCAATAAGTCTAAGTAAAGTCAAATAATTTACGCATAAGAGTTCAAATAGTCGTTCAAATAAGTCCAAGTACGTCCAAAATAAGTCAAAATAGGTCTATGTACGTTCCAAAAGTCAAATAGTTTAAAAGTTCGAAAGTCAAAGTTTAATAAGTCAAAAGTCAAAGTTTAATAAGTCAAAAGTCAACGTTCGATACATTGCAATTTGTTTCATAAAGCTTTTAAAACGCAATTAATCTTATGTTTCCCCCAAAATTTATGTAAAATATATATAACAAGGGGTTGTAACTCACGGATTGCGAAGAGAACGAGGACTCGAAAACTCGGTCGGAATATGTAAGCCGGGAATCACGGATTGCCTATTAATACCAAGATAGTTTAATTAGTTGTTATATTATTATGTTCTTATATAATAACATAGATAAAACTTTATTAAACTTTAAGTGTCAAGGTTAAGTATAGTTAAAAATAGTCCGGAAAGGTAATTGTCACGTTTTTGTCCAAAAGTCCGATTTAACGTTTTTGATTATTATATCTTAAGTGCTTTTGCTCGCTGAAGTGATTTACAATTTCTAAGGAAATTTGGGCAGCGCTTCCGCGCCCAAATTTCATGCGCTCTCAAATCACCTAAAACACAATATCATTTATAGTGTAGCTCATTATAGTTCAAATAGTCCAATATAAAGTCACCATTATACTTATTTTTATTTGCTCAGTCCCATAATGATATCAGTAAAAGTCCAGAACTTGTATATAAGTTTTAAGCGGACAAAACGACGACTTTTTGGGATGAACAGCAGCTCGGTGCTGCGCACCTAGTCTGCTGTCTTTTCCCCGTTTTGTGTGTTCTTGCTAAAAACGTTTCGTGACTCAAGATTTCGACATGCAACCGGTTTAAAACTTATTAAAACGTCTTTTCAACAGTTTATAAAGCATATTTGGGTTACAAATCCGTGGATCTAAAGGTTATTTATGTCAAACGTTTTTGACCACACAAAGTCATAGATTTGTTCAAAAACACATTTTCAAACCGTTAGATCTTACATGCAATTTATTATTTGTACTAAAATAGTAAATATAAAGAATCTACCGAAGGAAAAGCTCGGATGATGAGGATTTACGCTCCAAAAACCTTTACACAACTAGTCCTTTTTGAATAAAAACGACACCCCCTTGCTTCTCTAGATGTAAGGAACGATTTGTATGGATTGAAAAGGTGTTTAAGTCACTGGAAATCACTGGAACAAGTGGTTTTCTTGAGAGAAAGTTGAGAGAGAATAAGTGTGTGTGTGTGTGTTTTTCTATTTTGTAAAATGAAAATGAAATGGAAAAGAATAGGTGATGATAATCTGCTCTTGGGACTGTTAATTTGCAGTAAAGGGTCGTTTTTAATTGGTTGGCTTGGGTGGTGGTTGTGTAGAAACGAGGCAGGGACTAAAATTGTAATTATTTTGAATTCTGGCGCGAGGTGCTGCGCACCGGGGCATTTTTCAGCCTTTTTCAAATTTTTCGTTTTTACGTTTTTGCTTCGTTGGACCTTTTCGTTAATTAAAAGTTCTTAAGTATGATTTGTTATGAACTTCGGAAGTTCAATAGGTGTTTTCTTGGTATTAGGACTTATATAATTGATTCCGGAAGTTATTCCGACACTAGTTCCGACAAAGTATAGACTCAAAAGTTACGAACTACGATAAAGCGAACGCGATAAAAGAGTAACTAACGTTTCGAACCGATTTAATAATTGAACAAGTA
>CAJVGC010000582.1:23810416-23834556 GCA_910822075.1 Senecio squalidus
TTAAACTTATTTAAGTGATTTACCCCTTTACACTATCACTAACCCGTGTTTTTCAAACCTTTACACTCAACGTAGAGATAAAACCTCTTTTTCGTCATAACGATGAAGGCATATGATCGACCGATCGTATGTACGCTCACGAGATCCTTCTTGTTCCTTTACATTGCTAAGTAGAAGGTAACTTTCTCAAAACTGACACTTCCGTTCGAGATTATTCCTTCACCCGTAATTGTACTGCCCTTATCTCCAGCGAAGACAACGTTTCCCTCGTCTATAGGTAAGAAATCCGTAAGAAGGGAGATGTTGCCCTTCGTGTGCCTTGAACAACCACTGTTGACATACTACGTATTATCTACAGTTCGCTTTGGTCGTTCCTGCACATCTTGGAAGAAAAGTTAGTTTGTAACGGGGACCCAAACCCTAACTGACTTGGGTCTCCCACTTTCATCGGTAATGATCACATCAACCAATTTATGATCTTTGATAATCAATAGTGGTTTATGTGTTATCCTGATGTTCGGGCGACTATTTATCATCTTTAACAGTCTTAGTCAATTTTGGTTTTGGGGCGGTCTTGACTTTGACTGAAGGAGACTCAACCTTTGGTTTGTTTGGTTGATTCTTCCTTTGAGGAACAGACTTAACGATTTGAAGTTTTTTTTATTTTCTTTGCGTTTCAAAATAACATCTTTTGAACGTGGACACATCTTAGCAATATGTCCTTCATTACGACAATAATAACAGATTCTTGGGTCATTTGAATTGACCTTTTGAGTTGGAGTAGTGTGATGCTTCTCGTGATTGTTATTTTGGAGTGAGGTTGCTTTAGATGTTTCAGCTTGCAAGATTTTAGGTGGCAAAACTTTCGATTTATCGTTTGAGTTTTGACCCTTGGTAAAAATCTTGGTCATCGGGGTTTGAGTTGAAAAAACTGGTTTGTTTTTAACAGTGACCTTTTCTTTCCTCTTTGACTCGGACTCAGACTTGTTTGCTTTCAAAGACTTTTTCTTTTCACGTTCTTGTAATTTTCCAAACTTTTTATCAATAGTTTTCAAAATACGTTTTTCAAAACGATTAAAGATTTTGTCGACAAGGTCTTTTTGTGACTCGGTAATATCCAAGTCACTTGAGTTGGTAAGCTTATGTACTTTGGACTCTTGGGAGACTTTAGAAGTACTTCCTTCCTGACTGCGTACTTTCGTTTCAACAATTACGAGTTCGACAGTCGTCGAGGAAGTTGGCTTAAACTCCTCGGGCAAATCGACTACCGTGATTGGGGTAAAGTGCTTTGGTGGTGGCATATTGTCATACCCTAATCCCGATTTGTCCTTGGTACTTGTCCTTTGAGTTATTATGAACTGACTCATAATTTCTTTAGAATTTGCAAACGCGACTAACTTTCCATTTAAAAGTTCAATTTCTTTTTGCTTTTCAGCAATTGTTAGCCTTTCTTGGGAAAGAGCCTCAATATATTGTTTGATTGTGGTGATATGACGTTTGACCATGATTTCTAAATCACACTTCGATCATTTTTTCATTTTTAAATGTTTGAAAAGATTTAATTTCTTTAGTTAAACGATCATTTGCGTGTCTTAGAACATCAACTGCCATGTCCAAACAGTTCTTTTTCCACACTTCGAGCCTGGTCTCTAGCTCATACAATTCGTTCATGTTACCTTAAAGGCATCGATATCTACCTCAGGTTTTGGAGGCAAACTTTCCAACTTGCAAGCCATGGGCGCGTGACAATGCAACATCTGAGGAAACTGCAACACCACAAAACCTTTACACACAAAAAGAAAAACCCGAATAAACACAAGCCCGATTACGCAATATAAACCCGAATACCCGTAAACTTGTTCACATGAATCCTTGAATACCCAAATAATCAAACACACGAACCTGAATACCCGAATCTTCAATCACACAAACCCGTATACCCGAATCTTCAATCACACGATCACAAATACCCCAATCGAAGTAGAATTAAGCGAAAGACTGAAATCTCGTATCCTAATTACTACCATAACAATCCTGAAGCAATCCGAGCAGTGTAACGGATAGTGAAAGTATTCAAAACTGATGTTGCACAACTTTTGTGGGTGTTGCACAACTTTTGTGGGTGTTGCACAACTTTTTCAGCTGTTGCACGACTTCTTCGGTTGTTACACAACTTTTTCCGCTGTTGCACAAGTTGTGTAACAAGTTGTTGCACAAGCTGCATAACAAGCTGCGTAACAAGCTGTTACGGACCCGTAACAGTCGCAGGTGTTGCATAAGTCTTCGGAAAATCAAAACTCGGATTTAGGACACCATCTTTTCCAGATATGATGTAGATGATAACACTAACCTAAACCTTTTAAAGATGATCTCGGGTACTTTAACCCACTGTCCAAAATCAGTTTCTAAGGACGGAATCAATCCACAAAAACAGCCCGCAAAACTTCATTTTCAAACAACGATAATTAGAGTATTTCTATAAGGATTTCGATACACAAACTTATGCAAAATAACGATTTGAATAGGATGGATATAATAACGAAAAGAGAATAATAAGACTTGATTATGAAGATGAATAGATCAGATTATCATCCGAAAGAAAATCACTTCTTGGTACTTGAAACACCGGCTGCAATAACAACAATGTTAACACACAACAAAACTTTTCCAACAATTCAGATTCGACCCATGTTCACCATTTTATAGATTCTGAGAGTTTGAAAAATAATTAGACGACATATCTTATATTTCGGAAAACTAGAAGACGACAGCTACGATTTACGTTTATACCACAAACTCTAATTCGGTACGACCCAGGAGATATGAATCAAACAAAACAGGTTATCATACCAGAAATAAATCAATTGAATTGGATTTTATGAAAATAGACGAATATATGAACTAGGAATCCGATTACCTTTGTTAATTGAGATGAAGATCATGATGAATATGGAGGAAAATGAAAAACTCGAATGTAGGGGTTGTGGTTCCCATCCGCAGTAGCAAAAAGGGAAAAGAAAAGTGACGACTTCTTTTAGAATTAGGGTTTAGGTTAGTTTAGTTTAGGTTTTGATTAGTTAGACTTAGTAATTGGGTTTAGAGAAAGTTAGGCCTTCAAACCAAGCCAAGCCCGCTCAGAACCTGCACCCACGAGTCCAATCCAAATTTCACCATGTTTCGAGCTACGGTTTAAACACGAAACGAGTCCGGTGCGTTGCACCTAGCATTGGGTGCGGCGCACTGTAGTCCAGAATCTCCAATATTTTTCTTTCGTTAACGCGCCAGTAGTGAACGACATTCTGAAGTATGTTATACGAAAACACGATACAAGGAACCTTAGAATAGTTACTTTACGTATAATTATCGAACCCGAATATGAAAATCATTTGTAACGACCAATAAATATAGTAACGTGATAAAGTATCTAAAGTACGGAATTAACCGATAAGTTATCTAAGAGCTCGTCTAGTGGGACAACTATTGCACCTAACTAATACAGTAATATCATATAACAAGGTATACACACAATGCATAGTAATTATCATACATAAAAGAAAATGTAAAGATCTTTCGTAAAAGTTTTCGTAAACACGGTAAGAGCATACGGCATACTAGACTAACCTGGGTCGGAAAAAGTGACGGTTGTCACAGTATTCCCCACTTAAAAGAATTTCGTCCCGAAATTCAAGTGGTATAACTGTTGACAGAAGCATCATCTAAATGGTTATGTAAGGGGGGTTTTCGTACAACAAATCCTCAAGATTCGCTCATGAAGTGTGTCATGAATCTAAACACTGATTAGAATAGGTTGAATTTCCGTCCGATACCGAAACAGATACGCCTTAGAATATATTTATAATTACGTCTAATTATAAACACATTCTACATGTACGTTCACATTACCATAACAGTTCATGGGTAGTTTGTGTAAGCGCTTATGATCATTCGTATAACAATGCACAAGGTTCAGTTCAACATAGAGTATGAATTCATGTAGATACATGGCAAATAATAAGTTCTCCATTATGTTGGGCAGACATAACTTAAAACTCATCATTAAGTATCGCTTATAGTATTCGATATGTAACACTTAATTGTTGAAACACATTCAACAATAGAAGTCACGGGTCACGGTTAACGAACAAAAATCGTTGGTCACAAAAGAATCACACGTAATCGATATAAGTGATGTATAAATATGATTCACAAACGACATGTCATGCCATGTTGATTTACAAAATTATAATTAACAAATAGGATGACCATAGATGA
Organism: Senecio squalidus; assembly: GCA_910822075.1. NCBI lineage: Eukaryota > Viridiplantae > Streptophyta > Magnoliopsida > Asterales > Asteraceae > Senecio > Senecio squalidus. The sequence goes on from CAJVGC010000582.1 coordinate 23,814,689, forward strand.
TGCCACCTATCCACCATCCACCTATCATCACCATACACCTTTTAGTACTCTTTACAAAAGTATGAATTTGTATCCCATCCATTCTCTAACATCTCATATGATATATATTTATACTAGTTTTTCGAGATATCAAACAATTATGATAAATATAATAAACATGAACCCATATATTTAGCAAAGTTCTAAATAACGCGCCATGGCGTGAGACGTGACCTCGACGTTACGAAAACATGCAAGACATCGTTGTAAGGCGTGACATCCAAAAAACGTGAAAAGGCGCGCCATGACGAGCTTTAACGCGTTATTTTCTACGTTTATTGTAACGCGTTATGAAAAAAAAAATTATAAAAAAAAACCTTAAAAATTGTTAAAAGAATTTGAAAATGGCTATAAAGATTTTTTGATTATAAATTGATGACTCTATCTTAGATTAGATGTATATTAAAATTTGAAAACATTGATTTTTTTTAATTGGTTACTATATTTAGATTAGATGTAGATTGAAATGTAAAAATATTGATTTTTTGTTAATTTATTATTTATTGATAAAAGAGTAAATATATATACAAGTATATATAAAAATTCTAAAATTTATTAAAATTTTGCCGTCTTATCAAGCCTTGAAAAACGCCATGTCTCGCCATTTCTTACAAAAATCAAGACTTACGTTATTTACAACCTTGATATTTAGCTGACGTAACCTGTCAATTCTTTTAATTCTTATTTTTCTTTTTCTTTTTTTACAAAAGGTAAAAGATAAAATCCGTAATCATTAATTGAAAAACTAGCACCGTCCATACACCGGGGTTGAAAAGCGTACCAAGCACAACAAGAAAGTCGTCTATTCCCACTATATATAAATAATCATACATCTTTTCCCGCGAAGACTCCCTCACTCACCCCCCCTTTCAAAACCCTAATTTTGATAAATCTCCATTATCATTATCAATGAGGCTTCGTAAAAGATCTTCTGATCCTTCTAACAAAGGTAATCAATCAATCACACTTTTAATTTCATCAATTTCTCCTCCTTTACTTGCTTTAATTATCTTATTTTTACTTTAATTTATTAATTAATTTTTAATTTTTATTTCAATAATTGAAAAATCATAAGGCCTTTTTTTTTGTAATTATTATGTATATATATATATTTTTTATTTTTTGATTAGTTTGTTTGATTATAATATGATTTATTTAGAAAGTTTTAGTTTAATAATTGAAGAAATTGAACAATCATAAATCGTTTTTTATTTTTTCCTTGTAATTATTATATTTTTTTATTTATTTCTAATTTGAGAATGAATTGAATTTGTTTTGGATTGAAGTTAATTTGATTTGATTGTTTGAATTTAGGTAAGGCGAAAATGGAGAACTCGGATGATGATGATTTTAACTTGTCTTCGGATTCTGACTACAGTGAATCTAGTGATGAAGGTACTTTTCGAATAAAAGAGAGCGGTTTACTTACGTTGAAAACGCATGGATGTGTTAATTTGATTTGTGTTTATTTTGAATGTAGGTGTTGATAATGACGAGGTAGTGGTTTTAGATGAATCTGATTCAGGAGAGTCAGAAGTTGATGAACCGAAGAGAAAGAGACCTGTTATTAGGAGGGCAACCAGAAATGTTCAGGGAGCGGAGGAACTACCAGATGAAGTAAAGGTGGTGAAAAAGACACCGAATAAGAACCCGAAGAAGAAAAAACAGACGTTAATGTGGCATGTTTGGGAACAAGAGACTGAGAAATGGCTTGACGAGCATGAGTCGGTAAAGGTTGATTTGAATGATTTGAACGAGGTAGTGGCGGAAACTGTTGACGCGCCATCGGATTTGATTATGCCTCTTTTAAGGTATCAAAGAGAGTGGTTAGCGTGGGGATTGAAGCAGGAGGAATCTGCTTCGAGAGGAGGTATTCTTGCTGATGAAATGGGGATGGGGAAGACTGTTCAAGCTATTGCTCTTGTTCTTGCTAAACGGGCACTTCGTCGTGAACTTGGGGAGTCTGTTGGGGAGTCGACTAGTAGGGTTACCGTGTGTGAAAACAACTCTGGTGATATGTCCAGTAATTGCTTGTATGCAATGGGTTAGTGAGATTGATCGATTCACTACAAAAGGAAGTAACAAGATACTGGTGTATCATGGACCCAACAGGGCGAAAAACACGCTTTCTGATATCTCGGAGTATGATTTTGTTATAACTACCTACTCTATAGTAGAGGCTGAATACCGGAAAAATGTCATGCAACCAAAAGATAAGAAGTGCAAATGGTGTGGGAAAATGTTTTATGAAAGGCAACTGAAACTGCATCTTAAATATTTTTGCGGTCCTGATGCGGTTAGAACGCTGAAACAAGCAAAGCAGGAGAAAAAGAAAGGAAAACATGCCATCGATGAAGATTTCTCTGAGGAAGAGGATGAAAAAAGTAAGGCAAGTAACAAGAATAAAAAACGTCCAAGGAAGGAAAAGAAATCAGAAACGGCCGGGCCTTCAGAAAGTCCCTCAGGTTCTGGATATAAACCGTTGGGAATTCTATTCTGCACTCTGTGAAATGGGATCGAATAATTTTGGATGAGGTATACTTATTGTTTTGAAGCTTGTTATCGTCATATTGTTCTGCTATTGTTTTCGTTCATATCTGATGTTTCTTATTTTCATTAGGCTCATTTCATTAAAGATAGACGTTGTAATACCACCCGAGCTGTTTTTGCTTTGGAATCTTCCTATAAGTGGGCTTTAAGTGGCACTCCCCTTCAAAATCGTGTTGGAGAACTCTACTCACTTGTAAATATCCTTCACATTACCTATATATAATTTTGGAAACTTTGCTGTTCCATGAACAGTGTCACAAATATTTTATAATATAAACAATTTATAGCAAATATTTAACGGAAGGGTCAAATGGCTGAGATAGTTATGTCCCCAAACCGTGTTGTAGGAGACCTGGGATCGAAACCTAGTAATCCACATTTTATTTATTTATTAAACTTTATCATAATTACAAATCAGTCCCCAAAGTTTCACTTTTATCAAAATAACAAGTCAGTCCCTGAGGTTTTAGTTTATAACAAATAAAGTCTAACCTTTTAACAAACTTTTAATACTTATCATTTTTATAAAATTATTTTTAATAAAAACTTTTTGTATTTGGTTATTCTTATTATTATTTCATATTGTTTTTACTTAATTTTTGTTACGAACGATATTTTCATGTCGATTGAAAATACTTTTTAAAACATGTAAGAAGCAAGATTCTTTTTCGTTTTAATTTCAAATTTACATTGACGGTAATATTTTTATCTTCTTTTAAAATATGATATATGTAATTTTTAATATACGATCATTGATGTTAGTTTTAACACGGTTCATATTAGTACCATTGATGTATTATTGAATAATTTTTTAATCTACGTTTTTAATATCCGCCTCAACGCGCGGGGCACAAAATTCTCGTTAAGTTAATTTTACAGTTTTACCTTTTCCACTTCTGACTTCTACTTGTTTTTTATAGGTTCGTTTCTTACAAATATCTCCATACTCTTATTACATGTGTAAAGACTGTGATTGTAGAGTGCTTGATTATAGGTAAGGTTATTTGTTTTCTGTCGTATAGAGTTTTTTGGTGTCTGCTTATCATACATGCTGTTGAGTTAGATTGCTGTTTCTATTCATGCTATGTTTTTTTGGGGATCGTGTTTTTTTTTGTAATAATGCCGAGAGCTCCTCATTAAGTTATTAAATATTGTCTTTGTGAATTGCCGGCAGATAAGTTAAACATGTATTTCAGATCTGTATCATAAACAAACTTTTCGGCTTGACGAGACGTCCCCAATACTTCAAGTTCACTTTGGAATTAGAACTGTAATTTTGGTAGTCATTCATATTCTTAGGAAGTGATAGTTGGATTATTAGACTACGACCTTTGGCACGTGCAACATCTTTTTCTCCTTTCATCTAATCTTATCCCTTTTTCTGTTTGCTTTGTGTATGTATACTGTTGACGTTCTGATCTTACTGTTACTTGATTACAGTTTAACTTCAGATTGCACAAATCAGTGAGGCACTTCTGTTGGTGGAACAAAGTGAGTTATGGTTGCATCTGCTTATGTTTTGTGATTACCAACATCTGTAAGCTTGGTGTTTAATTTGTTCTTGTCATATCAGAATATTGCAAATCCCATTGCAAATAGAGGGCGTAGTGATGATGGTAGAAGAGCTATGATTCTACTGAAGGATAAGGTTTTGAAAAGCATATTGTTAAGGCGTACTAAAAAGGGCAGAGCGGCAGATCTTGCACTTCCTCCTAGAATAGTAAGATTCAATATAGTTCCACCATATTAAGATAACTATGGCTATTCACTTACTAATTGTTAGTATTTTATTGTCATATTCACAGATTTCGTTGAGGCGTGACCTCCTTGATATTACAGAGCAGGACTATTACACATCACTCTATAGTGAAAGTCAAGCAAAATTCAACACGTAAGTCCTCTATTACATTTGCATATTTGGGATTCTTTTTAATCATTATCAGCACACCGTAAAGTTTTGTTATAAATTTCATTTGGGTACTTAATGACATGGTATTGGCTCATCTACAGTTAAATAATTGCTTGTTGAAGTTTGTTTTCATCTTTTTTATGAACACCTCTGATCTGTGTTGGTTTTCTTGGTCAACCACTGAAACAGTGATAAATTGGCTACCCGACAGGTTTTTTTTTGCTGTTTTGTTAGTAGTTGACAACCTAAGTTATTTCTGCAGATATATTGAAGCCGGAACACTGATGAACAACTATGCTCATATTTTTGACCTTCTAACACGCCTGAGACAGGTGACATTATTCATTTCTTTACCTAAATGATAGTCCAACTCATATTATGTCTTGTCTCCTACCTTTTTTTTTGTAATTTAGAAATAGTACATTTTTGACCTATTTAGTGATCAAGTTTGAGATTTTATATGCATGAAGCTTTTGCTTTAGTAATGTAATACCATGAAAGGTCGAAAGCCTTAAAGATATTTCTGGATGTTTGCTGATAGAACTATGAATGTGTATCAGATTGGAAAACTTGGAAATGCAGTGTTCATTGAATTCATTTGTTGCTATTCAACGACTGCACTTTCCAAAGTGAAATCTTCCAGTTAATGATACATTAACTGGAAATTTTTCTCTCGAAAATCTCACATATATCTTTTCTAGGACTGAGTTGATAATCTTGACACTGCAGGCTGTTGATCATCCTTATCTTGTGGTGTATTCTAAATCTGCTGTTGCAAGAAGGACAAATGAGACGACAATTGTGACCGAATCTACTGATGAACAGTTCTGTGCTATATGTCATGATGTAGCAGAAGACCCTGTGGTACTATATTGCCTGTAGTAGTGATTTCTTACCTAATTGTCAAATGAGCTCATATTAATTACCTTGTGTACATTTTTTTTACTGTACAAAACTTTTCCAGGTCACAGAATGTGAGCATTTATTCTGTAAGGCGTGTCTGGTTGATTTTGCTGCTAGCTACGGTGAACCTGCATGTCCTACATGTTCAAAACCACTTACTGTGGACTTCAGCTCAAAAAAATATGATCAGGAAACTCAGAAACCTAAAACGAGTTTTAAAGGATTCAAATCATCCAGTATTATTAACAGAATCCGTCTTGATAATTTCCAGACAAGCACAAAAATTGATGCTCTGGTATGTGATCCTTCAACACTCCCTGATTTAGGTGGCAAAACGTGCTGGGTAGTTTGGGTAACGAGTCAAAATAGGGTTTGATTGGAACGGGTAATTGTTTAGTGCAGGTCAATGGTTGAGGGGTTGTGTTGACCCCGTCACTTTTTTTCCTTTTTTGGGTTTACATATATCAATTTGTTAATATGCTTGTAAAGTTTATAGTAATTAAAATTCTACCTTTTTTGGAAGTTGACTTTTAGAAGGTTGTAATTGTTTTAGACCTATAAACGCTATGACATGTTCTCTTTATTGTTGAATTATCAAAATACTACCTGAATTACCCTGCATAAATTGGTTGAAATTGCTCCCCGGTTACCTCTAAATATCTCAGAAGCTTTGCTTTCTCTTTTCCTTATCTTTGTTAATCTTACTGATCAAGTATGTATGATTGTATAATTTTCAGAAGGAAGAAATCAGAATGATGGTTGAAAGGGATGGATCTGCTAAGGGAATTGTCTTCAGCCAGTTTACATCATTTTTAGATCTGATAAACTATTCTTTGCAGAAGGTGACATTATTATTTTAATCTAGTATTTTTTGTTTTTCCTCGACAATTTCACTTCTATGCAACAATGCCTTTTAGTTTTTGCTCCAAAATTCATAATTACCCTCTCGTATGTTATAACTGTATGTACAAATTTAAGTTTTATATCTGTATCAGGTAGAGGTGGCAATATGGGTAGGTTGGGTAATGGGTCACAACGGGTTAGGTTGAAATGGGTCATTTTTTTAGTCTGGTTGAATCGGCTTGGGTTGCATACACCTTAATGTTTATTTAAAAAGAAAACGAATCTGTTAATCATTAAAATGAAAGGATTTCTATGTGCAATAAATAAACTCTAGGTGACCTTTAACTTTAACCCGTGCCGTTTTAGCAGTAATTTTAATTTTCCTTTTGGGCTAAAACATGACATTGTCGACACATTTATAAAAAAATGCGTCGAGCCTAAAAGATAGAATATTAGGATTTATAGATGAAAATATATGTTTTAAAAAACTTGTTCATGGTTATGTATCTAATGACGATTCAAATTTGGTTTGATGGAGGTTAGAGTATTCCTGGTAGGCTTTTCGGCCAAGATATCCGTAGAACAAAAGAGAACGAAGTAGACCGTAATCACCGCTACTATTTAAAAATGACAATAATGAGGTTACTTTTTAGTTTGTACACACAAATGAACTGATGTCCACATTAACTGGTGTGAATTTGCAGAGTGGCGTAAAATGTGTTCAATTGGATGGATCCATGAGCATGTCTGCTAGAGAAACTGCAATTACCAAATTTACAGAGGATGGAGAGTGTAGAGTCTTCCTGATGAGCTTAAAAGCCGGGGGTGTTGCTCTAAATCTCACAGTTGCCTCTCATGTAAGAACTCAAAATCAATATTGTTACACGTTCTAGAAGCTTTTCTTTTCAAATGTTATTCATTTGGCTTGATATTTGTATCCCTCAGGTATTTCTAATGGACCCTTGGTGGAATCCTGCGGTGGAGCAGCAAGCACAAGATAGGATCCATCGAATTGGTCAATACAAACCAATCAGGTTGGCTCATCTGTCTCCTTCATTTTTTGTTTAGGTCAAAATAGGCAGGTCGGATGGGTTATTTTTAAGGCGGTTCGGTTGACCCACCCTTTTAACGTTTTACTGGATAAACCATTTAGGAAATGATTAAATAAGTAAATAAGTGCTGATGTCCCGTTTTGATGTATAAATGGGTTGCAATTGCCAGTTTTGAAGTTTTTGCATACTCTGTATCATGACCTAAAGTATGATATTTGTTGTGCTTTATGCAGGGTGGTGAGGTTTGTAATAGAGAACACAATTGAGGAGAGAATCCTTAATCTGCAAGAGAAGAAGAACTTGGTGTTTGAGGGGTAAAGTCATTCTTCACTCTACTTACATTACGTCACATGAAGTTTAGTCTTTGTTTAACTCGTATTGGCTTACAGGACTGTTGGTGGCTCTAATGATGCTCTGGGAAAGCTAACTGAAGCTGATATGAGGTTTCTTTTTGCCAACTAGCCTGGTTACGTGCCGCTCTTTTGTTGGTAGTCAAATATTACAAAGTTTAAATTTCATAATATGGACATTTGGTCGTCGTCTGTCAGTTTACTAAAATGGTCTTGTTCTATGTTTGGAAAGATTAGTCCGTGTTGAATCAAAACATTATGTATACAGAAGTGACCGTAAAACTTTCCCTCTTTTTGTTTTTTAGTACATGTAGTTTAAATGCTCTTATATAGCGCAAATGCACGTGCCAGTGGTTTCGACACATCTATCTAAAACTGGGTCGACCTAGGTCATGTTTGATCTTGTACTATTCGTATTCAAATGCCTACATGCCTTCTAAATTGGTTTTGTTTTCTTCTGATGGGGCATGCAAGTATAAGCAATCTTCACCCAAACTCCTCATCGGCAAACTGAATTCCTGCAAACCGACAAACCTCAGCACTCAGCAGTAGCTTTCCTTCATTATCTCATAATAAGGTATCAAACTATGAATCTTAAGTTTACTTCTGGGGCATGCTTATCTTAAAACTAAATCGTGATAAAAAAAAAAAAACCAAAATGTCATATAACATATCTATATCCAAAATCTGAAAGTTAGATTCATATACGAGAAAAGAATATATAAATGTTGGCATGGACCCCTGGCGGTAGTATCCGAATTTTTCACAAACTTTTTCTCAACATCCTACGCAACATAAAAAAAACAGTATCATCTTGTAAATAATGTATTTTGATATCGACTGGCTAAGCTGGATGGATGATGGTGGTGTTGATGCGAGACAACGGGTTAGGCTGGGTATTTTGATATTTTGATTTAGTTAAAGCTGCAAACACTATTTTAGTTGGTGAATTAACGACACATTAGTATTTTTGTTCCTTCGTTTCTTAAGAGAATAAGTTATGCAAAACAGAGAACAAAACCATAACTAGTATCAAATTGTCATCATATCATCATATATGCATATTGATTACATGAGAAAAATGACGATCATAATGAAATATTTGTATTCATTGATTGAACGTACAAAAAAGTACACGATGTAAATAAATCCGAGGTGGAGAGGGATTATGGTACGAAAGCCAATGGAGGGGTAGACTTGAAAGGGGTATGTTCTGATCAATACATATGCGGAGGTGGGGGTGATGGTGATGGGGGTGGAGGAGACTTGTAGATATACGGAGGAGGTGGGGATGGAGAAGGTGGTGGAGGAGACTTGTATATGTATGGAGATGGTGGTGGTGATGGTGATGGCGGGGGAGGAGACCTGTATATGTAGGGAGGTGGTGGAGATGGAGATGGCGTGGGAGGGGACTTATAAACATGTTGACGAGGAGATGGAGATGGTGGTGGTGGAGACTTATAAATGTAAGGAGGTGGAGGGGATGGTGGAGATGGTGGTGGAGACTTGTAAATGTAAGTTGTGTGTTTTACGGGTGGTGGTGGAGACTTGTATATGTAAGATGTGTGCTTTGTAGGGGGAGGTGGAGGTGGAGACTTGTAAAGGTAAGAAGCGTGCTTTACGGGTGGTGGTGGAGATTTGTAAACGTAAGATGTGCGCTTTACCGGTGGTGGTGGTGGAGATTTGTAAAGGTAAGATGTGCGCTTTACCGGTGGTGGTGGTGGAGATTTGTAAACGTAAGATGTGCGCTTTACCGGTGGTGGTGGTGGAGATTTGTAAACGTAAGATGTGCGCTTTACCGGTGGTGGTGGTGGAGATTTGTAAACGTAAGATGTGCGTTTTACCGGTGGTGGTGGAGACTTGTAAATATAAGATGCGTGCTTTACCGGTGGTGGTGGAGATTTGTAAACATAAGATGTGCGCTTGACTGGTGGTGGTGGTGGAGACTTGTAAACGTAAGATGTGCGTTTTACCGGTGATGGTGGTGGAGACTTGTAAACGTAAGATGTGTGCTTTATAGGTGGTGAATTGTAAATATAAGATGTGTGTTTTACGGGTGGTGGTGGAGACTTGTAAATATAAGATGTATGTTTTACCGGTGGTGGTGGAGACTTGTACACGTAAGGTGACTTTGGCAATATATGTTTCACTTGTGGTAATTTCCCGCCTTTAGATGCTGGAGAATCATAACCATAAGACTTATCAGCAATAACAATGGTGGCTAGCAAGACGAAAACAAAAGCGTGCACAAGTTGAGGCCAATGCCTCGACCCCCCAATTCTTCCCATATTAAGTTCCTTTCTTGCTTTCAAAGATCAAGACTTGTTTTTGTGTGTTTAAATGGTTTGATTAGAGGACCTTTTTATAGGAATATTTTTAAATCTTTCTAATACATCTTACATGTATTGATGGTTTCCCACTCGGTGTTCATCTCTTCCTAGTGATTAGTATACTAAAAAGTCAAGGATGTCTTTTAAATCATTTTAAATAAAATTATTTTTGAGAGTGTGTCTTTGTAAAGTTCATTGCGCAAACGAAGAAACATGCTCCGCTTAAAATCCACAACAACAAAAACTAAGTCACTAGATGCTTATGATGTATCCACTCTTTTAAAAGTGTTAGTTTTACTTATAATTTTCTATAGATTCTCGTACTTGAGAATTTGCAATTTAAAAGCATGTGATGTCAAGGTTTTCGATCAAGAATGTTGATCCCTGTCCTCTCGGGTTCATCCAAAAAATTCAAATTATCTGGTTTGATTCTATTGAGAGTCGGCGTTGTGAGGTCGACTCTGTTGTAATTGGTACTTTTTAGTGGGAGAATTTCAAAAAAGTGTTACTTTGATGTGTTTTTCTTTTAGAAAATTGAGTTTGACCTTGGTTTTTAACGAATTAAGGCTTAACCGGAGTGTAGAGTTGGGTGGATCGGCTTAGCTCCTTGCTAAAGGCTTTCTAAAGTAATATATGTCGTACAAAATAAATAAAAGAAAACACGAGTTAACAACGAGATTAATACTAAATTTCACCAGTTAATAAACGTATGGAGAGGTTGATAATATGGTAAATGATTACCTAAAGAAAATAATATGGTAAATGATGGTCAATGGAGGAGTGCTGTACATGTACGGAGACAACATTGAGGGAGGAGATGTCATATAGAGATATATCATTAACTATATATGTCAACTAGTTACGAAACATAGATTTCCTTGTAATTTTTATGTCAACTTGATGTCAAATTCGAATATTCTATGTATTGGTGCTCATACGCAATAAAGTCAAAGAATTAAACATTTACTAAAATATCATAACTCTCTTAAACTTGATTATGTTTATGTTCTTTTAATGATTCTGATTTTAAAGTTATAAGTCTAGTTTGGTTTGAAACTTACTTGGTTTAGCTTAGGATTTTGTGATACCTTTTGAAAATCATAATCGAGTGAAATATTACTGGGAAAACTAGATAGAGATAGCATAAACCAGTAACTAATGAATTAGTGTTTCCAAATAACAAGACAGTAACAAAATAATTCTAGGACGAAAGCATGAGGATTTAGAACTAGAGTTGACAAGGCCTTGATTTAGGGGTCTTTTGTTTTTTCTGAATACTTAAGTCTGAAATCTGAAAGCAGTACTGAAATCTGAAAACCAGTTCTGAGTGATAAGAGGCAGTGTTTGAAATCTGAAAGCATAATCAGTAAGACTGTTTGAAAAATAGTCTGAACATTTTTATTTTTTATTTTTTATTTCTTTTCTCTTTTGGTTCCTCTTATCATTTTTAATGATATTAAACTAGCTAAATTGCATAAAAACAATAACAAATAATTGAATGTAAAATTTAACAAAAAATATATCTCTATATTAGAAAACAAGTGCTTTCAACAATAATACCAAATATTAATAAAATGTTAGTGAAAATATTATAACAAGCAAAGTACGATAAAAGGAGAAAATGTAGTACTTTTTTCTTTGTAAACTAATATAATAAAAACTTTTCTATCAATTATTTTTCATTTTCATAATTTATCCAGTTATTTTTCATGTAAATTAATCATAACTATCCAAACCATTGACTTTTTTTTTACCCTTTTAAATAAATGTAAATAATTATATATATAACGTAAGTAACACTTATAAAAAAATCATAAGTTAGTTCAAGCTTATAATAACAAGATTTTAAATTAAAATTTATATATAATATTAATGGACTCAAATTTTGTTAAACGATCTAAATAACAAGGATATTTCATTTTTTTCAAAAAATATTATTTTCCTCTTTTGTTTTATTCATGTGTAAAAAGTAAATTATGACAAATAAATTTTAAAATATTAGTGTGTGTTGAGTTTGAGTACATTATATTGTTATGAGTTATTTAATAAGAGGATGTTCAGACATTTATTTTCACTTATCGAACAAGAGAAAATCAAGATATTATAAGAGCTTAACAAAAAATAAATTCAAACGGTATTAATGTCCTTACATCTGATCGAATAAGAGAAAATACTCTTATTAAGAACTTATTTGAAAAAACAAAAGAGGCCTAGCGTCACTTTTTTACACTTTGTTAAATTAGAGTAATTAAACATCCTATTGAAATATCTCCCCCTAGTAATGTAATTATAATTATGAGTTATAAAACTGTCTTTTACTCATTATATATACAAACGATGTATTTCATTTGGTGTTAATGTGTTACTTTACTAATAAGAATTAAAGCATCAATGATGATGAATTTAAACACAATTTTGCGAAAGATTCAATCTCATTCTCATTGCTTGAATCTAACATAAGTATAGTTAGGACCCTTAAATATAACGGACACTAACTAACTAACAAACTCACTAACATTTAAAATTTCTATCCTTGTCTTACAAACTTTACAAAATAACACTAAAACTAACTATTGTTTAGTTTAGTTGGCTTACAGGACTGTTGGTTATGTGCCGCTATTTTGTTGGTAGTCAAATATTGCAGTTACAAAGTTTAAATTTAATAATATGCACATGTTTTGTCGTCGTCTGACGGTTTACTAAAATGGTCTTGTTCTATAGTGAGTCTTTTGTTTGCAAAGATTATTCCTCGTTGAATCAAAACGTTATGTATACATCGTAAAACTTCCCCTCTTTCTGTTTTCTAGTACATGTAGTTTGAATGCTCTTTTATACAAAGTCTAGGTCCTAGCACACATGCAACTACCAGTGGTGACATTTTCGACCCACCTATCTGAAACTGGATCGACCTAAATCATGTTATTCAAATGCCTACATACCTTCTAAATTGTTTTGTTTTATTCTGACGGGGCATGTAAGTATAAGCAATCTTCATCCAAACTCATCTCACCGGCAAACGGAATTCCTGCAAACTAACAAACCTTAGCAGTAGCTTTCTTTAAGGTATGAAAATATGAATCTTAAGTTTACTTCTGGGGGCTTATTTTAAAACTGGATCGTGATAAAAAAATATCACAATGTCCTTGAACCTTAAAGTAATCTGTGCAAAAACGATAAAACAATATTTTAGGCGTATGGATGCATCCTAGGTTATTTGTTTATTGAGGGAATGGTGATGTTGTCATCCGTACACACCATTGTCCCTATTTAAATCGGTTGTTGAAGTTCTCGATACTCTTATGATTCTATAAGTGTTATTAATTACTTGGTGTTCATATATCCAAAAGAAAAACCTTGTGAGAAAAAGAAAAGAAAATCTATTCTCGAAAAACTCCTAACACAACCTTAGGTAAAAATACGAAAATTTATACTGGACACATCCAACAAGATTCTAAATCCATACGAGAAAAGAATACAAATGGCGGCATTGGACCCTTGGTGGTAGTATCCAGGATTTTTCACAGACTTTTTTTTAAACATCCTACTCATAACATAAAAAAAGAAACAATTTCAAAATACCCAAATATAATAAACTTCCGAGACACTTAAAGAAAATAGTAGCACGTGTGTTGCTTCGTCAAGTATATATGATAACCATAGTTTAAGGTGACTTTACGGTTTACATACTGTTTTGAAGCTTGGATGCTTATGTTGCTCAATATTAGCCTATTAGGTATGAACCGAGTACTGTTAGTAAATGTTTTGTTTTTGCATTGGATGCATAATTTGAACGATAAGATCTTATCTCTTGATGTTAACAAAATGGTATTTTCAGACATACAACTACCTAAGTATGTCGAGAGTCTTGTTCCACCTACGAATTATGTTAACAAAATGGTATTTTTAAACATATCAACTTACTTTCATATGTCATCTGTTAAGTAATGTACTTTGATCTCGATATTATTTTTAAAAATGTTTTGTATTTAAAACTTATATAAAAATATGATACTTATCATAAATGACGTCTTCATATTTTGCAGATGTGGTACATCCTTTGTTGACGAGTATAAAAAAAAGTTAGTGTCAGAACAAATTAATCAAACCCTTTGAAAATGGAAGATTTATATTTTTCTTGTATAGTTTATATTTTTCAATAAAATATGATTACGCATAAATCGTATCATGATGTAGGCTTTAAATACAATTTTTATTAATAAACGTTGTCAAAAAGAAATATCGGGACCAACTTTGGATGATGAGGAAGAACAAAACAATGCACATCGCCTAAAAGATAACAAATATGAAAGCCAGTTGACAATATAGGTAATTAACCCTTATTATTGTAAAAGTTTAGTATGACCTTACGACTTTCGTTACACATTTAATTTGGTAATTTAGTTGAAGTTACAAACAATATTTTAGAGTTGGTTGGTGAATTAACGACACATTAGTAATTTTTCCTTCATGTCTTCAGAGAATTAGTTATGCAAAAAAAGAGAGAACAAAACCATAACTAGTATCAAACTGTCATCATATCATCATAGAGAAATATTGATTACATGAGAAAATGACGATCATAATGAAATATTTGTATTCATTGATTGAAGGGACAAAAAAGTACAAACTGTAAATAAATCGGAGGTGGAGACGAATTATTGTACGAAGCCAGCGGAGGAGGAGACTTGAAAGGGGTATGTTGTGATCAATACACATGCGAAGGTGGGGGTGATGGTGATGGGGGTGGAGGAGACTTGTAGATATACGGAGGAGGTGGGGATGGAGAAGGTGGTGGAGGAGACTTGTAAATGTATGGAGGTGGTGGGGAAGGTGATGGTGGAGGTGGGGACTTGTAGACATATGGAGGTGGTGGAGATGGAGAAGGCGGGGGAGGGGACTTATAAATATATTGATGAGGAGGAGATGGCGATGGTGGTGGTGGAGACTTATAAATGTAAGGAGGTGGAGGGGATGGTGAAGGTGGTGGTGGAGACTTGTATATGTAAGATGTGTGCTTTGGAGGTGGAGGTGGAGGTGGAGACTTGTAAAGGTAAGAAGCGTGCTTTACAGGTGGTGGCTGAGATTTGTATACGTAAGATTTGCGCTTTAGCGGTGGTGGTGGAGATTTGTAAACATAAGATATGCGCTTTACCGGTGGTGGTGGTGGAGACTTGTAAACGTTAGGTGTGCGTTTTACTGGTGGTGGTGGAGACTTGTAAACGTAAGATGTGTGCTTTTCTGGTGGTGGTGGTGACTTGTAAATATAAGACGTGTGTTTTACGGGTGGTGGTGGAGACTTGTATATGTAAGATGTGTGCTTTGCAGGTGGAGGTGGAGGTGGAGACTTGTAAAGGTAAGAAGCGTGCTTTACGGGTGGTGGTGGAGATTTGTATATGATGCCGATCAGCATCATAACACAAGTCCAGTGGAACGAAGGCCCATTGACGGGAACGGGTCCAATGGGTTAAGTGGCTAAGGGCGAGATTTTGGCAGCAAAGTCCATCCAACCAAAGTTAGAGGAGATGTTTTTGCAAGTCTATTTTATTAAGAATTTGTTTCCTTTTTAAATTGTGTTTCTTTGTCCTTAAGTTTAGGGATTTAGGTTTATTTGTTTTCTTATTTAAACTCCTTGGTTGGTTGGTTGAAAGGCAGATAATATTTTGAAGTTTTATTAAACGTGTTTTTTCTACGTTTTCTTGTCTTACTCGGTTGGCCGAGAAGCGACCGACGACCAGCAACTTGGTTGGCCAAGTGCTCATCGCCGCTAGGTTTTAGTCCTAGGTTGTTCTTCGTTTACAGGTCCGTATCAAGTGGTATCAGAGAGCCAAACGGTTCTCACGATGGCTACTGACCCCGACCCTCGTGATGTTGAGATCCAGCGACTTCACAACCGGATTCGGGAATTAGAAATCAATCCTTTTAACCGCTATGAACGACAGTTTGAAAACACCCCATCTCAATCACAGCTTAGCGACACATCAAACGACGAATTCAACAATTTTTTTCACAATCAGCAACCACCACCTTCTCCAGGTCCTCGCCGCCGCCATGCCCCGCCAACACCACGACAGGACGCTGATCCAATACGTTCTCTAGGTCTTCGCACCGAGATTCCCGAGTTCGAAGGCAACCTACAGCCCGATGATTTTCTTGACTGGTTACTCACAGTCGAGAGGATTTTTGATCTTCGCACCATTCCCGATAATTTAAAGGTGAAATTAGTTGCAATAAAATTCAAAAAGTATGCTTCGTTATGGTGGGAAAACATCCAAAAGCAGCGACATCGAGCCGGAAAACACAAAGTTGCTTCATGGGATAAGATGAAACGACTCTTGAGTGCTAAGTTTCTTCCAGTCACCTTCAAACAGGATGCATATATCGAATACCACAACCTTAGCCAGGGTACTTTGTCTGTCACCGCTCTTATCACGGAATTTGAAAGGTTGCGTTTACGTTGTGGGGCTGACGAGGATGAAGAACAACTTATCGCGCGCTTTCTCGGCATCCTCAGACCCGATATTGCCGACACCGTTTCTTTAATGCAATATTATTCGTTTTCAGATGTGTGCAGGTTAGCCTTGCGGGTCGAACAACGGAACATTCGAAGGGGCAAAACTGTTGCTCGGTTCCAACCATCTAGCCGCACCACACCTCAGCAACCCATCTCCAACAGAACTGGACCAGCCAGGACCGAACCCCACACAGCCCCTGCTCCAGCAAATAATATGTGACATTCGCGAATTTCACGGTATTATTCTATCGTCTCGTATTCGTTTTATTTATTTATATTCGTGTTTTGACCCTATTATATTTCTTTTATGTTTATCGTATTCGTATTTTATGAGTATCGTATTTGTATTTTATGCGTATTTGCGTTTATCGGGTATATAGTATGTGATTCGGATCTTTATGTCGGGAACGTATAGTCTTAAGTGCCTTTAGTATAAGTCTAGTATGCTCTTATGATAAGTTTAAGGGAATTATGCTTTAATTATATAATTAAGATTAACGTTTAAAAATATTTCATTTTTAGTCTTTTCGGAAATTTTATTACAAAACTAGTCCTACGCGAGAAATTCTATTACAATTTTAGTCCTATGTCAAATTTTATTACAAAATTCGTCCTTACCAGAATTTTTGTCTTATTACCCACCAACCACTTTGTCTTTATCCTCATTTTCACCAACACTCTCTCTCTCTAACTTCTCACTCAAGAAAACACATACAAACCTCCACCTTCTCTCTAACTTTTCCGGCGATCCAACCGTCCGATTTCAAATCCGAGACCGGATTATTGATCACCATCATCACCTCTATCTATCCTCCAAGTTTCATTACGATCGGGTAAGTATTTCTCCGTTTTGGTTCTAAACTTTGTTATTTTGATTTAAACCCGAAAATACCACTTCCCACCATCAAAACTTAGATTTTATTTAAGATTATTGTATGTTATCATATTCTGGACATAGGGTTCCAATTTGGGGTCAAATAGACCTTTAGAACACTCAGAAATCGATTTCCGAATGTATTTTTCGTAAAAACTCAGTTACATGCACGTAACTGTAGTTACATGCACGTAACTGATCATCTGAGAGTTACACTCACGAAATTGTGAGTTACACTCACGAAATTGTGAGTTACGTGACCCCAAGTCACGTAACTCTTGTCCTGGTCACGAAATTGTTGAAATATTTACATATCTAGTCCTTTTGACGCGTAATTGTTCACGAAATTAGTCCTTTTGACACGTAATTAGTCCCTTATGCACGTAATTGACTTCTAATTCACGTAATTGAAGTCTAAGTCACGTAATTGACTTGAAAGTCACGTAATAGACTTCATCCTCACGTAACTCCCACAGTTACGTGATTGGTCCCTGAAATTCATAATTTATCACGTAATTGGTCCTTTTCACGTAAGTCTTCACAAATTAACCCATATGCACGTAATTATGGCTTCATATTCACGTAATTGGTTCCCTAAGCCACGTAAGTGACTTGGATGTCACGTAATTCCCTTGCTGAACACGTAACTATGGTCCTTATGTTCCGTAACTTCTTGTTTTGCCCCGTAACTCTTGTATAACACGTAACTTGATACTTACGTGACTTGTAGTGCACGTAAGTATGAAAATCACGTATCTAGTCTGTTGACTTTCCGAAACACTCGTTATTCCGTTATATTGATATTCCTTTCAGTTATTTTAAAACCCGTATAAAACGTTAATCATTAAGGCATAACCCTACTAGACTTAGAGATACTTAGACATGATTATTTACGTGATGTTTAGGGCACTTAGACGTGGGAGCTTGACGGTATTATAGTATTTCCCGACATATCGAGATTTGGATTGCTTTGCTATCAGTGAGTTATTCGTTGCCCTTTTTACCCTTTTTATATTTTTGGGCATGATTAGCGTTAAACAAAGGTATTTTATGTTATGTATGTATTATGGCATGTATATGCACTTATATGAATGCTTTAGATGATCTCACCCAACTTGTACCGCCTATGTGGTAGTACAAGGCCCCGTATACACACCTGTTAGTCTTGTACCGTCGGAAGTATATATAGCGCTATAAGGGTCTGACAAACCCTCATTGTTAACACTATTTTGGATATGGTGTGCCCTGTCCATGTTAACAATCTTACAACCGAGTATTATTATCGAGGATAACCTAGTTTGAGACACTAGGTGGGGTTAGTTGCCGGTATCTATTGTTAAGGGTCAGGTGTATTGTATGTTCCTAAAGCTGCTATTTTATGAAATGATTATGGTACCGTATGGTACAGGTATGATTATGGTACCGTATGGTACAAATATGAATATTTTTATCGAAATGGTTTTATATACTTCAAATATATTTTGAAATCTCTTTTCAAAAAGACTTATCATCAAATCTTATCTTTTTGGGTCAAAACTTATTGAAAACCTTTATACAATTATGTTTTATTTACTATTGCGAATAATTCACCAACTTTATGTTGACGTCGTATTTTAACGCTTTTCAGGGATTTGAGGTTACCTCTTTATGATGCTATGCTTGCTTGACTACTTGGGACCTTTTTGCTGGAATTTATTTTGTATTGTAATTCCTTAGTTTCCCAAAACTCTGTAGTCGTATTTTGGATACTATTCGGATGACTGTAATAAGTACTTTACTTCAACTCTTTACCTATGTTGATGATGTTTGGTTTATTTATGTTTGATGTAACCTTTGAATCTCTGATACCGTATACACTGCGCACCTCGGTTCCGCCATTTCTATGCGGGGTGTGACAGAAGTTGGTATCAGAGCCAATGGTTATAGCGAACTAAGTGACCTTACGGAATCACTTAGACTATGACCTAGGCTTTTGGACCTATCTGATTTACTCTATGTGCGCATTTCGTTCTTATGTGGGCCTTTATGTGATTCGTATGCTATATGTGCTTTTATTTCGCTTTTTATGTTTTGAGGCCTGCTCGTTTTAGCCGCACGTACAGTTTATCGTTCTGATTTATTCCGTTTGATATTCGTAGAAGATGCCGCCTAAGAGAACTTCTACTAGAACTACTAGAGCCACTCCTGCCGTCACTGCTTCAAGAAGGTCGGCAAGGCGAGGTCGCGTCCCTGTGAGAGCGGGTGCTACGCCCCCGGATACCACTGCTGTCCCCAATGCTACGTCTGCTACTCCGAACATCAGTCAGCTGATTGCGGAGCAGATTGCAGCAGCTATACCAGTGATTGTTGCACAACTTAAGGAGACACCAGTGCAAGATGCTGATTTAGAGTTTGACGTACCTGAGATGCCTGGTGCTGGAGCAGAAGGTATGGCGTCTGGGCGCGATGGTTCCGATGTTGGCAGGGCAGTGCACGTAGGAGGTGGTGGACCAAGTATTGTGATTGAA
>CAJVGC010000582.1:23834656-23884236 GCA_910822075.1 Senecio squalidus
ATAAGACGAGTGTTTTACGGGTGGTGGTGGAGACTTGTAAATGTATGATGTGTGTTTTACGGGTGGTGGCGGAGACTTGTAAACGTATGGTAACTTTGGCAATATATGCTTCACGTGTGGTAATTTCCCGCCTTTAGATGCTGGAGAATCATAACCATAAGACTTATCAGCAATAACAATGGTGGCTAGCAAGACGAAAACAAAAGCATACGCAAGTTGAGGCCAATGCCTCGACACCCCAATTCTTCCCATATTAAGTTCCCTCTTCCTTTCAAAGACCAATACTTGTTTCTGTGTGTTTAAATGGTTTGATTAGAGGGCCTTTTTATAGCAATATTTTTTAATGTTTCTAATACATCTTACAGGTAGTCGTGCTATTTTCTATTAATAGCCATGTATTGATGGTTTCCCACTCGGTGTTCATCCCTTCCTTGTGATTAGTAAACTAAAAAGTCAAGGATGTCTCTTTTAAACAAGTCATAGGGTATTTGATGTGTGCCAGAAGGGTTATATACTAAAATGGTTTTATTGATGTATTAAATCATTTTAAGTAAAATCATTATTGAGAGTGTGTGTCTGTGTAAAGTTCATTGTGCAAACGAAGAAACCTGCTATGCTTAAAATCCACAGCAAAGCAAGACAGTTTTTTTTGTCACTAGACTCTTATGATGTATGATGTATCCACTCTTTTAAAAGTGTCGGATGGAGTGGCTATGGTAATGCTTGTTCGACTCTGATGTAACAGACGTGTTACTTTCACTCTGAAAATCTTTGTTGTAGTGTTGCTTTGTGTGGAACTTAGTAATCTTGTCATAATTTTGGTACTCTTTAATGGGAGAATCGCAAAAAAAAATGCTAATTTGATGTGTTTTTTGGGTTTGACCTGGGTTTTTTTAAGGAATCAAGGCTTTAACCGGTGTGTAGAGTTGGGTGGTTTGGCTTAACTCCTTGCTAAAGGCTTTCTAAGATAATATATGTCGTTCGAAATAAATAAAAGAAAACACGAGTTAACAACGAGATTAATACTAAATTTGACTAGTTAATAAACGTATGGAGAGGTGGATAATAAGGTAATGATGGTCGATGGAGGAGTGTTGTACATGTACGGAGTCACTACTCATATTAATGGAGGACATGTCAAGTTTATATAAATAAAACTAGTTACAAAACATATATTCTTTCTAATTATATGTCAACTTGATTGTTACAAATTCAAACAGTCCATGTATTGGTGCTCATACGCAATAAAGTCAAAGAATTAAACATTTACCAAAATATCATATCTCTCTTAAACTTGAATATGTTATCTTAACTATATTATTAACTATTTTCTTCAAACTCTTAAACTCTTAAAATTTTAGTAATTAAAATTACTAATCTACCCCTATTATACATTTCATAAAATTTATCATTTAAAACAATTTACAATTAGTGACATTTCGTTAATTACAACAATAACTAATAAATAACAATAACTATCTTTATCTTATCTTTATTAATATATAAAATATTTTCACTTTTTATTAAAATTTTAAATTTTTAAATAAAGTATAATTAGTAATATATCTCTAATAAATATAACATATAAACTAATCTTAAGTTCCTTTAATTAATTCGATAACTAATTTCATAAAAAAATATGCACCCATATAAAATAAAGGCAATTCAAATTAGTTGATATAAAATTTGTATTCATTTAACCATTATTTTTTAACTTTAAACGTTATTTGATTGAGTAAATTTTCAAATATTTGATTTATAATCTAAATTTGATAAAGTTTGTTGTTAGTGTTGTGGTTTGTGTTGCTCTATAATTCTAGAAAAATGGTTATCATCAAAAGTTTATATATTCTTCTATTGGTCACCGATAAGTCTTAATACCAATAAGCTGAGGTTAATAAACCTTGTTACCATATTGATTATCCTTCATTACAACTTTCGAAAGTATGTGTTACCATATTGGATTCATGGAAACAGATTGAATTTGAATGTCTTAAATGAAAATATTTTTTTCGGGTTGAAAACCAGAACGATAAACGATTAGAAAGCGTAGTGTCTGAATGGATTTTTAATTGTTGTTGCATCGTTGAAGGAAAATTAGTTTTTGTATATGGAAAACATGGGTTTATACGAGAATACTATTCAAGAAATATATTTAATTCTCTTTTTGACCGAACGTGAAATTATTAGACGTCACTATTAAAAAAACAAAATGACCTGAAAATTAGACTTTTGTTATGTTCGCAAATGAGCTTAATCTTCAAATGAGTCGAATTACCCCAATGGGTTGAATGATCCGAACGGAAAATATTATGCAAGGGTGTTTGTTTCACGAAATCTATAAAAAAAATTGAGTGAATTTGAATTTAATTCTTTTTCCATAACATGTTTGTTTGAAGTTTATGACGAAATTTAAATCCGTTGGAATCTAAATTTTTCTTTACTTACAAATTTGAGATTCCTTAGGGTAGTGGAGAAGAATTGAGAAAATCGATCATATGACATAATAATTATTATCGCTGAATGATCGAACCATAAATTGTTACCACAACATTCTTTTTATATTGTTCGAAGGGCCGAACTTTAAACTATTACACTCCATATATATGTAACGAGACAAATGATAAATTAACATAAATCATTACCCCACTGTAAAGTTGCATATGATTTTTTTCTTCATATACTGCATCGCGCGGGTACCATACTAGTGTTCTTTTAATGATTCTGATTTTAAAGTTATAAGTCTAGTTTGGTTTCAAACTTGGTTTAGCTTAGGATTTTGTGATAACTTTTGAAAATCAGAATCAAGTGAAATATTACTGCGAAAATCGGAGATAGCATATAAACCAGTAACTAATGAATTAGTGTTTCCAAATAGCAAGAAAGTACCAAACCAATTCAAGGACGAAAGCATTAGAAATGAGAACTAGAGTTGACAAGGCCTTGATTTAGCGTCATTTTTTCACACTTTGTTAAATTAGAGTAGAAAATAATGCTCCAATCCTATCCGGGTATTGGTCATTTGTAATTATACGGATGGAATCCATTGCTAATTAGTTAGTAATTAAACTTCCCTATTGAAATATTTCCCCCTAGTAATGTAATTATAATTATGAGTTATAAAACTAGGTCTTTTACTCATTATATATACTAACGATGTATTTCATTTGGTGTTAACGTGTTACTTTACTAATAAGAAAGCATCAATGATGATGAATAACCATATATCTAATTTTACAACATGGTCGGTTAGGTAGGGAATATTATTTCTTTAACCGAGAGAAACAAGTGTTCACGGAACAGTGTAACTGTCAACTGGGCAGCACCATACTTTTTTTATATAATTCAGATACAAGAAATAAAACATAAATATCGTCCTAGCCTAATGGCAAGGTGTTTGTTGCGTAAAAGAGTGGTCAAATGCTCGACCCCTTGTCTACAACGTAATTATTTTTAATTATTGATAAAGTTACGGAACAACCTTTCGACTTTATATTTTATACCTAACAACTAGGGGTGTTATTCGGGTCAACCCGACCCTATTAAGCCATATTCGGGTCGGGTCAATTCGGGTTTTTCTAAAAATACTTTGACCCTAAACCCGACCCTATTAAGAATTCGGGTTTCGGGTTCAGGTCCAATCACAATAAAAAAAAAAAAAAAAATTAAAGCCCAAAAGCCCACTGTTGAATGTAAACATAAAGCCCACTACTCTAATGTAATGTAAACATAACAATTGAGAAGCCCATTGTTGTAATATAAACATAAAGTCCAAAATAGGCAAATTTCATTTCTAGGTACAAAAACAAATCGAACTGCAGGTTTCAAAAAAGAAAATTTAAATATTAGCTAAATTACATGTCCAAAATATCAAAATAATCGCATAACCATAAAGTTTAACATAATACTTGGTTATCAAAACCAAAATAACTTCAAAATGTCGTCATAAACTTGAATGTTTAATTCATCAACCTTCTATTCTTCTACAGTTCCAATCCATATATTATGAAGTTGCATGTTCTTGTTCGACCAAATCTACATAAATTACAATATAATTTATGTTAGCGATATTTCAATGTGTAAAATAATACAAGTTAGATATTAATTAACTAACCTTTTTCTATTTGTGCTATGGTTTCCAAATCTTCATCTTTTTTCCGGATTAAGACTTATACGAAGCCAATCTTGAGCACAAACTAGACATTCAATCGTCTTTTTGCCTAAAGAACTTCGATATAAATCCAGAACTCTACCAATAGTATTAAACACCGACTCGGAAGCGACCGTTGATATTAGAATGGCAAACATATCTCTAGCAATTAAGGAAAGAATAGGAAACCTTGTGCTATTTACTTTCCACCAAAGCAAAAGATCAAAGTTCTTGTCCATATCTTCACACATTACACCAATATACTTATCCAATTCACCAAAATGACGAACTCGATACTTGACTCTTTTTCATCCTATTTTTTAACACATCTTCATGGTTGGGGTTTGTTGTATTAGTAGTACTAGCGGGTTTTTGTGTTGTTGACGTTGATGAAGAAGTTGAAGGTTAACCATACATTCTTTCATAATCTTTATACAAAAGTTTCAATTGTTTTTTTATGTATTCCATCTTTAAATTCACATATGATTTTCCTTCGTATCCATAATGATCATCCAAAACAATCTCCAAAAATGCATACTTATTCCTAGGATCTAAAACTAAAGCGACATAAACCAACTCATTCATATTCTCAATATTACCATAATATTTATCAAATTTTGGTTTCATCACCTTAGCAATATCATAGAGATGCTTATCCTCGGGTTCTTTTCATAAAGATCACAATCGCGTTGAGTTCTTATAAGAGCACGGATTTTTGCTTATTTCAACAACAAGATTATGGGATGTCACATACTTTGTTCCGGAAACATTCAAAGTAACATCGCTAATGTCTTCAAAAAATGACGTAGCTTTCTTGTTTTCTCCCAATCTTCCGAAGTTAGTACCGAATGTTTTTTAGTAACCATTTAGGCACAAAAACTACTATCTTCAAGAAAGTACCTTTCAAAAACAAGTAAACAACCAAATTAATATTTTAACTCAACAACCTTTAAACATAACATAAGTGAGGAATTAAAGATTATGTTCAAGAATTACCTTTCAAAAGCAAGTTCATACTCTTGAGCCACATCTAACATCTGATATGTGGAGTTCCACCTAGTCGGAACATCAAGTACCAAACTTTTGGTGCTACTACAATTAGTGATGCGGGCACATTTATTAAACTTTTCAATTCTAGAACCCGAATTTTTAACCCATTTTACGAAAAAACGTATAATTTGAATCGAACTATCAACCATTTGCATTCCATCTTGAACAACAAGATTCACAATGTGAGCCGCACATCTCATGTGAATAAACTTTCCCTTCATAACAACATTAGGATTTCTAGAAAATATTAATGTCATAAAATCTATTGCTCCGTTATTGGCACTCGCATTATCAATGGAAATAGTCATTATAATTTCAAGTTCCCACTCCTTCAAACAAGATTCTATCCCCATTCCTATGTCTTTTCCCGAATGACCATTAATACAACGAAAATTTAAAACCTTTTTATTTAACTTCCATTCATTATCTATAAAACTACCTGTTAGAGCCATGTAGCTTTCTTTCTTTATCGATGTCCACGTATCCGTAGTCAAACAAATCCTACCAATATTTTTTTTAAGAGTATCACGTAGTTTATTTTTTTTCCCTCTAAATACAAAGCAAGACAATCTTTGGTTACGGTACATCTACGAGGAACTTTGAATGCCGGTTGATTAACCCTATTAAAGTGTCAAAATCCCGAGCCCTCAACGTGACTAAATGGCAACTCAACAACAATTATCATGTGTGCACAAGCTTTCCTACTTTTTTTTTGATCAAATCTCCAAGCCGTCATCCTACTTTCTTCACCATATTCAAATGCTATTTTAGTTTGATCCTTACTTATTTTTTCTAAATAAGGTTGACACTTTTTCAAATGATTTGTTAAGTTCTTAGATCCATACTTTTTTTGCCTCACATAAATGCAAAATACCACAATGTAAACACTTTGTTTTTTTTTATTTTCAATTGGCTCACCTTTTTTGAGTTTTTGCTCCTTAAAATCAATCCAAATTTTAGATCGTTTCTTGCCCGTCCTAGTTTTTGAGGGTAATGGTTTTTGTTCGTTATATTCATCTTGTTCCACAAAGTCCATTGTTTCTTAGTCTGACATCTAATAAACAAGAAAAAAGCAAAAACATATTTAATTAACAGTGACCTTTATATGAATAGCATATGAATAGCATATTATATTATATATCCATAATATATAAGAATACCATAATATATATGAATAGCAAAATATATGAATAGCATATTAATAGCAAAATATATGAATAGCATACGAATTAATTGACAGTGACGATAATATAACGAATTAATTTCAACAGTTTATTTAAGACTTAATTAACAGTGACCATAATATAACGAATTAATTCCCACAACAATCTTAATGACTTAATTCTAAATATAAGATGATCAAAATCAAAAAACAAATTAATAAATAGTGACATTGTTAAATATAACTAACATTTGTATTAAGATGATCAAAATCTTCAATATATTTGTTATTGTATACTCCAAATTTTCGAATAACAGTGACACAGTAGGAGAATTGGATTAGTTTTGTGTTATTAGGGTTGAGAATTGGACTATTAAAAAACCATTTAAATGGCTCTACAAATCCAGATTTTTTTTTTTTTTAAATAATTTCGGGTAATACGGGTCAAACCCTAAACCCGAATTTTTTAATACTTTAAACCCGAAATACGACCCTAATACTAATCGGGTCTTCTCGGGTCAACCCGAATGACCCGAAACACAAACAAAACCCAATTAAACCCGACCCAAAAGTGATTGTTCGGGTTTGGGTTGGGTCGAGTCCGGGTCGAGTCGGTTGTTTTACCACCCCTACTAACAACCCCTTTGGAATGTGATGTGTAAAATCTAGTCTTAAATTTAACCTACTAATTCACGCAATTACACACTTCTAGGCAGTGGACCTATCCGTATATAATATAGTTTAAAAGCAAGTATAGGTTCGTTCGCAGGGACTGATTTGTTTTGAATTTCGAATTAGCAATACTAGTTGTTTGTGGGGGTTTTTTTTATTCGTAACAAAAGATTGATTGCAAGTAATTAGTAACAAGTGATTAATTAAAATCGAGTACGCAAATAACTGAGATTATCAATTAATAGAGAAAATATACCTGTTTGACACTTCACTTATTTTCCATTCACGTTTACGAAATTGACTGATTTTAAAACTTTTAAGATATAATAAAAGTCCTCTCGAATCTTTCATCAACTTTAACTATCTTTAATTACACCGTTCCTCTCGAATACAGTTATAACTATTAATAATCAAGCAATAAGCAACAAGTCCGTTTTTAGTGATTTAATCTTATAGAGTTTCCTCTCGAATAACTCCTCTAAATATAGTCCTTCCGAATCTTAACAATTAGACTTACTCACTTAAATTTAATTACCTAAGTTGTGATTACTAAGTCCTCTCGAATCCTAGTAATTTTAAACCGATTATAGACCGACCGATTATTTCATACAACCTATTTAATCTATCTAGATTCCTCTCGAATACCTAAAATGTTGATTAAGCAAATTATATATAAACAACTTAAAGATAATATACTAAAACTTAAGCAAATAAGGATCACCGATTAAACACAAAAAACATAAATAGTCAATAAACGAAACGTGAACTTCAAATAAGATCCGTGTTCAAACAAGCATAAAACGAATTTAGCTACTCATGATTAGGTCTGAAACAACAATTAAAGTGTTAGAAAACATTCTGGAAAATAGTTCAAAACAAGAAAAGAACAAACGAAGAATTTCGCCGAACGTGTCGTGATCGCCGTTAGCCGAAAATGTGATCTTCCTAGCCTTGAATCTTGCTTCTAAACGTAATAACCAGCTCCAGAACCTTAGAATAATAATTGTGTCATTTTCTGGCCGAATTGGTCTTGTATTTATAGGCAAAAATCCCGAGGAAAACGTGTTCGACTCAAAATCAATTTCTTCATGTTTATCTTGTCAGTGCCTAGCACCACCTCATAGGTGCTCAGCACCGCATGGTTTTCCATTCCGTGTTCAAGTCCATCTCAAACTGCCCGGTGCTCAGCACCTCTTCATTGGTGCGCAACACTGACTCCTTTTTTTCATCATTCCTTCATTTAAGTCCATTTCTTCATCCTTTTCCACTTCCTGATCATGTAAACCTGTAAAATAGATAAAAACACTTTTCCACACAATTAAATGTAAAAACCTATCCTATCCATCATGTTTACTATGAAATGTGACACAATATCGCATATAAATATCTATAAAAATATGCGATATCAAATCCCCCCAAACTTGCCTTTTTGCTTGCCCTCAAGCAAAAACTGTTTTCAAATTAATTATCAAAGCAAAAAATAACATAACAAACACCTCACGATTTTTATGGGAAGTAAAATCACACAAACTCTCAAACTAGTCTAAAAGGGTGTGTAAAATATATCTGTAGAATCGCTCAATTGCTCAGTCATGGTGAATATTCTATCATAGGCTTGATAATGTATCAAATCTCCACCACTAGAGTCTAGGTACAACTAAACGGGGACTTTTATTCGGGTTATAATTTACAGGTAAAGGCATGTGAAAATATATAATGGAGTGTAAATGGGTTAAATAAAAATATACAAAAACTTAGATTAAATCCGAACTAAATAAAATCTCTAACGAACTGGATTGCTCAATTTTTCTTCAACTTATACTTTTTTCTCCGAATATACAAATTTCGTATATAATACACGACTCAAAATACACTATTTCTCTTAAACTATACAACTAATTTTTTTTTTGCTTTTCTGTTTTTCCGATTTTTTTTTTTCTTTTTTTCACTTTTTTTTTTCTCTTCAGCCTAGTACATGCCTTACAATATAATATTTCTCGTGGTAAGTACACATGCTCAAAAGGCTAATAATTAACTATTTCTCCAAATACAAAATAATATAAGGCAATAATATAACTTTTCTTTTATGCCTCAATAAACTCTAACTTCACTTCATATATAGTAGCAATCAATAAACTAAGTTCGGATCTAATCTAAGAAGAAACGAAAATAAGGCGAGTGTACAAATTATATAGTAGTGTTTAGAAACGAAAAGGTTTAGGCGCAAAGTGGTTTAACTAGAGTTCTAACACTAAAAGTAAGTGTTACAAGGGTTAGGCGGAAAATATATAAAAAGAAACGAAAAGGCTAACAAATGGGTTAATCCTAAATGCCCCTATCATTGTACCAAATCATACTAAGTTACCCTAATGCAATTGCTCATATGTGGTCTCGAAATGTATAACAATGTCAAGTTCTAAAGTCATCCCCATCGGCACACTCAAAGAAATGAAAAAGTAGCATTAAAAATAAATGCTTTCAATAGGCTCAAATTCTCACTATTTTTCTGAGTGGGGTAAAAATGCGTCTGGTTATGCTTAAAGTTTAAGGTGTTTACCGACTAGACACGTTATATATATATATATATATATATATATATATATATATATATATATATATATATATATATATATATATATATATATATATATATATATATATATATATATATATATATATATACATATTTTTTTCTAATTTTTCAATTTTTTTGGATTTTCTATTTTTTTTTCTGACTAAAAAATGTACAAAAATAACACAATTCAACACGATGGAAACTAAGCTAAAGGTCGAAAAATAAAATGTAAAATTTCCCGATGACCCCCCCAAACTTAAGTAACACATTGTCCCTAATGTGTTAACTAAAAGAAAAATAAACTAAGGGAAATTAAAGACTAAAAATACAAAAATAAAATAAAATAAAGAAAAGAAAACAAAACCGTGCGTGTCGCTTTGATGTTGCTTGATTTCCCGACTCCACTTCGCACGTGCTGAACTTACTGCCAGGACGTGTCAATCGAGTCATCCAAGATAAAAAGATCGTTGGAGGCATCAAGCGCATCATTCCTTTTGACCCATTCGTCATTCCACTCCCTCGTTTCCCGATAAATTAAACAAGTCACAAATGGTCGAAAGTGGACATGAACATTTTCGGGCTCTTCTTTGAAATAACTCCTCACCGGTTTCACATATATATTCTTATAAAACTCCCAAACCGCAACATGCGTATCCCCCTCAACCTCCTCCATGATAGTTTCCCAACACTCTATTTCCTTGTTTCCACCATCGGCTAATTCCCCGTTCTTTGTGGTACTTAAGTCGACATTTGAATCGAACATTCTTTCTAATCCGTCCCAAGTAATATCTCCATAGTCACCAATAACTGACCCATCCGAGATTCCTATATCCAATCCGAGAAAGTCTTCCAATTCCTCATCTAAACTCTTTACCCAATGCATTTTATCCCAACATTCAGCTTCTCTTGCAAACGGTTTTGGCGGTTCGGGTTGTACCTTCGCTTCCTCCTCTTTAAATTGTTGAAAAATTTCCGTGTCACGAACTTGAACCGGTAGACTAGTAGCTGATTCGGATGTGGCTATATATATATTTGAACTACCGGGTCCTCCCATTCTTCCTAGTCCGACTCAAAATCACTATCAAAATCGGAAACGGGTTCTGAGATAACACTGCGTCGCAGTGAGGGTGACAGCGGCGCAGTGGGTTCAGGTTCAGCTTCTTCTTTGTTTTCAGTTTCTTCATCCCAATACTCATATCCCCACCGTGTTGAAATTGCATTTACTTGTTCCTCTTGTTGACCCCTTGCTCTTTCTTCCAACTCCTCTAACTGCCATTCTAACCGTTGTTTTGTGACATCAAAATCCTGACGATCAAGTTCAAGTCGAAGATTTAGAAATTCCAATTGGTTAGGAATCCCATCATCTAACTGTTTTGTCATTTCAACAAAGGATTTAAACAAGTCTTTCAACTCTTGCTCTTCTTCTTCATTCGGTTGATTTTCCTCATACCAAACTTCCCGTTCGTAAGATTGATTGTTCCCCCGTCCTATATCATATCTATAACCATATCCAAAATCACATATTTGGTCTTGGTAATTCCCCTTATCCGAATATCCATAATAGTTGCTATATCTCCTGTACATCGTCTAATATCTACAACCTGTAAATCACAACTAAAAACAAAAAACCAAAACGTGAAAAGCACCTTATAAACAATTAAAGTAACTTTCAAGTAATTAATACCTAAAAGGATCGTATCACAAATTCGAAACAAAAACTAAAAATCAGTCCCCGGCAGCGGCGCCAAAAACTTGATGTGTAAAATCTAGTCTTAAATTTAACCTACTAATTCACGCAATTACACACTTCTAGGCAGTGGACCTATCCGTATATAATATAGTTTAAAAGCAAGTATAGGTTCGTTCGCAGGGACTGATTTGTTTTGAATTTCGAATTAGCAATACTAGTTGTTTGTGGGGGTTTTTTTATTCGTAACAAAAGATTGATTGCAAGTAATTAGTAACAAGTGATTAATTAAAATCGAGTACGCAAATAACTGAGATTATCAAATAATAGAGAAAATATACCTGTTTGACACTTCACTTATTTTCCATTCACGTTTACGAAATTGACTGATTTTAAAACTTTTAAGATATAATAAAAGTCCTCTCGAATCTTTCACCAACTTTAACTATCTTTAATTACACCGTTCCTCTCGAATACAGTTATAACTATTAATAATGAAGCAACAAGCAACAAGTCCGTTTTTAGTGATTTAATCTTATAGAGTTTCCTCTCGAATAACTCCTCTAAATATTAAGTCCTTCCGAATCTTAACAATTAGACTTACTCACTTAAATTTAATTACCTAAGTTGTGATTACTAAGTCCTCTCGAATCCTAGTAATTTTAAACCGATTATAGACCGACCGATTATTTCATACAACCTATTTAATCTATCTAGATTCCTCTCGAATACCTAGAATGTTGATTAAGCAAATTATATATAAAAAATTTAAAGATAATATACTAAAACTTAAGCAAATAAGGATTACCGATTAAACACAAAAACATAAATAGTCAATAAACGAAACGTGAACTTCAAATAAGATCCGTGTTCAAACAAGCATAAAACGAATTTAGCTACTCATGATTAGGTCAGAAACAGCAATTAAAGTGTTAGAAAACATTGTGGAAAATGGTTCAAAACAAGAAAAGAACAAACGAAGAATTTCGCCGAACGTGTCGTAATCGTTGTTAGCCGAAAAAGTGATCTTCCTAGCCTTGAATCTTGCTTCTAAACGTAATAACCAGCTCCAGAACCTTAGAATAATAATTGTGTCATTTTCTGGCCGAATTGGTCTTGTATTTATAGGCAAAAATCCCGAGGAAAACGTGTTCGACTCAAAATCAATTTCTTCATGTTTATCTTGTCAGTGCTTAGCACCACCTCATAGGTGCTCAGCACCGCGTGGTTTTCCATTCCGTGTTCAAGTCCATCTCAAACTGCCCGGTGCTCAGCAACTCTTCATTGGTGCGCAACACTGACTCCTTTTCTTCATCATTCCTTCATTTAAGTCCATTTCTTCATCCTTTTCCACTTCCCGATCATGTAAACCTGTAAAATAGATAAAAACACTTTTCCACACAATTAAATGTAAAAACCTATCCTATCCATCATGTTTACTATGAAATGTGACACAATATCGCATATAAATATCTATATAAATATGCGATATCAGAATGTTAAATTTATTCTTTTTATATACATTTTTTTTTAGGTTTATAAATTTGAACATCGTTTATACTTTCTTTAGAATTTTAGTCTTGGCTATTTTCTTTCTTGCGTACAATTTCAATTTAGTTTATTGGTACTATTATCAGGTTTTTTTTAATCGTCTCCTATTGCGTTATGTTTTTTAAGCAAGTTTACGATGTTCATTCAATATTTTCTCAATAATGTTAAAACGATTGTTATAACTTACGTTGTTTGGTGACAATATTTAGGAAAAATTAACACAAGAGTTATAGAAAATAATTGTTATTATATGTTCGTATATATTATGCTTAAAACTAGATATGCAAATTAAACATGAACATTATGTACGTACATATTTATATATTATTTACTTTCTTTATATAAAGGCATAGAGTCTAATGTTTTTTTAAGCATCAAAATAATTTAAAAGTAGGAAAATATAGTACAGAAATATCCGTAACAACGTGCGGGTTTTCCTCCTCGTTTAAACACAATCTGAGAATGATTCATTTTCATTCTCATTGCTTGAATCTAACATAAGTACAGTTAGGACCCTTAAATATAACGGACACTAACTGACTAACAAACTCACTAACATTTAAAATTTCTATTCTTGTCTTACAAACTTTATTCAAAATAACACTAAAACTAACTATTGTTTAGTTTAGTTTCTGTTTGACTCGTATTGCCTTACAGGACTGTTGGTTGTTGGACCCATATTATTTGTGACCCTCATTGATCATTTATCCTTACTGATATGATGACTGACACTAACTGAAATATGTGTCTAGTAAATATTCGATGGACGTATTTACCTTAACGACACTATAGATTTCCCATTAGGTGATCGGAACTAAGAGAGCTTATAATAAACACTTATTAAACACCAGGGACTAAATAATAAATACTTCTAACTTGAGTATCTATAAAAGGACCATTATAAACCCTTGTTTGGGTTGGTCAATTTTTCTTTATCATCACCATCTTAATCCCAAAGTGTTTCTCTCTAATTCTCCATCCTAACACGATCATCTCAATTTGGGAATCATCAATGGCAAACCTATTCAATAACATGCCCGGATCATCAGGAGGTATGTGATAAACATGAATCAATCTTATTTTAATCCAACATGTGGTATCAGAGCCAGGTTCGTGATTATCCATTGGTTCATGTTTATTTATTGCCTGGTTATTGCTATTACTGTTATGCAACTTATCTGGCCGGCGGTTTGCGTTTTTTTGATGAAAAATGGTGTTTTTTGGACCTGGCGGCGGCTACAGCAACCCTAATTCCGATGAACTTCGTCCGTGCGGATGAAGGCTCATCCGTATGAACCTGATTTGTTCATACGTACGGATGAAGCCCTATACGTACGAACCTGACTTGTTCATTAGTACGAATCTGATTTGTTCATACGCACGAACGTAATTGTTGATCCGTACGAATCTAGGCTAAATCAGTGCGAACCTAAGCTTACATCCGTACGAACTTAAATGTTTCATCCGTACGAATCTAGGATTAATCCGCACGAACCTGGACTTACATCCGTACGAATCAATACTCATCTGTACGAATATAATCTCATCCGTACGGATGACTACAGACCTTAATTTGGTCGGTTTTTTAGAGTTTTACTGGTTGCCCCTTGACCCCCTTGACCCCTGCTTTACTGTCGTGGTAACTCTGTCACCTTATTTATATGTGACCTTATTATACTTATGCACTAATATTCATGTTTTCATCTTTTGTTGCCCAAAGGTCAAAGGTGATTCCTATGATTGCATTTTTCCTTTAGCATAATAAACACGTAGGATATTAATTCTGCCCAAAGGTGATTTAATATACTTGTGTGCTTGAAAGGATTCTTATTATGCCTTAAAACACGATTTTCTATTTTGTTGCCCAAAGGTCAAAAGACAAACGTTGTGTTGCATAAACCTTATGCTCATAATTTTACTTAGATATTAGTTATTTCTGCCCAAAGGTGATGTAACATCTAAGTAGAGCCTTACTTTAGCTTATTATTTTGGTGTTTTTTAATAGGCTTACCTATCACTGGCTTCATTATTAATATGGTCTTAGTCTCAGGAACATTACTGTTAGGTCTACTTATTTTAGACATTACCCTAGTTCTATTACCTTAAGAGACATTACTTAGTCTGCCTCATATAGCTAACTCTGTCACTATAAAATCTTTTATAACTCGTATCATAAATCTTAATCCTCCTTATTCTCCACTACAGTACCAAACTTCGGCATTGAGGCACTTACTGGTGCTAATTTCACTTCTTGGAATGATCAACTTTACTTAACTCTGGGAATGCTCGACATGGACTATGCTATTCGCCATGATGAACCCGCCGCTATTACTGCTGCGTCTACTGCGACTCAAAAAGCGGACTTTGAGAAGTGGGAAAGGGCGAATCGGCTGTCCCTAATGATGGTCAAGAACTCAATTCATCCCAGCATCTGAGGAGCTATCCCTGATAACGACAAAGTGAAAACTTACCTCACATCTGTTGAGGATCACTTTAAGGGATCGTCTAAGGCAACTGCGAGTAGTTTAATGCTACAGATGCTAACTCTTAAATATGAAGGTTCTAATGGTGTCCGTGAACACATAATGAAGATGGTTGATATGTCTCATAAGCTTAAGAATCTGGAAATGGAAGTCTCAGATAATTTTCTTGTGCATTTCATAATGACTTCCTTGCCTGCTCGGTTCGACACTTTCAAAGTGAATTATAATGCTATGAAAGATAAATGGTCGATAAGTGAACTGATTGCTATGTGCGTTCAAGAGGAAGATCGTCTTAAGCACATTCAACCTGAAGGTGCTGTTCACCTTACTACCACTTCAAACTCCAAGAAGAGGAAGGGTAACTACAGTAATAAGACTGAAAATAAAGTCCAAAATCATGGTGCTGCTACCTCTGGCCCTAAATCCTCAACAAGCAATACTAACTGCAAATTCTGCCGCACCAAAGGGCACGGACAGAAAGATTGCTCCAAATTCAAGGACTGGCTAGCTAAGAAAGGTAACATTCTTTACGTAATATTTGATTCCTTTACTACTGATGTTCCATTTAATACATGGTGGGGTGACTCTGGTTCTATGGTCCATGTGACAAATTCCTTACAGGGATTCCTTACAATCCAGAAGCTACCAAAGGACCAAAGAAAACTTAGAGTTGGAAATGGTGATCTCTTAGATGTCGAAGCCATGGGAACTTTAAATTTACATATGAATACCGGAAAGTGTATTAGATTAATAGATACCTTATATGTACCGAGAATTACTCGGAACCTTGTATCTATATCTAGACTTGATCTTGAAGGTTATGTAATTACTCATGGTTGTGGCAGGATCACTTTTACTCTTAATAATGAATTGTTTGGTTGTGGTTTTTTGGATGGATTACTGTATAAATTAGAACTAGATCATAATTTCTCACAGTCTTTGTTGTCTCTTAATATTGATGACATAACTAAAACAAAGACAAAATCACCTAAACAAGCAGAGAATTCCTCCACATTATGGCATAAACGTCTCGGCCATATCTCACGAGATCGCATGACACGACTCGTAAAAGAAGGAATCTTACCCTCTATTGATTTTAGTGATTTTGAAACATGTATTCAATGCCTCAAAGGCAAATGGCTAAAGGGAATAAGAAAGGAGCCACCAGATGTTCCAACTTGTTGGAAATAATTCATACTGATATTAGTGGCCCCTATCCCGCATCAATAACAGGACATACATCATTTATTACATTCATTGACGATTATTCACGTTATATGCACCTTTATCTGATTAAAGAAAAATCTGAATCCTTACAAACTTTTTTCGATTATAAAACTTTGGTTGAAAACCAACTTGATCATAAGATAAAGTTGTCCGATCAGATAGGGGAGGTGAGTATTACGGTAAACATACTGATATTGGTCAAGCTCCCGGTCCCTTCTATAATTTTTGCAAGGAACAGGGCATAATTAACCAATACACCATGCCAGGTTCTCCTCAACAGAATGGTGTTGCTGAAAGGAGAAACCGAACTTTAATGGATATGGTGAGAAGTATGCTCGCCAACACTAACCTACCCCAATTTCTTTGGACTGAGGCCTTAAAAACAGCTGTTCATATACTCAATAGGGTTCCATCAAAATCTGTCCCTAAAACTCCTTATGAGATCTGGACAGGTAGGAAACCGAGTCTAAAATATATGAAAGTATGAGGCTGTCCTGCCGAAGCAAAAGTCTATAACCCTAACTTAAAGAAACTGGATCCTAAAACCCTTACATGTTTCTTTATTGGTTATCCCGAGAACTCAAAAGGTTATCGGTTTTACTGTCCTTCTCACTCTACCCGCATCATAGATACGCAACATGCCACTTTCCTCGAAAATTCAGAGATCAGTGGGAGCACGACAAATCCTGATTTAGATTTGCAAGAAGTACAAGAAGCGGGGGGAAACCACTCGTCGGTTATTATGATTCCTCCGATAACTCCTCTTGTACCCAACGCTGCTCCCGTTACGCCTGGATCTCCTAATGAACCGGTTGAACCTCCCATGCCTCCTAATCTAAACGCCGAAGAACCCGTAATTCAGCTCAGGAGATCATCAAGGGCTCGCAGAAACACAAATTTTGATGATTTCGAAACTTATCTGGCTGAAGTCGAAAACATTGGGAAACTTACTGATCCAACCTCTTACCGAGAAGCTATTAATAGTGATCAGGCCACTCATTGGATTGAAGCCATGATTGAAGAGCTCAAATCCATGGAGCGTAATGGCGTTTGGGTATTGGTTCCACTTACTAAAGGATCCAAAGTAATTGGATGTAAATGGGTGTTCAAAACCAAATTAGACCCGAATGGAAACGTCGAACGCTATAAGGCCAGACTGGTTGCAAAAGGCTTTACTCAAAAGGAAGGAATCGATTATCAAGAGACCTTTTCCCCTGTCTCTCGTAAAGATTCCCTAAGGATCGTCATGGCACTCGTAGCTCATTATGATTTAGAGTTACATCAGATGGATGTCAAGACCGCTTTCCTAAATGGTGACTTGCAAGAAGACGTATACATGCAGCAACCTGAAGGATTTATTCCAGAAGGTAAAGAGCACATGGTCTGCAAGTTGAATAAATCGCTATATGGGTTGAAACAAGCATCACGACAATGGTACCTTAAATTTGATGAAGTCGTGAAATCTGATGGCTTCCTAAAGAATCAAGTGGATCAATGCACCTATCTCAAGATCAGTGGGAGTAACTTTATTATCCTTGTTTTGTATGTGGATGATATTCTGCTTGCAAGTAACAACTTGGATCTGCTACATGAGTCGAAGCGAATGCTTTCGCATAATTTCGACATGAAAGATCTCGGTGATGCCTCTTATGTTTTAGGTATCGAAATAAATCGAGACAGACGTAATGGTGTTCTAGGTCTTTCCCAAAGGGCTTATATTGACCGTATTCTAGAACGCTATAACATGCAGCACTGCACACCCACTGTGGCTCCGGTAGTTAAAGGGGACGTATTTGGACCTCATCAAACTCCGAGCACTGAAACTGAGAAGGCTGAAATGAGGATGATACCTTACTCATCTGTAGTTGGGAGCATTATGTACGCTCAGGTCTGTACTCGACCAGATATCGCTTACATCGCTGGTATGCTGGGGCGTTACTTATCTAACCCCGGATTAGCACACTGGAAAGCGGCTAAAAAGGTTCTACGATATCTGAAAGGGACCAAAGACTACAAATTAACTTATAGGAGAAGTGACGTCTTGGAAGTAGTAGGTTATTCTGACTCTGACTTTGCTAAAAGCAAAGAAGACCATAAATCTACTTCTGGGTATATTTTCATGTTAGCTGGCGGACCAATCTCTTGGCGGAGTCATAAACAGAAACTGACCACAACATCTACTATGATGGGTGAATATGTTGCCGTTTATAATGCAACCTGTCATGGGATGTTGTTAAGGAACCTGATCAGTGGACTCAAACTCGTCAACTCAATTTCTAGACCATTGAAGCTTTACTGTGATAACTCAGCTGCTGTAACTTTCTCGAACAGTAACAGTTCGAATGGCGCTGGGCTGTATCTCGACACAAAGTATCTGTTTGTACGCGAACGGGTTGAGGAAAATGCTCTTTGTGTTGAGTACATAAGTACACATGACATGCTAGCGGATCCGATGACCAAAGGTCTTCCTCCTAATATATTCGTAGGACACGTGTCGAATATGGGGCTTAGAAAAGACTTAATTTAATAGCAGGTTGTACTTATTGGTCATTATTATTTATTAATGAAAATTTTCCTCCTTATTCAGATTTTGTTTGTCTATTATTTACACCTTATGGGCATAACTGTGTTGGACATTATTATAACAAAATTTGTCTTAGTTGGTCTATCATTGCTTATTCAGTTTCGAATTTGAGTCATAGTTTGACTAGTGGGGGTCCTGAGTAGATGTTCTTCTCTACGACTGTACTTATTGACTATGATTTCGGTTTGAAACAAAATGAGTATTATCTCGTACGGACTTATCAATACTCATAGATAAATGATCTACTCGGTCAAGTGGGAGAATGTTGGACCCATATTATTTGTGACCCTCATTGATCATTTATCCTTACTGATATGATGACTGACACTAACTGAAATCTGTGTCTAGTAAATATTCGATGGACCTATTTACCTTAACGACACTATAGATTTCCCATTAGGTGATCGGAACTAAGAGAGCTTATAATAAACACTTATTAAACACCAGGGACTAAATAATAAATACTCCTAACTTGAGTATCTATAAAAGGACCATTATAAACCCTTGTTTGGGTTGGTCAATTTTTCTTTATCATCACCATCTTAATCCCCATTATAAACCCTTGTTTGGGTTGGTCAATTTTTCTTTATCATCACCATCTTAATCCCAAAGTGTTTCTCTCTAATTCTCCATCCTAACACGATCATCTCAATTTGGGAATCATCAATGGCAAACCTATTCAATAACATGCCCGGATCATCAGGAGGTATGTGATAAACATGAATCAATCTTATTTTAATCCAACATTGGTGGCTGTAATGATGCTCTGGGAAAGCTAACTGAAGCTTATATATGAGGTTTCTTTTTGCCAAATAGCCTGGTTACGTGCGGCTCTTTTGTTGGTGGTAAAATAATTCAATTACAAAGTTTAAATTTCATAATATGCACATGTTTTGTCGTCGTCTGACGGTTTACTAAAATGGTCTTGTTCTTGTGAGTCTTTTGTTTGCAAAGATTATTCCTCGTTGAATCAAAACATTATGTATACATCGTAAAACTTCCCCTCTTTCTGCTTTCCAGTACATGTAGTTTGAATGCTCCTTTATACAAAGTCTAGGCCCTAGCACATATGAAACTGCCAGTGGTGACATTTTCGACCCACCTATCTGAACCTAGATCGACCTAAATCATGTTATTCAAATGCCTACATACCTTCTAAATTGTTTTGTTTTATTCTGACGGGGCATGTAAGTATAAGCAATCTTCACCCAAACTCATCTCACCGGCAAACGGAATTCCTACAAACTGACAAACCTTAGCAGTAGCTTTCTTTAAGGTATGCAAATATGAATCTTAAGTTTACTTCTGGGGGCATATTTTAATCTGTGCAAAAACGATAAAACAAAATTTGAGGCGTATGGA
Source organism: Senecio squalidus (assembly GCA_910822075.1). Taxonomy (NCBI): domain Eukaryota; kingdom Viridiplantae; phylum Streptophyta; class Magnoliopsida; order Asterales; family Asteraceae; genus Senecio; species Senecio squalidus. The sequence goes on from CAJVGC010000582.1 coordinate 23,855,160, forward strand.
TGCATCCTAGGTTATTTGTTTATTGAGGGAATGGTGATGTTGCCATCCCTACACACCATTGTTCCTATTATAAATGGTTTGTTGGAGTTCTCGATACTCTTATAATTCTATAAGTGTTATTAGTTACTTGGTCTTCAAATAGCCAACAGAAAAACCTTGCGAGAAAAAGAAAAGATAACTATTCTCAAAAAACTCCTAGCACAACCTTAGGTAAAAGTACGAAAATTGATACTGGATACATCCAACGAGATTCTAAATCCATACGAGAAAAGAATACAAATGGCGACATTGGACCCTTGGTGGTAGTATCCAGGATTTTTCACAGACGATATATATATTTCAATAAAATATGATTATGCATAAATCATATTATGATGTAGGCTTTAAATACAGATTTTTTAATACATGTTTTCATAAAGAAATATCGAAAACAACTTTAGATGATGAGGAAGAACAAAACTATACGCAACGCCTAAAAGATAACAAAAATGAAAGCAAGTTAACAATATAAGTAATTAACCCTTATTATTGTAAAAGTTTAGTATGACCTTACGACTTCTGTTACACATTTCATTTCGTAATTTAGTTGAAGTTACAAACACTATTTTAGAGTTGGTTGGTGAATTAACAACACATTAGTATTTTTGTTCCTTCATTTCTTAAGAAAATAAGTTATGCAAAACAGAGAGAACAAAACCATAACTAGTATCAAATTGTCATCATATCATCATATATGCATATTGATTACATGAGAAAAATGACGATCATAATGAAATATTTGTATTCATTGATTGAACGTACAAAAAAGTACACGATGTAAATAAATCCGAGGTGGAGAGGAGTTATGGTACGAAGCCAATGGAGGGGTAGACTTGAAAGGGGTATGTTCTGATCAATACATATGCGGAGGTGGGGGTGATGGTGATGGGGGTGGAGGAGACTTGTAGATATACGGAGGAGGTGGGGATGGAGAAGGTGGTGGAGGAGACTTGTAAATGTATGGAGGTGGTGGGGAAGGTGATGGTGGAGGTGGGGACTTGTAGACATATGGAGGTAAAGGAGATGGAGATGGCGGGGGAGGGGACTTATATATATATTGATGAGGGGGAGATGGCGATGGTGGTGGTGGAGACTTATAAATGTAAGGACGTGGAGGGGATGGTGAAGGTGGTGGTGGAGACTTGTATATGTATGGAGGAGGTGGATACGGGGAAGGAGGGGGAGGAGACTTGTAAATGTATGGAGGTGGTGGGGAAGGTGATGGTGGAGGTGGGGACTTGTAGACATATGGAGGTGGTGGAGATGGAGATGGCGGGGGAGGAGACTTATAAACATATTGATGAGGAGGAGATGGTGATGGTGGTGGTGGAGACTTATATATGTAAGGAGGTGGAGGGGATGGTGAAGGTGGTGGTGGAGACTTGTAAATGTAAGATGTGTGTTTTAAGGGTGGTGGCGGAGACTTGTATATGTAAGATGTGTGTTTTGAAGGTGGAGGTGGAGACTTGTAAAGGTAAGAAGCGTGCTTTACGGGTGGTGGTGGAGATTTGTAAACATAAGATTTGCGCTTTAACGGTGGTGGTGGAGATTTGTAAACATAAGATGGGCGCTTTACCGGTGGTGGAGGTGGAGACTTGTAAACATAAGATGGGCGCTTTACCGGTGGTGGAGGTGGAGACTTGTAAACATAAGATGTGCGCTTTACCGGTGGTGGAGGTGGAGACTTTTATACATAAGATGGGCGCTTTACCGATGGTGGAGGTGGAGACTTGTAAACATAAGATGGGCGCTTTACAGGTGGTGGAGGTGGAGACTTGTAAACATAAGATGTGCGCTTTACCGGTGGTGGTGGTGGAGACTTGTAAACATAAGATGTGCGTTTTACCGGTGGTGGTGGAGACTTGTAAACATAAGATGCGTGCTTCACCGGTGGTCGTGGTGACTTGTAAATGTATGATGTGTGTTTTACGGGTGGTGGCGGAGACTTGTAAACGTATGGTAACTTTGGCAATATATGCTTCACGTGTGGTAATTTCCCGCCTTTAGATGCTGGAGAATCATAACCATAAGACTTATCAGCAATAACAATGGTGGCTAGCAAGACGAAAACAAAAGCATACGCAAGTTGAGGCCAATGCCTCGACACCCCAATTCTTCCCATATTAAGTTCCCTCTTCCTTTCAAAGACCAATACTTGTTTCTGTGTGTTTAAATGGTTTGATTAGAGGGCCTTTTTATAGCAATATTTTTTAATGTTTCTAATACATCTTACAGGTAGTCGTGCTATTTTCTATTAATAGCCATGTATTGATGGTTTCCCACTCGGTGTTCATCCCTTCCTTGTGATTAGTAAACTAAAAAGTCAAGGATGTCTCTTTTAAACAAGTCATAGGGTATTTGATGTGTGCCAGAAGGGTTATATACTAAAATGGTTTTATTGATGTATTAAATCTGTGTAAAGTTCGTGCGCAAACGAAGAAACCTGCTAGTGTACTTAAAATCCACAACAACAAAAACTAAGTCGGCAGTGAGACACTTTTTTTGTCACTAGACTCTTATGATGTATCCGCTCTGTTAAAAGTGTCGGATTTACTTGAAAGACATTTTCTTGTATTAACTGTAACATGAGAAATCATATTGATAAATTTCTAGTTTTTCTCTTAATTCATTACTTTCCAGTTACGCATACGAGCAGCTAAAGTGTAGTGACTTCTTATTGAAGAAAGGCGTAGTTGTTGTAGTTTCGACAAAGTTTGTCATTTACAATTTGTGGCTCCTTTTCCAAAATCAGCATGCGCAGGTTCGTACCATTAGATTGGGTATTTGGTCTATATAATTTTGAAAAGGTTTTCGACCATATTATGTGAGTTTTTTTTTAGAAAATTGAGTTTGACCTTGGTATTTAGTGAATCAAGGCTTTAACCGGCGTGTAGAGTTGGGTGGATCCGCTCAGCTCCTTGCCAAAGGCTTTTTAAAACAATATATGTCATTAAAAATAGATAAAAGAAAACACGAGTTAACAACGAGATTAATACTAAATTTAACTAGTTAATAAACCTATGGAGAGGTGGATAATGTAATTCTGGTCAATGGAGGAGTGTTGAACATGTACGTATACAACATTTATTCTTTCTAATTTTTATGTCAACTTGATGTATAAATTTATATATTGTTGGGTTATAACTTAGTCAATATAGTTTAACCATAAACAATGAATCCTAATAAACAAACGAAAGTAACTCAAACAATCAGTTTGGTGATTATGAAGTTACTACGGAAGAACACAAAGACAAGTTGGTGCGGCTGTTCAACAAAGTTGCTACGGTAGATAGAGTTACTACGGTTACTACGGACAAAGTCAAGATCAAGTCACAGTCAAAATCAAGATACGGAATAAGTCAAAGGCACGGAAGACACGGAAGACTTATCATATCTTGTATATATAATCTAAGAGTTATAATTAGATTATATTTCCTTTTGTAATTAGATAAAGTTTACTTATTGTTTAGATAAGGATAGACGTAGAATTCTAGTTTATCTAGAACGAGCCTCAAGGTCTATAAATAGATAGATCCTTGTATTAAGAAAAACACGTTGTATTATTATGGTTAATGCAATTGAGGCTTAACATTCGACAATACTATTGTTTATTTCTTATTCATTCTTTATTGTTCGATAAGCTCGTAATATTGAAGTGTTCATCCGCTGCTGAACTTCTTCAATAGATCTTGATCTACAACGTTAGCAAACCTGTTCTTTCTCATTATGTCTATTATGTGTAAAATATAAGTCCCTTCGAAAAAGCAGTAGTAACCTTATGATAAAAATCAAGTTCCTTACTCTCTAGTATTGGACTATGTTACTACTGCAATATAAATAGTAAAGACTATAATATCCAAAGTATGATTAGTACGACCACATTCTAAGGCTAAGGGAAGGTTTAACTACTACTGCCCTAGGCAAATAAAATTGTGGACGGAATGGTTAATACGAACAAGTAGAAAGTTGCTACGGCCCTCTGGCTTAATACTGCCAGTAACTCAAGTTACTACGGCTAGTCCAGTTACTACGGCCCATAAACAACTACTACGGACAATTAACCTACTTGCTACGGATCTTTAGTTAATACTGCAAATTATTATATTAATAAAGGCTTCTTAATCAATAAGAATGCCCTAATTAATGATGATTTGACAAGTCAAAACACAACTTGTATCCCCACTTTACACGTGTTAAAACCTGATTGGAACCAATTTTAAAATTCCGGCGCGAGGTTCAAATACAGGCTACACGTGGCAATCTTTAATTGGAAAGTCATTTTTAAATGATTACCCGCATCTAATCAAGGGAATCAAGTTGCTACAAATTTTCTTTCTTCGGTATACAAGGGGGTTAATTGCATAATCGTAAAATTACCGTTGTAAAAACCCCTAAGTCTTCCAAAAAGTTACCGTTAGAGTTTATAAACCATTTTTCCTTGCCGTTGTAACTAATCACTCACTTTCTTGTTTATCTCTGGTTCTAATCATTCCACAGAATCAACAATGGCGGATCAATTGCAATTTTACAAAACTCACAACATGGTCGCTTACCTGGAAAAGAATACCGATAACGCCGATTTCCACGAAATCATTGATTTCTTTAATCAATCAACCATCAAGACGGCGTTAACCATTAATCCGGAGATTAATGAGTCCCACATACTGGACTTCTGGACATCTGCCACATGGGACGACGATGAAATAGCCATCAATGCGGTGGTAAGAGGCAAAGCATTCCAAGTAACAGAGTCCACGCTAAGAACCCATCTTAACCTACAAGATGCGGCAGGTATTGAACATCTTCCTGAAAACACCCTTGTAAATGCGTTTCAAAACATGGGATATGAGGGGAACTTAAACACTTCCACATTTTTAAAAGCTAAACTTTCCCCTCAATGGAAATTCATGTTGCATACTTTGCAACAATGTTTGTCCCCCAAAAGAACAGGGTGGCATGAAGGAAGTTCATCATTAGCCAATGCAATGGTGTGTTTGGCTACGGGGGGAACTTACAATTTTTCTGGAATGATTTTTGATGCAATGAGAAGAAATATTGATAGTCAAAACAAATTTCTTATGTATCCAAGATTTCTACAACATTGCCTAAACTGTGTTCATAAAGATCTCCCCAGATCAGAAAAACGTTTTGTCTCACATGCTCATACACGAAAAGTTTTTACTAACATGAGAAAAACAAACAAGGAAGGCCCTTCTCTTGTGACACCATTATTCTCAAAAATGATGGTGATCACAATCCCCACAGCTACAGGACAAGAAACTCTTCCTCTGTCCCAACCCACAGCTGTAACCCCCAGTACCACTGCGATCTCTGTTGGCACTAGTGCCATATCTATAGTTGGTAATGCAGGGGTAAACCCAGAGGTTGCTACGGTAGTTCCTACTGCCACAGTACCTCCAGTTGCTACTGTGAGTTCTACTCCAGTTGCTACTGCTCCAGTCACTACTGCTCAAGTGACTAAACCAAGAGTTTCTGCGCCTCACAAACCACCCACAGTTTCTTCTAAAAGACCAAAGAGGGTTACTCAGCCTCTTGTGTCTAAGACCATCCCCTCCACTACTACTACAAAAGCAATCCCTGAAACATCTTCAGGATTGCCAAACACTTTAGGGGAAAACATTGAACATACCCCCTTGTTCACTGAGTTGGTCAATAAGGAGAGGGAAGACCATGTGGGGAGGGCTAACACTACTGCAGCATCTACTTCTTATAGTAGAGCTCAGGACAGTGTTAACATAACTAAGACCCAAACTACGGCAACACCATCCTTTGCTGAGAACTTGTTCTCAAATTGGGAAGGTGGTCCCTGGTGCCAAGAAACCATGGGAGAGATACCTGTCTCTGCTAGGCAGAGGAGTTTCTCTATTCCCGAGGATCTTCCACCTGTTGGTACCCAACAGGAAAGGGGTGAGGGTAGTGGTAGTCAGTTACTGGAATTGAAGGACATGTACCAAACTTTAATGACAAAGGTAGATAAACAAGGAGAGATGCTATCTAATTTGACTTCATTGGTGCACCAAGTGCTAGCACAACAAGCACTTCTTTCTGCCCAGCTGGTGACCAAAAGAATCACCACACTAAATTCTGGGAGTTCACCAAAGCCATCTAGTTCCTCCTCCACAGATGATTCTTCCCCAGATGACAACAAGGGGGAGAAAGAAAAAGATTCTGATATGTTATCATCTGGAGAGAGCAGGGGAGAAGTCAAATCAAGCCATGATACAGTCATCACTGCCACCTCAAATCAAGAAGAAGAGATGGAGACAGATAGTGTTGTTGAGGGGGAGACACACTTTGATGCAAACATGGTAATAGATGAAGATGAAGGTGATAATATGGAAGTGGATACTCCACTTAAGGGGGAGCAGCAGCAGCACGAAGCCATGCAAAGGGTTGAAGAAATAGTAGACGAAATGGAAACTTCACCAGTTGCTACGGCTACATATGATGGTCAAGATACTGAAACAAATGCTGCGGATATAGTTACTACGGACCAAGTTAATACGGTGGATCCTATGGTAACTAGTCCAGTTAATACGGAGGAAGTTGATGCGGACCTCATGACAACTAGTCCAGTTGCTACGGACCTAGTTGATGCGGCTGTCATAGACCAAGTTACTACGGAGCCCATGATCATCAGTCCAGCTCCAGAAACTGAGGAAGATCATTCCTACCTATTTTCAGCTACTCCTCCCACATTCAATCAAGCTTTCTCACAACTTCAAGCCATTCAAACTGAAGCCACAACTCCTTCAACCAATGTAACAGAGACTTCTTCCACAATTAAACAAACTGAAGCTGCAAATATTCTTATAAGAACAGAATTGGCAAGATCAAGTGTGATGGCTGATGATGACTCCATAGCCTCACAACTACAGAAGATCAAGGATGAAAAACAGAAGCTAGAAAAGAAGAATGCAGAAGAGGAGGAAAGAAAGAGATTGGTTGCCATAGCAGTTGCTAGACAAAGAGCAGCAGCTGCTGAGTTAGCTACAATTACATCAACCTCACTTAGAGTATCTGAACAGACTGCTAGCTTATCTGTTTCTGCAGGAAGAGTTGGAGTCATCACAGATGACAAGAACAAGAATAAAATCAAAATAGTCAATCTTGATGATGAAAAGAACAAAGGCAAGGATAAGGTGATGAAGAAGTCAAAGGAAGAATTACAAGAGGAAGATAGGCTGGCTAAAGAAGCACTATTCTTTAGCACTATGTCTGCCAAGGAGATAGAAAATTTGAGAAGAGAAAATGAAGCAGCTGCACTGCAGATCAGAATGAATGCTGAATTAGCAGCTGAAGAAAAGGCAAAAGCAAGGTTATTGGCTGAACAACAAAAAGAAGAAGACATTCATGAAGCCATTAACTTTCAAGGTATGACTGCTGAGGAGATAGAAGCAATCAAACAAGAAAACGAAGCTGCAGAGTTGTACATCAGAATGCAAAAGGAAGCTGCTGATGATGCAATAAAAGCTCAGGAGATGGTCAATGATGACATTTTGGACAAACTGGTTAAAAAGGGATTGAAAAAGTCTTTGGAAAGAGAAGATGAGCATATAGCACAGAAGATGCAAGAAGAGGAGCTCAAACTTGCTAAAGCCAAAGTCAAAGCCAAGCCTGAGAAGAAGAAAGTGTCCAAACCAACTATCATACAAGCAAAGATAGCAGAGGATAGAAGGAAGTTTACTGCTTATCTCAAAAGCAAGGGTCATAGTGGCAGATCTTTAGGCCCTATGAAGTTACCTTCCATCCTTGAGCTTGTCAAAGAGGAAAAACAAAAGGAAACATTAAGGGAACTTGCTCTCAAGAAACTTCAAGAGAAGAAGAAGAAGGATGAAGAAAAAGCACTTGAAGCTGCCCTTAGAACAGGAAGAAAAATATTTCAGACACAAGAACCTGTTCCTCCTGTGGAACAACCAGAAAAGAAGCATAAAAGAGTCAAAAGCAAATCCAAATTCATTCCTCATGCTAAAAGAAGAAGGATGAGTGAAGATGCTGCTACTGCTTCTCAAACAGAAGATCCAAACATTCCATTTGCTGACATTAAACCTGAACCTGAAGAGATGGAACAAAGTCCTCCAAGTGTTGCTCAAGGAGGTGATTACTCTGCATACATCAACCCTGTTGAAGGTTTGAAGTATACTCCATTAAAGGTGAAGTCTCCAATGATCATTGACTGGAAATACATTGGTGGAAATATGAAAACTGAATATGAAGTTACAAGAGCTGATAAATCAAAGACGATTCTTATAGCCTTTCATGCAGTTTTTATGAAATTTGATAGAGATGATCTGGAGAAGATGTATGAGATTGGCATAAGGAAATACTCACAACGAAGACAAGGAGTATGTCCTGGTACTGATCTAGCAATGGATGTTCTGTGCGGTTTGTTTGAACCTGGATACAAGCCAACAAGTTCAATCTTCAAGAAAGAAGGACCTAATAATCCTGTACTTAACTGGTTTGTGTATGAAAGATGTGAAGCATACTCAATCATAAGAAAACATGGATCAAGGGAATTCTACTTGATAAGTCATACTTATCCACACTCTTTGAAGACATTAGAAGAACTTGTCGAATTGAAGCTGAATGGTCCAGGAGATTCATTGATTGCTCAAGAACTAATTTGGAAAATCTTGTGTCAAATAATAGTGGAAAAGAACAAGATGGAAACTGACTTGTAAACCGTAGTTGTAATAGTTAATACTGCTTTGTTAATAAAAGTAGTTAATACGGTTGAAGCATGAAAACTTGTACTTTTGATGTGTCATAAAAGTTCAAGATTAGGGGGAGATTGTTGGGTTATAACTTAGTCAATATAGTTTAACCATAAACAATGAATCCTAATAAACAAACGAAAGTAACTCAAACAATCAGTTTGGTGATTATGAAGTTACTACGGAAGAACACAAAGACAAGTTGGTGCGGCTGTTCAACAAAGTTGCTACGGTAGATAGAGTTACTACGGTTACTACGGACAAAGTCAAGATCAAGTCACAGTCAAAATCAAGATACGGAATAAGTCAAAGGCACGGAAGACACGGAAGACTTATCATATCTTGTATATATAATCTAAGAGTTATAATTAGATTATATTTCCTTTTGTAATTAGATAAAGTTTACTTATTGTTTAGATAAGGATAGACGTAGAATTCTAGTTTATCTAGAACGAGCCTCAAGGTCTATAAATAGATAGATCCTTGTATTAAGAAAAACACGTTGTATTATTATGGTTAATGCAATTGAGGCTTAACATTCGACAATACTATTGTTTATTTCTTATTCATTCTTTATTGTTCGATAAGCTCGTAATATTGAAGTGTTCATCCGCTGCTGAACTTCTTCAATAGATCTTGATCTACAACGTTAGCAAACCTGTTAGTTTATCTAGACTAACACGATCCTGACATATAATCAAATAAACTAGTTACGAAACATATATTCTTTCTAATTTTTATATGGGTCCTGTAATCAGAGTTTTAATTTATAAATAATACATGTTATGATGGTGACAATTAATCATTTTTTTTTCTTCTAATTTTTACTTTTATTTGTATATAATTTAATAATCCTTTGCAAGTTTTGGTCAATATTGATTGATTTTATTATTTTCATATTTTTTTTATTAATTCAACTGTAGCTCATACTGATTACTAAATAATTCAGCTGCAGTAATATACTTCCTGTTAGTTAAAGATATTAGAAAGTAATTATACTATTATCCCACTCTTTTAACGATAAAAAGAAAAGTAAAGAAAATTAAACTAATTATTTATTTATAAAATGTACTAATAGTAGTTATCAGAGAAATACACATATATTTTATGAAAGAAAAAAAAGGTATTTGAATCGTCTAATGATAAATGTGGCTAAGTTTTTACATACATTCTTGTAAAAAAGTATCACATTATGTAAGGCTTTTACTGGTATACTTGCTCCTCTACAAGTTGTAAGACTTTTTTTTTTCTTTCTTTTTTCTAAAAAACAATTGTTACATTCATACCCTATTTTCACACATAAGAAAATATTCATTATGTAAGGCTTTTAGTGGTATAGGCTACCACTAGACATCTCATCAACCGATTTCACGATAAACATGAGAAAAGTGAATTACATGTCTCAAGAGAGGTGGTCGATGCCCAGATTTGAAACTAAGACCTTCACTATAAATTGTAAGGGTTTTTTTTCTTCTTTTCTTTTTGTTGGAAAGACAATACATTTACAGACTATATATATATATATATATATATATATATATATATATATATATATATATATATATATATATATTTGTTTGCTATTAGACTCGAACCTACAATCTCCAAATTAATGGATCACCACACATATCACTAGAAGACTTTTAGTTAAAGCTTGGTAAACGTTTACTCTAGAATATATTTTATTTACACCAAAATTGTATTCAGTTACAAATACGAAATATAAATTTGTTAAAAAATTAAGTATTAATTAAATAGTTAAATATACTATTAAAAGTGCATAGGTGACATTAGTTTTTTAAAATAAAATGGTAAAAATTTTAAAATTAGTTTACTTTTGTTTAAAAAGTTATGTTGGTGGCCGGATGCCTTTTTAATTACTCATAAATAAAATAACAAATATTATAAAATCTAAGAATAAAAAGATCAATAATAACAGTAACAAAAGTAGAAGAAAAAAATTAATAAAAAATACATTAAGTACTAGCAATAATAATTTCAAACTTAAAAAAAAAACAACATAAACATAAACAACAATACGAAAAGGTTTATATAACATTAATATTAACTAATAATAATAATAATAATAATAATAATAATAATAATATAAAATATAATTCTATAATTAAAAAGAAATAAATTATTATGGAATGATTGAAAAGACTTATTTGTATTGACTAGGGGGTAAACTTAAGGTTTATAAATTTTAGAGGGGTATATTTAAATTTTTATGTATTGGTGCTCATACGTAGAAGTGTAAATATCGGGTTTGACCCAAAACCGAATCGGGTTTGAACCCGAACCGGTTTGGTAAAACATATACAAACCGGTTTCGGGTTCAAATTGTAGAGGTGAGCATGGGTCGGTTCCGACCTAAACCCGAACCCAAACCGAAATTTCGGTTCCTGAAAGTTCGAAACTGTTTGGTTCGGTTTCTACATTGGTTCGGTTCCACTCGGTTTCTGTTTTTTTTGGTTCGGTTTGGTTTTTTATTTCGGTTTTTGGACATGGAAAAATTCATAGATCTGTCAAGGAAAACTTGTGAAATAAATCTCAAATGGAAGCCTATGTTACGCAATAATTGGCGGAGCAATTCACAACTTATAACATGAAGTTGTGCATATTACTAGAACATAATGATATGAATCGGAAAACTTTAAACACAAAATTAAGAAGAAGAAAAAAGATACTATATGTGGCTTAGTAAACTATAGCCGGCTTAGTAAACTATAGCCTACATGACAACAAAAATAAACCTATATGTTGCTGAGTATTGTGGCCTACATAGCACCAAAAGATTACATATTGATAAGTATGAGATTGGCAATTTAGAAAAGAAAACTTTGAGTCTTCACTATCAGCATCGAGAATTTGTGTGTTTAGGGAGTAATTAATTAGGATGATTTAGAATTTTAGACAAAGGAAAAAAATAAAAAGAATAAAACTTAATATATCTACTAAAAGTGAACATATTAAAATTGATATACATACAATGATTCGGTTCGGATTTTTTCGGTTTGGTTTTACCCTCCGACCCAAACCGAACCGTTTTTTTCGGTTTCTCAAAAATCGAAACCCAACCATCGGTTTTGTGTATTCGGTCCGGTTTTATGGTTCGGTTTTTATCGATTTTTTCGGGTTTTGGGTTTTCGGTCCGGTTTTTGCTCACCCCTATCAAATTGGTTCGGTTTTGGGCCGGTTTTTGGTGTTTGAAGTATAGACCCGATGGAACCGCTTTGGGGTCGAGTCCAAACCGGTTCGGGTACAAAAACCGGTTAAAAACAGGTTTGGCTAGTTTAATAAAAAAAAAAGCGTAACTTGCAAAAACACGTTAAAATTCGACTTTTTAAAAAAAAATTCTTAGCACACATCATATATAAACGTTGTATTCTACTAAAAAAGCTTGAAACATATTTTCAAAGCTTAATATTTCGATAATTATTAAACAAAATGTGCGAAAAAAAGTATTATTTTTATTAGGAATGTAACTAATAACATTGGAAAAAAAAGCGTAACTTGCAAAAACACGTTAAAATCCGACTTTTTAAATTATTTTTGGCACACATCATACATAAACATTGTATTCTACTAAAAAAGCTTGAAACACATTTTCGAAGCTTAATATTTCGATAATTATTAAACAAAATGTGCGAAAAAATAGTATTTTTTTATTAGAAATGTAACTAATAACATTGGAAAAAAAAATTGATTTCTTCATTCTTAATCTTCGTCTACTTGAATAAATTCATCTTGAACTTGAACTTGTTCATCTTCGGAGCTAGATGCTCAGCTAGCTTCATCGAGAGCGATTTCTTCATCGGAAACTGATATTGCAACTCCTTCTTCCACCTCGATATCGAGTACTTCGCCTTTATATTCTAGTTCGCCTTCAAGATTTTGTTGGTCTTGTGTACGTTCGGCCGCGTCTAAGTAATCCTTCAAGCAAATGAACATCTCCAATGCCGCCGGTTTGAGTCTTGTTCTTCGTAAAGATAATACCCTGCCACTAAGAGAAAAAGCGGATTCCGAAGCTACCGAAGAAGCTTGGACGGTTAGTAGATCTTTGGTCATGGCGGCTAGAATGGGAAATTGAGATTCTCGTGCTCTCCACCAACCCAAAACCTCAAAGTTGGAGAATTCTTCAACTCCCATAGTGGCTAAAAAATCGGTTCCCGTATACCTCCCATATTCGGTATTTGTTTGGTCACCCCCATCCCCCCTAGCACGTTTAATGTTTTCTCGTCTTAAATTGTTAAACAAGTCAATTTTCGTGTCCGCGCTAGTATAGTTTTCATAGGTCGACGCCATAGAAGAACTTGATTCACCCACATTTGATGTTCTATACTTGTTAAAATAAACCCCAAATAACCCTTTAAAAGATTCATCAAATTCGTCTATGGCGTTATCGACATATAATGGGTCAATAACGATATCCAATTTTTCAAAGAATTTTCTTATTAGATGTTCCACCCCAATTTTGTTCAAACACGGGTTTAATTGACCCGATTCCAGTGCTTTATTGAGTACTTTGCAATGCTTCTCGACGTGATTCTTCAACGTCGAGTTGGATTCTTGTTTCAAAAAATGGCCGCAATGATTAGAATGCGCCGTCTTTTCGCCATAGGACAATCTCACCAACCGGTAATGTTGCCAAATGTGACAACCGTCAAAACTCAGGTTGAGTACACTAACTTATAACCTCGATACTTATATTTGATACTTGCTATAACTAAACTTATGTGTTATGTGGTTACGTAAACATAACTTTTTAAGCTAAGCTCGATGTAACTCATACAAAACTTTTAACGTAGATTTACGTTACTTAAACATAAAACATGTGTGTCTCGGAATCGAAATCGGAAATCGAAATCAAATCAATAAATGAACCCTAATACCAAGAAAACGCATAATGAACTTGTCTAAGTTCATTTCATATCAAATCGTAAACTTTCAACTAACGAAAAAGGTTAAAAATAACGAAAAATGAAAAATTTCCAGAATAGTTACGCTAACGTAACTACATAGTTACGCTAGCGTAACTAGCGTGCATGTGAGTAAATCTTGCATGTCCCAAGCTTTGGACATCTGGCCAAAACGTGGCAAGGCCTAGGATTACAGAGAAAACAACATTCAACACCAACACCTCTCATTCTCTCTCACTTTAACAAACACAAACACACACTAGTATCACACACAACAATTTCCTCTCTAAAATTCTCCCATTTACAGCTACATTACGGTAGAAACATCACCATAAAAACTCCATCAAAATCGTGCTTACAAGCAAGGGTAGCAAGGATTTCACTTATTTGAGGTTATAAAAACGTTTTATACATTTTTGAAGCTTAATCTCCAACAAATCACCACCAAAGCAATTCATTCCGGTAAAAACTCTTCCATTACTGTTATTACTCATAAAACTCGTTGCATGAAAGATCTAACACCTAAAAACATGTTTTTGTGAAGCTTTATAACCATTTACATACAAAAACGGGTTTTTATAATCTATTACATAAATCCATGAATTTTGTGACAACCGTCAAAATTTCAGGTGAATTTCACACTCTATATCTCTTTAAATGTCTGTCATTGTCTTTAACCGTACTTTTACCGGAAACGCGTCAGTGTCGGAATCACTTTCGGAGTCAATTTATATAAGTCCTAATACCAAGAAAACACCTAAGGAACTTTCCTAAGTTCATAACGTATCATAATCAAAAACTTTCAGCTAACGAAAAGGTCGAACGAAGCAAAACGTAAAAACGAAAAATCAGTAAAATACTGAAATTGGGTCAGTGCGCCGCACAGGCAAGCAGTGCGACGCACTGCCCACGCAGATTCAAAATTTTTTGCTTTTAAAGTTATTTCTCGATTTGTACAAACTTTAAACCAATCCCACTCGGGATTTGACTTGCCTATACTGTATTTTCACAGTCCCAAAGTCCATTATTATTTACTTTATCATTTTCCTTTTCCTTTTCATTTTCATTTTTTTATAAACAAACCACACACATACACCCATTTTCTTTAACTTTCTCTCCATTTTTCTCTCAAGAACACCACTAAAACCAGTAGTTTACAACCATTTAATCCACGAAAATCACCATCAAAAGTCATTCAAACATCAAAGGAAGCAAGGAGGAACAAGTCCTTTCGGTTTCAAAGCATTTTCACCATTTTTGGAGATCAAAACTATTCTAAAACATCATCCAAGCAATTTCATCTGGTAGAAACCTTTCTCTTAACCTTATTTACTGTTTTTAGAAATTGCATGGACGATCTAAGTCATAAAAACAAGTTTTTATAAAGTTTTATGACACTTGTTATGCAAAAACGATTTTTAACTAAATAATACTTAGATCTAGATTTTGTGGATAAAAGTTGTTTAGAAACTGTAAAAATGACATATTATGAAGTTTCTAGCCATTGCATGTCGGAATCTATGGCTTAACTAATCGTTTTTGTAAGAAAAACACAAAACGGGGAAAAGACAGCAACCAGTGCGCCGCACCGAGCTGTTGTCCTTCCCGAAAAATCGTCGTTTTAACGTTTAAAGCTATTGTGAACATTCTGTTTTGACGAGACTTATATTTGGGACTGAAATTGATAAAATATTTACAATTGTGACGTTTTATTGGACTTAATACATTTAATGGACATGTTTAAATATGTTATGTTATATATGTGTTTTGTAAGCGGGAAAGTGGCGTATATTTTGGATATAAAAATTTGGGCGCGGAAGCGGTGCCCAAATTTTGTTAGAAAATATATAACACTTCAGCGACCAAAAAAATATATTTAGCATAATGATTAAAAACGTTAACTTTGGACACTTTTCGGACTAAACATAACGATAACCGTTTCGGACTATTTTTGGACAATTTAACCTTGACACATAAAGTTTAACTAAAATTACATCTATTATATATTATTTATAATAACTTAATGAGATCATAACACTTAAACAATCTTGGTATTCTTAGGCTTTCTGTGATTCCCGACACGATTTCCGACCGTTTCCGATCTTACGTTGTCACACCCCGCTATAGCGGAAACACGGAATGTGAGAGCTGGAATATCATTACACGGTCATAAGCAAATTTAAACGATTCAAGTCATTTCATTAAAATAAAATATAGTTCAAAGTTTAAATCAACCAAGCAGTTCATGTGACAACCGTCCAAAACTCAGGTAATTCCTTCAGTTACTTTCTCGGTTCGAATCTCTCGTTACTCTTTTGTGTTCATATTGCTCTAGTTCGCAAACTTTTATATCCGTATTTTTGTCGGAACCAATGTCGGAACAACTCTCGGAATCAAATTATAAGTCCTAATACCAAGAAAATCACCTATTGAACTTTCCTAAGTCCATAACAAATCATAATTAAGAACTTTCAATTAACAAAAAGGTCCAACGAAGCAATAACGCAAAAACGAAAAATCAGGAATTCCGGAAAACAGCCCGGTGCGCAGCACCCCTTGCTGGGTGCGCAGCACCTGGCTCCAGAATTTTCAAAAATGTTACATTTTTAGTCCTTTTCTCGTTTTACACCACCACCACCCAATTCCACCAATCACAAACGACCCTTTACTGATTTTTACCAGTCCCTAAGTCCAGAATTAACTCCCTACCTATTTCATTTTCATTTTTTCATTTTATTTAATCCAAAACACACACTAGTTTACACCTAGTTTACAAACTCTCTCTTCCTCTCTATTTTCTCTCTAAAAACTCAAGGCAAACCAGTGACATTACACCATTAAAAACCATTTCTAAACCATACAAATCGTCCATATCATCCAAAGAAGCTAAAGGAAACAAAAGATTTCGGAAAAGGACCACCGTTGCAAAGATTTTTGAAGATCAAATCCGGCCAAAACTCATCATCCAAGCTTTTCCTTCGGTAGATTTCATTCTTTTCACTATTTTTACATAAATAATCAGTTGCATGAAAGATCAAACGGTTGAAAATGTGTTTTATACAAATCTTTGACTTTTATGGTCAAAAACGTTTTTAAATCGAAACACTCTTTAAATCCACGAATCTGTGAATAAAAATGTTTTAGAAACTGTTGAAATGATGTTTTGGATGATATTTACTAATTGCATGTACAATCTAAACAACAAAAACGAATATTTGTAGAGATTATGTCATTTTTATATAAAAACGATTTTTGTCTAAATAGCACCTAGATCTATGATTTTGTGACTAAAAGTTGTTTAGAAACTGTGAAAACATCATATTATAAAGTATCTACTGGTTGCATGTCGAAATCAATAAGTCACAAAACGTTTTTGGCAAGAAAAACACAAAACGGGAAATGGACAGCAGCTGGTGCGCAGCACCAGTGCTCTGGTGCGCAGCACCGAGCTGCTGTTCCCCCGAAAATTGTCGTTTTAACTCGTTTTAAGATCATGGTTATATTCTGGATTTTTACCGCTATCATTTTTAGACTGAGATGGACAAGACTAATAACTTTGGTGACCTACATTGGACTATTTTGAACTACATTATATATATTATTGTGTTTTAGGTGATTTGGGAGCGGAAGTGACGATATAATTTTTGGGCATGAAATTTGGGCGCGGAAGCGCTGCCCAAATTTCCCTAGAAATTATAAAATCACTTCAGTAAGCAAAAGCACTTAAGACGTAATAATCAAAAACAATAAACTTTCGGACTAAATGCAACGTTAATCGCTTCGGACCAAATTTTCGGAACAATATTGGACTTAACACTTATTTACAACCAAAAGCTACCTAATCTCAATTACAAAGTAACTCAATAAAATGTTAACTTTTGGATAATCTTGGTAATTCTTAGGCATTCCGTGATCCCCGGCTCCTTTCCGGCCGATTTTCCGTATTCGTTATCTTCGCAAACAGTGAGTTACAACCCCACTTTTATTTATTGTTTTACATAACTTTTGGGGGAAACATGAGATCTAAATGAACTTTGGAACTATTATGAATTCTTGCAACGTTTTATTACTATTGAACTCTTATTGAACGTTTTGTGGAACTTACATGCGAAAACAGTTTTAATTGCCCGTTTGGCATACAATAAACTAAATGGTTTGCCACCCTTTTTCGGCTTAATGGTTAGCCACCTTTAATCGTCTTATTGGTTCGAATCTGTGATAAACTTACTTTATGCCACTCTCGGCACCCGTATGAATTTTGATTAATCGTATAACTAACGTGACTCTTGATGAGAATATAACGCGATTCGTAAGTGCCTCTCGACTAATAGTGCTCGGTTTCTTTACATACTTCTAGCTTGTTTAAGCCGCTTAGTATGAGTATCAGTACTTAGGAAACCATCATTTCTCACTTAGGTGTTGACCTAAGTACATATCACTCGGATCCTTACTTAGGTGTTAGCCTAGGTACACTTTAGTGCCAAATTCTGTATTAAGATCTTAATCGTTTCAACTTGGGTGTTAGCTCAAGTGCTCATCAATCGATTGATCTTGGATGTTAGTTCAAGTGTTTATTCATCGATTGATCTTGGATGTTAGTCCAAGTGTTTTCTCACTCGAAATCTTGGGTGTTAGCTCAAGTACTTATTTTTCCCGATTGGTATAGAGCGTTACCTCAAATACCCGCTACTCGACGGTTCATCTATTCGTGAACACTTAGGTTATATTATGCCAAGTAGTCGTTATACATGATTTCAATCAATAGTTTATTTCTCTTGCGCGTATATGGATATACGATCTCCGCAACTCTCCTTAAACAAATTTTACGGATCGAACTATCTTTTGAGTAACTTTTTTTGGATCGAAACTATCCTTTAAGTATTGTCCTACTTTTAGGAACTTTTAAGTATTGATATACTTAACCTAAACCTTTTTAGTCGAGGACTAGAAAACTGTAACTCACTCACTACTTTATTGTAGTTGACATTTGATCTCTTGTTTCAGGAAACGCAATGTAAGGACGTTAAGTGCATACCTCTTGTGATGGGTCAGGAAGGTCACGTGATTAAGAATCGGGAAGACCTTATTTATTTACTCTGGGAATTGTCTTTTGAAGTTTTTACATAAGCTATCGTGGTTGTACTGTATTGTTAAATACTTGGTTATCTTTGAACCTTGTAAACGTTTTTCTGACTTCAATGACTTAAAAACCGTTTGTATTTATTATATCTCGTGTAATGATATCTTTGCTCTTCACATCTCGTGTTTCCGCTTTAGCGGGGTGTGACAGACTTGGTATCAGAGCACAGGTTATAGTGAATACGGGTTTTCAAAAATCTTCAAAATTTTCAAAACCAAACTATAACCAAGGCTTTCTCGAAAAAAATCATTTCACGAGTTTTAAACTGTAGTGGATTAATTCCGCAAATGCATGGTTCATTACTAACTACGCGTAATTTGGCCAACTACGCCTAGTTCGGAATAAATTATGCAAGAACGGAACGTAATTGCTACTGTTAACGATTTTTGAGTCAACAGTTCCCGATTCCCGGATTCTCACGTGACTGACCCGAACATGCACTGTCCTATTTACATTTTCCTTTAACTATAATTACTCGTTCCATCTTATCGCACCTCTCGTTAAGTCTGAACCGTCGCGTCGATTCGCGCACTCGTACTCTCGAACCGTATCCTCGACTGAGATCCTTGAAGACGTCACCGCGTCGAGAACTCAGCACCTCGATCCTACCGACTCTTCGGAGGAGAACTCTAGAGCCAAGTTCCCTTCACTCCGCAGAGACCTTCCGGGACCTATTAAGGAGACTGAGAAACATGCTCGTCTTCTGTGCCAGGCCTCCGACACCGCTCGCCGTCTATCCGAGCATTCCCTTCGAATCGTCTCTTCGACTCAGTCGACACCAAGGACTAATCGACACCTAGTGAGCGTGTGTCTAGCGATGAGTACCCTGATTCCGTTATTTTACCGAAGATGCCCCTTAACATGCTTCAGTAGCTTATTTCACGCCATGTATTGTACCCTAGTTAGGTTGTAACTTCTCTGTATCTGTAGCAACTTAAAACTCACGTTAGTATTCATGTTTCAAATTTTCCTTGTTAGCACTATGAAACAGGTAACCGACTTTACGAAATGGAACTTCTATCACTATTATCCTTACCTTCGGTTGTGCTTGAATAGTACTATCATCCCGTAACCATTATCGTGCGTGTGCTATTTATCCTTCCTTAATTCTTCTTATGTTATCACGGTCACTAGACATTCTTTAAATTCCTATCACCTATTCCTATTCGTGCGTTCTAAACTGGTTTTCTTTTTCTGTTGTAGAAACATGGCTCCTACGCGAAGCAATGCTAGCCTCATAGCCGAGCAGGTCGCTGCTCGTTTTAACGCTGCCATGCCCAACATGATCACCCAGATCACTGCTGAGATAAACAACAACCAAAACCAACAACAACAACAGGGAGATAACTCGAACCAAAACCGAAACCTCCCCGTTTGCACATATAAGGGCTTTATGGCTTGTAAGCCAAAGGAGTTTCATGGCACCACTGGTGCTGTAGGGCTACTCTCCTGGTTCGAAAGCATCGAATCAGTCCTACACATTAGCCGCTGTGCTGAAACTGATAAGGTGGAGTATGCCTCCTGCGTACTCCACGGACGGGCCCTATCGTGGTGGAACCTCGTGATCCAAACCCGAGGACGTGAAGCTGCTTATGCCTCACTTGGGACGAATTCAAGAATCTCCTCATGAGGGAATACTGCTCTAAGGGTGAGATGAAGAAGCTCGAGGCAGAGCTTTGGAATCACGCGATGGTCGGCAACGACATCGACGGATACACTACCCGTTTCCATGAGCTGGCCAGACTGGTGCCAAGGTTGGTAACCCCAGAGGAAAACTGGATCGACCGATACATCTCCGGCCTTGTTCCCGAAATCAGAGGGATGGTGATCTCTGCTGAGCCGCTGACGAGACAGAGCGCAGTTTCCCTCGCTCATCGTCTAACCAGCGACCTCCTTACCACTCCAACACCTGTCGAGCAAGAGGTAAATGTTAAACGAAAAGCTGATCAACAACCAATTACAGACGACCACATCAAGAAACCCAAAACCGCGCACAACCTTGCAATAGTTGCCACCCCCACAACCGGACCCCGAATGTACACCGGGCCGCACCCCAAGTGTGGCAAATGCAACTTCCATCATGCTGGAAACTGCCCGGTGTGCAGAATATGTAACGAAGCGGGACACTACCCCTGGTGCTGCCAAGAGGAAACTGGTGGTAAGAGGAAGAAGTCAGTTTGCTACAAATGCGGAAGCGACAAACACCTCCGAAAGTCTTGCCCCAAATTGCGAAATGCTAAACCAAATCAGGCCGGGCAAGGCCGAGGACGCGCTCCGTAATCGTTAGCGAAGAGACGAGGTACGACCCAAACACGACGACAGGTAAATTTCCTGTGAACGATATTCCGCATCTATGTTATTCGATTCATAAGCAGAGAGAAGCCTGGTGTCCTTAGAAATTAGATCCCTTATCGATCTAGGGTCTAAAGTTCTTAAGGATAGCTTTACTACCGAATCTGCTAACGGTCAAGAATTCAAAGCTAAGGACATAATCCTAGGACATCCGATGCGCTTGACCGATAAGACTCTCCCCACCGACCTGATCTCGATAGAGCTGCAAGCTTTGACATTATCGTTGGAATGGGCTGGTCGTCTCGTTTCCAAGCCGAGATAGTCTGTTTCGACAAACTCATCCGCATCCCTCTTTCGGATACTGAAACCTTAGTTGTACAAGGAAAACAAACTCGGACAATCACTCCGTCTCGTGTCGTCCATCGAAATGCGTATGTATCCCGAGAAGGACTGTGACGCATTCCTTGCCCACGTTGTCAAACGTAAACCCAAGGAGATTCACATACAAGATATTCCCGTAGCCGAGGATCATCCTGAAGTCTTTCCCGAAGAATTGCCCGGGGCTACCACCCCATCGACAAATGGAATTCCGGATAGACCTCATTCCTGGTTCGGCACCGGTCGCTAGGACACCGTATCGTCTAGCCCCACCGGAAATGCAGGAGCTATCCAAACAGCTCCAGGAACTTTTGGATCATGGTCTCATTCGTCCTAAGCTCGTCTCCCTGCGGAGCCCCCACGCTCTGCGTCAAAAGAAAGACGGATCCTTTCGTGTGTGCATCAACTACCGTGAACTCATCAGGCTAACTGTCAGGAACCGATACCCACTCCTGAGGGTCGATGACCTCTTCGAACAGTTGCAGGGAGCAACCTACTTCTCGAAAATCGACCTCCGCTAGGGTCACCATCAGGTTCTTGTCAGTAAGGCCGACATTCCAAGGACCGTTCTTCGTACCCGTTACGGTCATTACGAATTTCTAGTCATGCCGTTCGGTCCAACCAACGCACCAGCGGTGTTCATGGACTTAATGAACCGAGTGGTAGACCCTACCTGGATAAATTCGTGATCATATTCGTCAATAATATTCTTATCTACTCGAGAACCAAGGAGGATCACGCGAAACACTTGAAACTCGTCCTAGAACTCCTCCGAGATCTGAAGCTGTACGCCAAATTCCCTAAGTGTGAATTTTGGCCCCGAGAAGTACATTTCCTTGGTCACATGGTTAACCAAGAAGGGACCCATGTGGATCGGCTAAGTTAGAAGCGATCGAGAAATTCTCGAAGATCGCTAGGCCACCGTCCCCGACACTCCATTTACCTAGAACGACAAAGGGTAACGGCACAATTTGGGTAATTGTGGACCGTTTAACTAAGTCTGCTCACTTCTTGTCGATTCGAGCAACCCACTCGATGGTGAAGCTCGCAACAATCTACACCAACGATATCATCTCTCGCCACGATACACCTCTCCCCATCATTCCTGACAGATAGCCGTTTCGCATCTCGCTTGCGGAACGCGCTTCAGAAATCCCTCGAAACGCGATTCGACCTCAGCACCGCCCTCCGGCCGACGGTCAGTGCGAATGGACGATCCAAACACATGATGATATGCTTAGGACATGTGTAGTTGACTTTGGAGGAAGTTGGGATACTCACCCCCATTGGTCGAGTTTCTGTACGACAACAGCTACCATGCTAGCATTACGTGAGCCCTGTTCGAGGCTCTATATGGACGCAAGTGCCGATCGCCGCCTGGTGGCCTGAAGTCGGAAACCGACAGCTTACAAGGCTCGACATTGTTCAAGAAACCATCGACAAGATCACCACCATCAGGGAGCGATTGAAGACGTCCCGTACTCGGCTAAAGAGCTACGCCGATAACTGAAGAAACCCCTCGAATCCCAAGTCGGCGACCGAGTTCTTCTCAAAGTATCGCCATGGAAAGGGGTAGTTCGCTTCGGGAAAACGCGGTAAACTAAGGTCGAGGTACACCGGACCGTTCGAAGTATCGAGCGCATTGGTCCCGTAGCTTATCGACTCCAACTCTCGCCTGTTTTTTTTCCAATGTTCTTAACGTGTTCCATGTCTCACACTTGAAAAAGTGCTTTTCGGATGAGACCATCGTCATCCCACTCGACGAGGTCAAAATCGACAACAAGCTCAATTTCTTCGAGGAACCGCTTGAAGTCGTAGACCGAGAGGTCAAACAACTCCGGCAAAGCCGCGTTCCCATCGTCAAAGTTCGTTGGAACTCTCGACGTGGTCAGGAATTCACGTGAGAACGTGGAGACCAGATACGTCAAAAGCATTCACACTTATTCAAAGACACTTCCACCTGATGTGACGAGTCAAATTTCGGGACGAAATTTCTTTCAACCCGGGGATGATGTGACAACCGTCCAAAACTCAGGTAATTCCTTCAGTTACTTTCTCGGTTCGAATCTCTCGTTACTCTTTTGTGTTCATATTGTTCTAGTTCGCAAACTTTTATATCCGTATTTTTGTCGGAACCAATATCGGAACAACTCTCGGAATCAAATTATAAGTCCTAATACCAAGAAAATCACCTATTGAACTTTCCTAAGTCCATAACAAATCATAATTAAGAACTTTCAATTAACAAAAGGTCCAACGAAGCAATAACGCAAAAACGAAAATCAGGAATTCCGGAAAACAGCCCGGTGCGCAGCACCCCTTGTTGGGTGCGCAGCACCTGGCTCCAGAATTTTCAAAATGTTACATTTTTAGTCCTTTTCCTCGTTTTACACCACCACCACCCAATTCCACCAATCACAAACGACCCTTTACTGATTTTTACCAGTCCCTAAGTCCAGAATTAACTCCCTACCTATTTCATTTTCATTTTTTCATTTTATTTAATCCAAAACACACACTAGTTTACACCTAGTTTACAAACTCTCTCTTCCTCTCTATTTTCTCTCTAAAACTCAAGGCAAACCAGTGACATTACACCATTAAAAACCATTTCTAAACCATACAAATCGTCCATATCATCCAAGAAGCTAAAGGAAACAAAAGATTTCGGAAAAGGACCACCGTTGTGCAAAGATTTTTGAAGATCAAATCCGGCCAAAACTCATCATCCAAGCTTTTCCTCGGTAGATTTCATTCTTTTCACTATTTTTACATAAATAATCAGTTGCATGAAAGATCAAACGGTTGAAAATGTGTTTTATACAAATCTTTGACTTTATGGTCAAAAACGTTTTTAAATCGAAACACTCTTTAAATCCACGAATCTGTGAATAAAAATGTTTTAGAAACTGTTGAAATGATGTTTTGGATGATATTTACTAATTGCATGTACAATCTAAACAACAAAAACGAATATTTGTAGAGATTATGTCATTTATATATAAAAAACGATTTTTGTCTAAATAGCACCTAGATCTATGATTTTGTGGCTAAAAGTTGTTTAGAAACTGTGAAACATCATATTATAAAGTATCTACTGGTTGCATGTCGAAATCAATAAGTCACAAAACGTTTTTAGCAAGAAAAACACAAAACGGGAAATGGACAGCAGCTGGTGCGCAGCACCAGTGCTCTGGTGCGCAGCACCGAGCTGCTGTTCCCCCGAAAATTGTCGTTTTAACTCGTTTTAAGATCATGGTTATATTCTGGATTTTTACCGCTATCATTTTTAGACTGAGATGGACAAGACTAATAACTTTGGTGGGAGCGGAAGTGACGATATAATTTTTGGGCATGAAATTTGGGCGCGGAAGCGCTGCCCAAATTTCCCTAGAAATTATAAAATCACTTCAGTAAGCAAAAGCACTTAAGACGTAATAATCAAAAACAATAAACTTTCGGACTAAATGCAACGTTAATCGCTTCGGACCAAATTTTCGGAACAATATTGGACTTAACACTTATTTACAACCAAAAGCTACCTAATCTCAATTACAAAGTAACTCAATAAAATGTTAACTTTTGGATAATCTTGGTAATTCTTAGGCATTCCGTGATCCCCGGCTCCTTTCCGACCGATTTTCCGTATTCGTTATCTTCGCAAACAGTGAGTTACAACCCCACTTTTATTTATTGTTTTACATAACTTTTGGGGGAAACATGAGATCTAAATGAACTTTGGAACTATTATGAATTCTTGCAACGTTTTATTACTATTGAACTCTTATTGAACGTTTTGTGGAACTTACATGCGAAAACAGTTTTAATTGCCCGTTTGGCATACAATAAACTAAATGGTTTGCCACCCTTTTTCGGCTTAATGGTTAGCCACCTTTAATCGTCTTATTGGTTCGAATCTGTGATAAACTTACTTTATGCCACTCGGCACCCGTATGAATTTTGATTAATCGTATAACTAACGTGACTCTTGATGAGAATATAACGCGATTCGTAAGTGCCTCTCGACTAATAGTGCTCGGTTTCTTTACATACTTCTAGCTTGTTTAAGCCGCTTAGTATGAGTATCAGTACTTAGGAAACCATCATTTCTCACTTAGGTGTTGACCTAAGTACATATCACTCGGATCCTTACTTAGGTGTTAGCCTAGGTACACTTTAGTGTTAGCCAAATTCTGTATTAAGATCTTAATCGTTTCAACTTGGGTGTTAGCTCAAGTGCTCATCAATCGATTGATCTTGGATGTTAGTTCAAGTGTTTATTCATCGATTGATCTTGGATGTTAGTCCAAGTGTTTTCTCACTCGAAATCTTGGGTGTTAGCTCAAGTACTTATTTTTCCCGATTGGTATAGAGCGTTACCTCAAATACCCGCTACTCGACGGTTCATCTATTCGTGAACACTTAGGTTATATTATGCCAAGTAGTCGTTATACATGATTTCAATCAATAGTTTATTTCTCTTGCGCGTATATGGATATACGATCTCCGCAACTCTCCTTAAACAAATTTTACGGATCGAACTATCTTTTGAGTAACTTTTTTTGGATCGAAACATTCCTTTAAGTATTGTCCTACTTTTAGGAACTTTTAAGTATTGATATACTTAACCTAAACCTTTTTAGTCGAGGACTAGAAAACTGTAACTCACTCACTA
This sequence comes from Senecio squalidus, assembly GCA_910822075.1. Taxonomy (NCBI): domain Eukaryota; kingdom Viridiplantae; phylum Streptophyta; class Magnoliopsida; order Asterales; family Asteraceae; genus Senecio; species Senecio squalidus. The sequence continues at coordinate 23,881,344 of CAJVGC010000582.1, forward strand.
CTTTATTGTAGTTGACATTTGATCTCTTGTTTCAGGAAACGCAATGTAAGGACGTTAAGTGCATACCTCTTGTGATGGGTCAGGAAGGTCACGTGATTAAGAATCGGGAAGACCTTATTTATTTACTCTGGGAATTGTCTTTTGAAGTTTTTACATAAGCTATCGTGGTTGTACTGTATTGTTAAATACTTGGTTATCTTTGAACCTTGTAAACGTTTTCTGACTTCAATGACTTAAAAACCGTTTGTATTTATTATATCTCGTGTAATGATATCTTTGCTCTTCACATCTCGTGTTTCCGCTTTAGCGGGGTGTGACAGTTCATAAGTTTAATTCAAGTACAAGTACAAAGTTTCCAAAACAAATTCCCAAAATAGAAAGGTCTTTCCCAAAGTGCGCCTCACGTAACCATAGTGATCCTTCCTTGCCATGCATTCCAACACTTACACTAATTTCCTGAAACATAAGATAAAGTGTCAACTACATAAAGTAGTGAGTGAGTTACAGTTTAGAGTTTCGATAAAGTTTCCAAAAATAGAAAGTACACGAAAATAGTGACGTCATAAGCAAAAGGAACGGAGCGACGTTAGAACATATATGTGAATAGTAAAAGGTTTGTACACACGCAAGTAAAATAAATAAATAAATAAAACTCGTATAAATAAAGTTGTAGCGGAATCCAGGCGCTAAAAAGGTATTTGCGTAGGGAGTATGTGTTTAACTAAATAGTAACTCGTATCAATCACTTGGCATAATATAAATAGTAAGCATACACTAAACCGATTGTGTGGTCCTGATCTAGCCCAAAAATGTTTCAATAAGTTTCCAACTGAATCTTAGTAATATGTACTTGGGTCGCTAGCCCTGAGTAAGGAGTGACCGCTCCTAAGTATCGATACCCATAATACTAACGGCTATTGCTAATAGTGTATAAAGTTCCTGAACCAAAAACGGGGCAAATGAACAAAGTTTCCAAAAGTAGCAGTAAGCACTTACGGGTTTATATATTCATGAAGGATTGGTCGCTAACAAGTATCCTAAATTTAGTTAACCGGCTAAGGCATCAACACATATACGCATAATAGTTTCACAAGTTTCCAAGTTTCCCAAAGTTCAAAGTTTCATAAGAGTTTCAAGTTTCGTACAAGTTTCCAAAGTTTACGAGTTTCATGAGTTTTAAAATGTTTCAAGTTTCCAAAGTTTCAATAAGTTTCAAAAGTACCAAGTTTCACACAAGTTTCCAAATGGTTCAATAAAGTTTCAAAAGTACCAAGTTTCCAAATGTTTCAACAATTCGCAAATAGTTTCAAAGTTACAAGCATATAATCTTATGTTTCCCCCAAATAATGTTTAAAAGAACAAAAGTAAAACAAAGTGGGGTTGTAACTCACGGTTTGCGAAGATAAAAGGTACGAACTAGCACAAAAGAAGCGGAACGCGTCGGGAATCACAAACGACCTAAAACACCGGAAAGTTGTACAAGTTTTATTAGTACAATTGAGTTATGTTAAGTTTCAATTCAACATTTTAATTTCCAAATTTCTTATACTTAGATTCTGTCCCAAAAAGATTATTACGGAAAGTTTATAAGGTTTATGCGTTCGTGTACGTTTTATAGTCCGATAAGTCCAATTATGTCCAAAAGTGTCCAAGTTCAAAGTTAACGTGATTAAGTTATAGAACCCTTAAGTTACTGAAGTTGGTGTATATTTTACGGTGAAATTTGGGCAACGCTTCCGCGCAATAAAATTATGTCCATTTTCAAATCACTTTCCCGCTTTAAAATACACATTATAATCATTATGAACGATAATACACATGTTTCAATTCCAAAAAGCTTTTCCAACCAATTATTTACCAAAAACAGTAAGCTCTTCAAAACAAATATTATGTGACAAATTATTTTAGCTCGTTTTTACGTTTAAAGCTTTTAAAACGACAAAAATAGTGAACAGCAGCATTCAGGCGGCGGCTGGAGGTACTCAGCCATCGGCTGGACTTTAGCCGTGTGCTGGAATCCTTCAGCCGCCGGCCAAAAGCCTTCGGCCAGTTTCAAGATTGCTTTATTTTCCGATTTTTAGCTTGTTTAACAGTTAGATTCGACATGCAAACTGATATTTATCAAATATATGTATTTTTAGAGTCAAAACACTGTTTCTTTTAGATTTATATGTTAAAAATGTAGATCTATCATAAAAACTCGTTTTTAAGCAAGAAAACGTTTTAAATCTTTGTAAAAACATATTTTCATTTTATGGATCTTACATGCAACCGATTATTTATGTAAAAAGAGTAAAATAAAGAAGTTCTACCGGAGGAAAAAGCAAGGTGATGGTTTGGATGAGATTTAGCTCCAAAAACTTCTTGAAAACCCGATTTAAACCCTTCCTTTTTGCTACCCTTTACTCTTGGAACGTTTTGTGTATGATTTTTGTGGATGGATTTGTGTTTTTAGGACTGATAATAGTGAAATATTTCTGCTTTGTTTGAGTGTTCTTGAGAGGGAGTAGAGAGAGTTTAGAGTGAGAGAGATTAGTGTGTGTGTGTTAGTTTGAATTGTGATGGAAAATGAAATGTGAGTGGGATTAGGGGGGAGGGACTGGTCTTGGGGGTCACAAATGCCAGTTATTTCTGCCCAGTCCCGAGTTATAAAGTTGGTCCAATGAGCTTTCATGCAAAAATGAGTCATCGTCCAGCTGGACAGCGGGATTCAGCCGCCAGCTGGATTGAAAATCCAGCTTTTTGACGTTTTAAGTTTTCCGTTATAATTAGTTAGGGACTAGAATCTTTTTGGTTTCCGTTATGAACTTAGTCAAGTTCTTGTATTGTTTATTTGGTGTTAGGATTTATAAATTGATTCCGACTTTTGGTTCCGACAATAAAAGACACAATA
>CAJVGC010000582.1:23884336-23900613 GCA_910822075.1 Senecio squalidus
CAGGAACTCGTTCGGTTATTCCATCGACGAAATTCTCCAGTTACTCGTTTATCATGTTCACTCGTGTGACAATCGTCCCATGTTCGGGGAAATCCTTCAGTTACTTCCTCGGTTCGAATCTTTCGTTACTCTTTTGTGTTCTTATCGTTCTAAGTTCGTAATTACTATATCCGTATTTTGTCGGAACTAGTGTCGGAATAACTTCCGGAATCAAATTATAAGTCCTAATACCAATAAAATCACTTTTTGAACTTTCCTAAGTTCATAACTAATCATACTTAAGAACTTTCAATTAACAAAAAGGTCCAACGAAGCAATAACGCGAAAACGAAAAATAAAAATCTCGGAAAATTGCCCGGTGCGCATCACCCCTTGGCTGGGTGCGCAGCACCTGGCTCCAGAATTTCAAAAAAATTACATTTTTAGTCCCTTTCTCGTTTTACACACTCACCACCCACATTGACCAATCAAAAATCGACTCTGGGTCTGTCATTACTGCATTTCCTTGTCCCAAGAGCAGATTTACAACACTCTACCTATTCATTTTATTTTTCATTTATCAAAAATCAAAACACACACTAAAAACACACACACACATAATTTTCTCTCAAAACTTCCTTCCAAGTTCTTCATTCCCAGAAACATTACACCACTAAAAATCATTTCTAAACCATACAAATCGTTCATAACATCCAAAGAAGCTAAAGGAAACAAAAGATTTCAAAAAGGACCACGGTTGTAAAGATTTTGAAGATCAAATCCGACCAAAAACTCATCATCCAAGCTTTTGCTCCGGTAGATTACCTTCTTTTTACTACTTTTACATAAATAATGAATTCCATGTAAGATCTAACGGTTGAAAAATGATTTTTATACAAATCTTTGACTTTTATGGTCAAAAACGTTTTTAATCGAAAAACCCTTTAAATCCACGAATCTGTGGATAAAAATGTTTTAGAAACTGTTAAAATGAGGTTTTGGAAGATAATAACTAATTGCATGTGCAATCTAAACAACAAAAACGAGTTTGTGAAGATTTATGTCATTTTTATACAAAAACGATTTCCACCTAAATAATACTTAGATCTATGATTTATGTGGATAAAAGTTGTTTAGAAACTGTGAAAACACCATTTTATAAAGTATCTACTAGTTGCATGTCGAAATCCTTAAGTCACAAAACGTTTTTAGCAAGAAAAACACAAAACGGGAAACGGACAGCAGCTAGGTGCGCCGCACCTGTGCCCAGGTGCGCAGCACCGAGCTGCTGTTCACCCGAAAATCGTCGTTTTTACTCGTTTTAAGTTTACGTTTGCATTCTGGACTTTTACCCTATCAATTGTGGACTGAGATAAATAAAATTAATAACATTGGTGATTTACTTTGGACTCTTTGGACTATTTCGGACTATATTATATGTATTATTGTGTTTTAGGTAATTTGTGAACGGAAGTGATTGTGTAATTTTTGAACATGAAATTTGGGCGCGGAAGCGCTGCCCAAATTTCCCTAGAAATTATAAAACCACTTCAGTAAGCAAAAGCACTTAAGATGTAATAATCAAAAACAATAAACTTTCGGACTAAACAACGTTTATCGCTTCGGACCAAATTTTCGGAACAATATTAGACTTAACCATTAATTACAAACAAAAGTCACACGATATCTTCCATACATAAAGAACATAATAAGAAGTTAACTTTTTGAATTATATTGGTAATTCTTAGGCATACCGTGATTCCCGACTCCTTTCCGACCGCCTCCGAGTTCAATTCTCTTCGCAATCCGTGAGTTACATCCCCACTATGTTTTACTTTTTATACTTTTCAACATTATTTGGGGGAAACATAAGATCATGTTTTGTAACTTACAAACTTTACTTGCGAACTATTGATATTTTCTTGAAATGTGATCTAAACTTTGAATCTTTGAAACATTTTAACTTTGAATCTTTGAAACATTTTAACTTGAATCTTACAATCTATCATGTGTATTTGTGTTAATGCCTTAGCAGGATAACTAAACTAGGATGCTTGTTAGTAGCCAATCCTTGATGGATATATAAGCCCGTAAGATCTCTTGAATGTTTTTAGTATCCTTAATTAAATGCCCGTTTTAGTATCTCTCTCTCTTATACACTATTAGCAATAGCCGTTAGTCATATGGGTATCGATACTTAGGAGGGGTCACTCCTTACTCAGGGTTAGCGTCCCAAGTACATATTACTACCTCACTCATTGAATCACTTATTTAAATATTTTTGGGCTAGTTTTCTCGACCATACAATCGGTTTAGTGTATACTTACTACTTATATTATGCCAAGTGATTGATACAAGGTACCTTTAGTTAAGTTAAACACATACCCCATACGCATATACTTATTTTAGCGCCTGATCCCGCTTAACATTATTTTAGCGCCTGATCCCGCTTAACATTATTTTAGCGCCTGATCCCGCGTAACATTATTTTAGCGCCTGGTTTCCGCTATAACTACTATGCGAGTTTATTTACTCACTTTACTCGCTTACTTATAAACTTTTACCATCTACCTTCTATTTTTGGTAACTTTCTATTTTTGGGTAACTTTCCATTTTTGGTAACTTTCTATTTCTGGTAACTTACTATTTTTGGGAACTCTTTCAAATCCTAAACTGTAACTCACTCACTACGTTTTGTAGTTGACACTTTATCTTATGTTTCAGGAAATTAATGTAAGCATTCGGAATGCATGGCAAGGAGGGTCGATATGGTCACGTGAGGCGTTTAATGGGAAAGACCTTCATATTTTGGGAATTTTCTTGTTTAAAACTTGTATTTGCACTTTAAGTTAAATCGTGAACTACTTGGTTGCTTTTGAAATGTTGTATCTTGAACCATTTAAATTTTTAATGGAAATGACTTAAATCGTTTATAATTGCTCATGACCGTGTAATGATATTCCAGCTCTCACGCCCCGTGTTTCCGCTTTAGCGGGGTGTGACAGCAAAAGCACCTAAGGCCTAATAATCTAAAATGGTAAATCGGACTTTTGGACAAAAACAATACAATTGCCTTTTCGGACTAATCTTAACTATACTTGACTTTGACACTTAAAGTTTAATAAAGTTTATCTATATTATTATATAAGAACATAATAATATAACAACTAATTAAACTATCTTGGTAATTAATAGGCAATCCGTGATTTCCGGCTCTCATATTCCGACCAAGTTTCCAAGTTCTCGTTCTCTTCGCAATCCGTGAGTTACAACCCCTTGTTTTACATATTTTACATGAATTTGGGGGAAACATAAGATTAAATGCATTTTATGCCTTATGAAATAAATTGCAAAATATCAAACTTTGACTTTTGATCTATCAAACTATGATTTTTGACTTATCAAACTTTGACTTTTGGACGTATTTGAATTTATTGAACAACTAATTGATCTCTTATGCGTAAATTATTTGACCTTACTTAAACTTATTAGTTCTCTCTCTCTTGACTAAACTAATTATTGATGCTTGTATACGTAACCAACCCTTGATGGAGCTATAACATGTTTCTTAAGTGATAGATCTTACTCTCTCTCTTTTAAATAAAACTACTTAGTGCCCGATGTTTCTGTTTCTCTGACATTCACACTATTAACTACTTAGCCGTATAGTAATTATGAGTATCGATACTTAGGAAAGAACCGTTCTTTGCTTAGATGGCAGTCTAAGTACATATTACTAAGTTCTGTTTAATTTCCCGTTTGAGAGGCGGGGAGTTGGGGCCTCACGGTTGGATAATCGGATTAGTGTGAACACTTAAGTTATAGATGCCAAGAGGTTGATACAAGAAAATCTAATTAGTTACTTACGCATAAACTTATAAACTTTTAGCGATTGCTATCCGTTTCTACTATTTGACTAAATTTGACTCCATTTGGTCTTTACAAACTTAGGGCACCAGTTCGCCCGTTACTTAGACTTTAAAGTATATAAATTTTAAGCGACTTTTCTCCGCTAATCTCCTTTATGGAAACCTCTACTTTTATATGCTTTACTTACATTTTGGTCGATTATTTAAACTGTAACTCACTCACTGCGTTTTCGTAGTTGACACTTTATCTTATGTTTCAGGAAATTAGTGTAAGCACGTGATGCATGGCATGGACGGGTCGAGGCGGTTGTGTGAGAACCTTATTGGGGAAAGACTTGGCCATTTATTTTGGGAATTTTAAATGAAACTTATTTGTCGTGTAACAATGTTCTAAACTATCGTATCTTGGTCTTTTGAATGGATTGTAAACACTTTTATTTTTAATTAATGACTCGATGACCGTTATGTTTTATATGACCTGTGATATGATTTTCCAGCTCTTCACATTCCGTGTTTCCGCTTTAGCGGGGTGTGACACTATGTCCAAAAATATCAACCACTTTCCCGCTTACAAAACACATATACATACATAACGTTTTTAAACATGTTTATTTTAGCCAATTAACTCCAATACAAGTCACCAATATGTTCATTTTTACCAAACTCAGTCCCAAATGTCAAGTCTCAAAAGTCAGATTGCGTAACCAAGTTTTAAACGGCCAAAACGACGATTTTCGGGAAGGACAGCAGGCCGGTGCTGCGCACTGTGCAATAGGTGCTGCGCACCACCTGCTGTCTTTTTCCCGTTTTGTGTTTTTCTTGCCCAAAATGATTTGTTACCCAAAGATTTCGACATGCAATCAGTAGATACTTCATAATATAGTATTTTTACAGTTTCTAAACAACTTTTATCCACCAAAAACATAGATCTAAGTATTATTTAGTTAAAAATCGTTTTTGTATAGAAAGAGTTATAAATCTTTATAAAAACTCATTTTTGTGCCATGGATCATCCATGCAATTGGTAAAATCAGTAAATAAAGTAAAATGAAGGATTTCTACCGGATGGAATGGCTTGGATGATGTTTTAGAAGTGTTTTGAGCTCCAAAAATGGTGAGAATGCTGTGAAACCGAAATAACTTTGATTCCCTTGCTTCCTCTTGAGGTAAAAACGTTTTTAGATGGTGATTTTAATGGATTTAGTGGCTGTACTTTCTGGTTTTAATGGAGGTTTTAGAGAGAAGTTAGAGAGAAGATGGAGAAAATATGTGTGTGTGTGTGTGTTTTATGTTTATAAAATGAAAGAAAGAAAAGAAAAAGAATCAAATGATGGTATGGGGGTTTGGGTTATGTAAAAATGCAGTAATAATGATTAAAAATCGGGTATAGTTGATTTGGTTTTTATAAAACCGAGGTAAGAAACAAAACTCAAGATTTTTTGGTATTTCACGTCCAGTGCGTCGCACTGGTGCTCTGTGCGGCGCACTGGTCAGTTTTCAGCATTTTCTGATTTTTCGCTTTTTTTTTACGTTTTGCTTCGTTGGACCTTTTCGTTAACTGAAAGTTCTTAATTATGATACGTTATGAACTTAGGAAAGTTCATTAGGTGTTTTTCTTGGTATTAGGACTTATATAAATTGATTTTGGTTGTGATTCCGACGCGGTCGCGGTTCCGGTTAATGAACAGTTAAAGACCATATAGACCAAAAGAGACATAGAGTATAAAATTGCACTTGAAATTGGACGGTTGTCACACAATTCCTCTTAGTTAAATCAATTGCTATTTTATTTATTTCTTTTTCTAAAGTATGTTCTCACAGAACTAAAACGTCCCCCATATTTTACTTGCTTTATTAGTTTAATTATATAATTTAAGATAACGAATAAAAATACACGTTCCCTGAGTTCGATCCGGACTTACTAAAATCTATATTATCGTACGATCAGGTACACTGCCTGTATTGTGTGTTAATTTACTTTAGTGAAATCCTTTTCTAAACTTTAAATAATTTTATGTTTTTAACCGTAGAATCACCATGCAAGTAGGAGACGAAAAAGTTGTCTTTAATGTTAATGATTCCATGGAATATCCTTCTGTAGTAGATGATACTTGTTATTATTTAAATGCCAATGACATTTCCGATGATGAGTTTGTGCAGATGTTACTGGAGGATGATCAAACTGATTCAATCATTACTGAAGGATGGAGTGGAGATTTTGAATCTGCAAAAGAGTTAGCTGAGTTTGATATGTTATTGGAGGAGGTCAAGTCTACATTGACTACCGACATGCAGGAAGCACACGAAGAAAAACCACCAGCTAAATCCAGCCGGCGGCTGCCCAAATCCAACCGGCGGCTGGGAGTGCCCAGACGGCGGCTGGACTGCCCAGTTCAGGGATTTCGGTTCACGGTGTTCCATGTTCACGAGCTGAGATAATGGAGATCAAAACATCGATTGAAGAACCACCCAAACTGGAGTTGAAACCACTTCCATCACATCTTGAGTATGCATATTTGCAAGGTACAAGTGACTTACCCGTTATAATTTCTTCTAACTTATCTTGTGGGGAGAAAGATCCTTTATTACACGTACTAAAAGCTCATAAGCAAGCTCTTGCATGGAAGATCACTGATATTCGGGGGATTAATCCATCATTTTGTACGCACAAAATACTAATGGAGACAGACTTCAAGCCGGTCGTTCAACCGCTTCGACGTTTAAACCCGAAGGTGAAGGATGTGGTGAGAAAGGAAATTATCAAGTTGCTGGATTCGGGACTCATATACCCAATTTCTGACAGTCCATGGGTGAGTCCGGTGCATGTGGTTCCGAAAAAGGGCGGTATGACAGTCGTTGCCAACGAGAAGAATGAGCTGATTCCTACACGAACGGTAACAGGGTGGCGTGTATGCATTGACTACCGAAAGTTGAATGACGCCACAAGCAAAGATCATTTTCCTTTACCATTTGTTGATCAAATGCTTGAACGGTTAGCCGAGAAAGCTTTTTATTGTTTCTTAGATGGTTTTTCAGGTTACTTCCAGATTCCCATTGAGCCGGAGGATCAAGACAAGACCACCTTCACGTGTCCCTTTGGCACGTTTGCATATCAAAGAATGCCATTCGGTCTGTGCAATGCACCTGCTACATTTCAGCGGTGCATGATGGCAATCTTTCACGATATGGTGGAGCAATTTATGGAGATCTTTATGGATGACTTTTCGGTCTTTGGAGATTCATTTGATTCGTGTATGGATAACTTGGAGAAGATGTTGGCGAGGTGTGAACAATCCAATCTGGTGCTTAACTGGGAGAAGTGTCATTTTATGGTCCGCGAAGGGATTGTTCTAGGACACAAAATCTCAAGTGTGGGGATCGAGGTGGATCAATCAAAAATTGAAGCTATTTCGAAACTACCCCCACCAACGAATGTCAAGTCGGTAAGAAGTTTCCTAGGTCACGCAGGTTTTTATAGACATTTCATTAAAGATTTTTCTACAATTGCGCGACCTATGAATCAACTTCTAGAAAAAGATTGTAAATTTAATTTTTCTTCATCTTGTTTAACTGCATTTAACATTTTGAAAGAAAGATTGATTTCAGCACCGATTATGACTAGTCCCAATTGGGATTTACCGTTTGAGCTTATGTGTGATGCGAGTAACTACGCGGTAGGAGCAGTTTTAGGACAACGGATTGAGAAAAGATTTAAACCCATTTATTACGCAACCAAAACCCTTACAGATGCGCAGGAAAATTACACCACCACGGAAAAAGAATTGCTCGCTGTTGTTTTTGCTTTTGATAAATTTAGATCTTACTTAATCATGTCTAAAACTATTGTATTTACTGACCATTCTGCTTTGAAATTTCTTTTTAGCAAAAAGGATGCCAAACCACGATTACTCCGCTGGATTTTACTTTTACAGGAATTTGATATTGAAATTCAGGACAAGAAAGGAGCGGAGAACTTGGCGGCGTGTCATTTGTCTAGGTTGGAAAACCCGGAATTAGAGACGTTGGATGAGTCGGTGATACGGGATACTTTCCCCGATGAAGCACTAGTGACGGTAAAAGTAGGTGATGACGTACCTTGGTTTGCTGATTTTGCTAATTACTTGGTTGCCAAAACCCTTCCCACGAATAAATCTTATCAGCAAAAGAAGCGATTCTTTGCTGATTTGAAACATTATTTTTGGGAAGACCCGTTTTTGTTTCGTGCTTGTGCAGATGGCGTAATTCGGAGATGTGTTGCTGGTGAAAAAAAGACAAGATTTTACGCCATTGCCATTCGGGACCTGTAGGAGGACATCATGGGGCGAACTTCACAGCCAAACGTGTTTTTGATGTCGGTTTCTATTGGCCATCGGTGTACAAGGATGCTCACGAATTTGTGAAGAAATGTGACGCTTGTCAACGGACCGGTAACATTTCTTCGCGCGATGAGATGCCACAAACGGGCATCCAGGTATGTGAAATTTTCGATGTATGGGGTATTGATTTTATGGGACCCTTTCCTTCAAGTCGGGGAAATAAATATATTTTAGTAGCCGTCGATTACGTATCAAAGTGGGCCGAAGCAAAAGCTTTACCCACAAATGATGCGCGAGTCGTCGTCAATTTCTTAAAACAATTATTTTCCCGATTTGGTACCCCTAAAGCTTTAATTAGTGATAGAGGTACACATTTTTGCAACGCCCAACTTGAGAAGGTATTGAAAAGATATGGTGTAAACCATAAGTTTTTAACAGCTTATCACCCCCAAACAAGCGGACAAGTCGAGGTTACTAACCGAGGGTTGAAGCGCATTTTGGAAAAGTCAGTCGGAGCAAATCGTAAGGATTGGTCCGATAAGTTAGACGATGCTCTTTGGGCGCATAGGACTGCATTTAAAACTCCTATTGGTTGTACTCCTTATCGTTTAATTTATGGTAAAGCTTGTCACTTACCCGTTGAAATTGAGCACAAGGCCTATTGGGCTTTGAAAGGTGCAAATATGGAAATGATACCTGCTGGGAAGAACAGGTTCCACCAAATACAAGAATTGGACGAGTTGCGCGTGAACGCATATGAGAACTCGGTATTTTACAAGGAACGGACGAAGAAATGGCACGATAAGCGTATCAAGACGGATAGGAACTTCATCGACGGCGATATGGTTCTACTCTACAATTCCAGATTGAAGTTATTTCCGGGGAAATTACGGTCAAGGTGGTCGGGGCCATATATCGTCCTAGATGTATTCCCTTACGGTACAGTGGAAATTGCCAACGAAAAGGGCGATAGTTTTAAGGTGAATGGGCACAGATTGAAGAAATATTATGCCGATGGACGTCACAACCAGTTTGACTTGTTTGGAGACGACGAGGAGCTCGCTCTCCATGAACGTGACGGTTAACAAACGTGGTTTGAGTCGAGCTTAACGACTCTTCAATAAACAAATAGTGCTTACGGGAGACAACCCGCTTCTTTTCCTTTTATTTTATTTTGTTCAGAAAAATTAAAAAAATACAAAAAAAATCAGAAAACAACAAAAAAAATACAAAAACATACAAAAAACAACAAAAAAAACAAAAATATATGTACACTACGTGTTTTTTCTCTTTTAATCTTTGATTTTTTGTTTCAGGTTCACTTAGTTCATCATATGAGAGCTGCTAAACATGTCGGCAACCAGGTTAGATCGTGTTAAACCACCGAACGAAAAAACAATATTTTTTGGAACAGAAAGTTTTAGCCGGCGGCTGAATATTTTGGCCGGCGGCTAAACGCCAGACGGCGGCTCAAAATTCCAGCCGCCGGCTGGATACCAGGTTTTTGAAAAATATATATACCGTTTTTTTTTTCCATAATTCACACACACTTATCTTCACACATACAACCGGCGGCTGAGAATTCACCATCGATTTTTTCGTCCGATTTTCTTCAATTTTTCACTTCCATTTCTAATTCAAGCACCAAGGTATGATTTCTACACTCCTCTTTATTGTTTTTCTTTGATTTTTCATGAAGAACACAAATTGGGGGTTTTCTAATCCGAAATTGTTATGGCTTAATTTTACAATTAATTGCTAGGATTCACTCCTTAGATGATTTGTATGCTTAGGCCTTGTTCAATTTTCGATTTCCATGGTTTAATTTTGTTTAGAAGTAATTGAAAAATTGGGGTTTTTGCTAGAAAATTGTGACTTAGTAATGCGACAATCAGTTAATAGGTTTCACCTTTGTCACTAATTGTTGGTTCAATTGAGGTTACAATCAAATTTCTATGTTTTAATTGACAAAAATGTGTATGTTTAAGTGAAGTTTGGGTGGACAATTGATTTCTTGGTAAGATTTAGTTGTTGACCTTTGAATTGGGATTGATAGATTCATTATGTGGTTTAGCAAAACAGCAAACGTACTCTGTTAAAATCCTTGGTTTAAATTGGGGAGTGGTAGTTGTAAAAGTTACTGCAGTTTCGAGCAAATGACAGCAACACAGCAGCAGACCTGGGCATTTAGCCGGCGGCCCAAATTTTCTGTGTGAAAAAAAATGTTTTTTGTTTCGGCCTGTTTTGCGACTTTCTATTTTTCCTCGCTGTTCTACCTTACTAATAAGGTTGTTTTGATTTGTTTTGTGCAGAATATGGCCGACGAAAATGCTCAAATTGAGATTCCACCTCATGTCCCTCTTTTTGATCCTAATCACCCTTACCTGCAAGTACCTATTAGGCGTGACATTACTCAAAACAGGCGGGCAGAGATTCAAACCAAATTGGACTCCATGCTAAATTACCCGGTCTTTGCTCCTTCAGGTATTGATTGGGATTTTCTGAACACGGTGATAGCCCATGATTCCCGTTTTGCATCTGGTGCTGCCGAGTTAGAAGACATGCTCGAAGTCACTTATGGGACGTTTATATGCCGAGCTTGGGATAGGTTATTTCGTATTAATGAACCGATCTATATTGAGGCCACTTATGAGTTTTACAGTTCCTTCGCTTTCAATCATGCTAACCCCGATCCAAACGCAAAGACAGTTTCGTTTCTATTAGGGGGTGAATTTAGAAAGTTGACGCTTGCAGAATTTGGGGAAGCTCTAGGGTTGTTTGATGAGGCCGATTTGGCACACCCAGACTTCAATGACTTCATGGTATCCGGGATTACCACTCCCGATTATTCAGAGAACGCGGCCACGTGGTCCACGATCGCTAACGGAGTATTAACGGGCGAACGTGCCCCGTTCTACACTAATATTCGTGACCCGAAAGTTCGGGCTATTTTTGCGATGGTTTGTTTATACGTCATTGGCCGCAAATCTGGGATTGAGAAGTGCCATAAGGATGAGATGTTTATTCTGGGTTGCATTGTGCAGAAACGGGTCGTCAATGTTTCGTTTATTTTGGATCGATGGATGACTCAGATACTTAAGGGAGCACGGCCCGGCAGTGTTATTCGAGGAGGTCACTTTGTCACCGTTCTTGGTGATAATTTAGGGTTACGTGGAGCGGGATTTGATCGTTGTACTACCTTGGCACCAAGGATGTGACTCTTCGGGGCGGCTTGGTTTAAATCTGCAGGTATAGTGGTTAAATTTACAGCACCAGAGAATTATGTGACTTATCGATGGGCCGAAATTAAACGGGCGAGTGGGGCGAGTAGTAGTCGAGTTGTGGAGGAGCCGAATGATGAGGAAATTCCACCGGTACAGGAAATGGACTTGAATGCTCAGATTGCTGCGTTGACATCTAGCATGGGGCAGATGTCGACTAGGTTCGACACTTTTGCCGACCGTATGGAGGATCGTTACTACGATCTTAACTCCAACATTAGCATGGTCAGTAACCAGGTTGGGCATTTTCAGAACGAGTTTGAGAGTCGCAGCCGATATCAGGACGAGATGATGTATCAGTATCATCAGCGGGCTGGAATTAATTATCAGACTTATGATGGGTCCTTTCATAGTTTTGGCGATTCAGCTCCTACGGACCAGGACATGGACCAGGACATGCCCTCCTCCTCATCGACGTTTTCTGATCGCCATCATCTGTGGTCTGCTCCACACTACTCTCCTCTGACCGAGGCTCAGCGCCAGCAGGACGAAGAGGAGCAACGAGCCGTGCAGGAGCGTCAGAGGCCATACTGGCCATTGTGGTGATATATGATTTGTGGTTCTTATGTATTGTTGGTTTGTTTGAGTGAATTATTTTTCTTATTTTATTTTTATCGTTATGGATTATTGTTTGAATTTGTGTAATGGATTTCTTATGTACTTTCAATTTTTGGTGCTTAATAAGTTTGTGCTTGTGTTTTCTCATTTTAGAATATCGCTGATTTTAGTGGCAGTAATGCCGAAATTTTAAATTTTCAATGGAGAGATACGCATATTTTTTTGAGGACGTTATGCTTTTACAGCCGTACATTCTTTCCACTGCTGTCTCCTTTCACGGAATATCGACATCTAAATGGGGGAGTTCTTTTTCTTCCTTTCTCTTTTTCTTTTTTCACTTATTCGTTGATTTTTTTTTTTTACAATGAGGACATTGTATTGTTTAAGTGTGGGGAAGGGGGTAGGAAAGAATCTATTTGTCCTTAGGAACATTTTTTGTGAAAATTTAAATTTTTTTGACATGCTTCGGTTAAAGTCTTTTAATCGTATTTGAAGTTTGCTTTTATTGGTTTGCACTTTATTCATAAATTTCTTGATACAATGTTTTTGTTTAAAGATTCTTATGCTATTTTGTCACAATCCAACATGAGCTAAACTCTTTAAGTGATTGCTTGGATTGTTGAACTTGGATCTATGTTTAATTAAGTTTATGTTTGAAATAATTGGTTTTTCCGTTATAATTTACGTTTAATCGCGATCCATGTTTATTCAAAGTCATTATAATTACTACTTAGCGTGATTGATGAAGTTATATCATAATTAACGTTCTTATAATTTTATCAGTTATTTACGATTATATAATTCATTAGATAATTGTAACTTGAGACTTAATTGAGATAGGCTAAGATATTAGTAATTTAATGAATTGAATGAACATGACAATTATATCAAAATTGAATAATTGAGACTTTTGTTAATTCGTAGTCGACAGGTTAAATTGTTAATAATAGTGACCTTAAAGCACAATTTAGAGTGGATAATCTAAGATAACTCTTGATGTACGATCATTCGTATGATCTTTCTCTAAAATTGTAGGATTAGATAACTCTAATAGGAAGTCTAATTATTATAGAAATCACAGTTAAACCAATCTAACATATTCTTATTATCCATGATCCAAGTAAAACGTAATTCCAAGTAATCACTGCTTTTTAATCTGATCAAATCTAAAGTCTTTTCGATACATCTTTTCATCCGCAATTCCACTTAGTTAAATCAATTGCTATTTTATTTATTTGTTTTTTCTAAAGTATGTTCTCACAGAACTAAAACGTCCCCCATATTTTACTTGCTTTATTAGTTTAATTATATAATTTAAGATAACGAATAAAAATACACGTTCCATGAGTTTGATCCGGACTTATTAAAATTTATATTATCGTACGATCAGGTACACTGCCTGTATTGTGTGTTAATTTACTTTAGTGAAATCCTTTTCTAAACTTTAAATAATTTTATGTTATAAAATACACATCAAAGTACAATTCAAGTGTTAACTACGAGAGACGTAGTTAGTGAGCTACAAAGTTTATGTATTCAAAGCGTTGACGCATAGCAATGCGTAAAGTATAAGTAATCAAAGAGTTGACGCATAACAATGCGTAAAGTATAAGCATTCAAGTGTTGACGCATAACAATGAGTAAAGTATAAGTATTCATGTTTTGACGCATAACAATGCGTAAAGTATAGTATTCAAAGTGTTGACGCATAGCAATGCGTAAAGTATAAGTATTCAAAGAGTTGACACATAGCAATGCGTAAAGTATAAGCATTCATGTTTGTAGGCATTAACCACATAGTGTACGGCTATGTGACAATCCTAAAGTATTACCCAATGATCGTTGCTAAGCCTATAGCCTACCTACTTAGAATTATGCACATCTGTTGTTAGCGTTGTGGTGAGGGTCTACCTACCCTAATAGCGCTATCCATAATTACTAACGGTCCTTTCCAAAGGGATTATTAGCAACTGTAGCGTTCCTCGTTGGAGTGTATGGGAATTTTAGTGGTATCTCACGTCCATGTTGTACAATGTCCGCAACATGACGATCGATGTTTAGTCATTGGCAAAAATAGTGTTTGTATCCTCAACATTGTTGGCAAAACCATCAACAATGCTGGCAAAATAGTTTTTGTAATAGTAATCAAGTATCAAAGCGTTTTGTTAAGCATTCAAAGCATGTTTCAGCTTAAATATAATATTTAAGCCCAAGACTCGCATTTCACCCTAAAATGTATTTAAAAGCATTTAAAAGAAGGGGTTTGTAACTCAGTGGTTGCGTAGAATCTAACGTGCTCGGAAAAGCTCGGAAGGTGCTCGGAATCACCGAAATCCTGATATATATCATGTTTTCGTGTAAGTATCATTACTAATTAATTATTATACTCGTTAGTCAACGAGATGCTTGTTTTTATAGTGTCATAGATATGTCTAACTAATAAGTTCAAGGTTACAAATTTTATAACGGATTGAATTAGTTTTCACAACCTGGTTACAGTTACGCAGCGTAACTGTAGTTCTGCAGCGTATCTGGTCTAGTTAAGCTTCCAATAGTTACGCCAGCGTAACTGTATAGTTACGCGGCATAACTGATAACAGTTTCTTTTAGACAGATACGTGAAATATCGAGCTTAAGGTTAAGTTTTACGGCGAATTTAATACGATTTCGTGACCTGATTTCAGTTACGTAACGTAACTGTAGTTACGCCAACGTCGCCGACGTAACTGTAGTTACGCTAGCGTAACTACAGTTACGTTAGCGAAACTGAGATCAGTTCCTCTATTTTGTCCAAAATCGTTTTCGTGTTGGAATTTCATATTTTGGTGGTGGATTTAGACATGTAATGATAGAAACACTATATTACCTTATAAGAGACAGTTTATGTCAAGTTTTTAAACACAAATTTGTCACACCCCCCTAAAGCGGAAACACGAGGTGCGAAGAGCAAGAGAATCATTACACGAGTTATAACAAAAGTCAACGGTTCAAGTCATTAAATAAAGTCTGAAAAGTTCCATGTTCAAAGACATAACTAAGATACATAATGTTTAAGACCACAAATACATAATAAAATGTTTGTTAAAAATTCCCAAAATAAAATAGGTCTTCTCCCGAATTACACTTCACATAACTTTCTTGACCCGCCCGAGCAATGCACTTCATGACTTACGCTTAGTTTCCTGAAACATGAGATAAAGTGTCAAACTACATAACGTAGTGAGTGAGTTACAGTTTATAAGTTCTTGACAACAGTTTCTACAAAAGTTCCGACAAGTATATATAAGTAGTAAGTTTTCTTGATAGAAAGATGAGCGGAAGAGTCGCTTAAAATATATATACTTTTAAAGTAGATCATAGACAAATAGATCAATATTTGGAAAAGTCAAGTTGCGGAGCAAGACGATAAATATAAGTTGTCATTACCTCAGCGGTGGAACAATCCACATGTGTAAGATGATAAGTATGGGTTGTCATTACCTCAGCGGTGGAACAATCCACATGTGTAAGACGAGAAGTAAAGGTTGTCATTACTTCAGTGGTGGAATAATCCACATGTGTAAGACGATAAGTATGAATATGCGTAAGTAAAACTAACGTATGATTTAAGAATTGTATCAACCACTTGGCATAATATAACGTAAGAGTTCACACTAAACCGATTAACTGGTCTGATCCGCCCCAACCTCGCACTATCGACGAAGTTTGTCTGTACTTAGTAATATGTACTTAGATTGCCATCTAAAGTAAGGAGTGACCTCTCCTAAGTATCGATACCCATAATTACCAACGGCTAAAGCTAATAGTGTGTAAATGTAATGAACTGAAAACGGGGCACTTATGTAATTTTGTCTAAAAACTGATAGTAGGCACTTAGGGAGTTTATATTCTCATCAAGGGTTGAAGGACATACAATCAAACAATCATAGTTTAAGTCAAATGCCGAAAGGGGTCAAGCCATAATGTCAAAATGTCAAAGAATGCCGAACGGGGCAATTTAAAATAGTTTTACGCATATAAGTCAAATAACGTCAAATAGTTCATAAATGATCATAGTTCATAAAATGTCATAGTTCATAAAATGTCATAAAGCATTTGATCTTATGTTTCCCCCAAAAGAGTACTTAAAAAGACATAAAGTAAGGGGATGTAACTCACGGGTTGCGAAGATAACGTATGTGACAACCGTCTAAATTTCAGGTGATTCTC
The DNA here is from genome assembly GCA_910822075.1 of Senecio squalidus. Lineage (NCBI taxonomy): Eukaryota > Viridiplantae > Streptophyta > Magnoliopsida > Asterales > Asteraceae > Senecio > Senecio squalidus. The sequence continues at coordinate 23,900,549 of CAJVGC010000582.1, forward strand.
AGTTACTTAATCGGTTCGAATCTCTAGTTACTCTTTATCGTGTTCATATTGTTCGGGTTCATCCT
>CAJVGC010000582.1:23900713-23936586 GCA_910822075.1 Senecio squalidus
CCTTCTGCATTAGGACGCACCCAAGTCCTTGGTGGGAGGCATCGCAAAACACTATAAAGTTATCCGTGCCCTCTGGCAGAGATAGGATTGGTGCGTGACATAATTGGTACTTAAGTTTCTGAAAAGAGTCCTCCTGATCTTTTCCCCAGATAAAGTCCTTGTCCTTCTGGGTGAGCTCGGTGAGGGGTTTCGCGATCTTTGAGAAATTCTCAATGAATCTTCGGTAGTAACCCGCTAATCCTAAGAACTGACGGATTTCTGTCGGGGTTGTCGGAGCTTGCCATTTCTCAATCGCTTCAATTTTGGCTGGATCTACATGAATCCCTTCTTGGTTTACCACGTGACCAAGGAAATGTACCTCTCGGAGCCAGAATTCACACTTCGAGAATTTGGCGTACAACTTCTGTTCTCGGAGGAGTTCCAAAATGAGTTTAAGATGCTTCGCGTGATCTTCCTTGTCTCTCGAGTAAATGAGAATGTCGTCTATGAATACGATCACGAACTTGTCTAGGTATGGCCTACACACTCGGTTCATTAAGTCCATGAACACTGCTGGGATATTGGTCAGACCAAAAGGCATGACAAGGAATTCGTAATGGCCGTATCGGGTGCGAAAAGCGGTTTTCGTGGTGTCGGACTCACTAACACGAACCTGGTGATAACCTGAACGGAGGTCGATCTTGGAGAAGTAAGTTGCACCCTGCAACTGGTCGAAGAGGTCATCTATCCTCGGAAGAGGGTACCGGTTCTTGACGGTCAGCTTGTTCAGCTCTCGATAGTCTATGCACATGCGGAAGGATCCGTCTTTCTTTTTGACAAAGAGGATAGGGGCTCCCCAGGGGGACGAACTTGGACGAATAAGACCATGGTCTAGGAGTTCCTGTAACTGTTTCGACAGTTCTAGCATTTCCGGTGGTGCCAGACGATACGGTGTCTTGGCGACCGGTGCTGCGCCAGGAATGAGGTCTATTCGGAATTCCACTTGTCGTTTAGGTGGTAGCCCTGGCAATTCCTCGGGAAAGACTTCGGGATGATCCTTGACCACAGGAATATCTTGGAGTCGAATCTCAGAAGGTTTTCGCTCGACGACATGGGCAAGGAATGCGTCACAGTTCCTCTGGAGGTACTTGCGCATTTTGATGGGAGATACTATACGGAGTTGTCGTCCAGGCTTGTCTCCCTGAACGACGAGAGTCTCTTTTTCCGAAAGAGGGATACGAATGAGCTTATCGAAACAAATGATCTCCGCTCGAAAGCGAGATAGCCAGTCCATTCCAACAATAATGTCAAAACTTGAAAGTTCGATAGGAATTAGATCAATGGGGAAGGTTTTGTCAGACAGGCATAGTGAACATCCTAGGATTATGTCCTTAGCTTCAAATTCTTGGCCGTTAGCATATTCAACGGTAAAATTATCCTTAAGAACTTCAGATTCTAGCTCTACGAGGGGTCTAAATTCTAAGGAAATGAAACTTCTCTCGGCTCCTGAGTCGAATAGTACTGAAGCAAAATGATTGTTGAGGGAAAACGTACCAGTAACTGCGTTGGGGTCCTGACGTGCTTCCTCAGCCGTTAATCCGAATGCGCGACCCCTACCTTGCCCTCCTTGATTCTGAGGAGTCCGATTGAGCTTAGGGCAGGTATTGCGGAGATGCTGGTCGCTTCCGCACTCAAAGCAGGTCCGTTTCGGGGCTGGAGCAACTGTCTTGTCAGGGCAGTACTTTGCATAGTGTCCCACCTTCTGGCACCTGAGGCATACCGGGCAGTCCCCGAGATGGTGAAAATTGCACTTGTTGCACTTTGGGTGTGGTCCGGTGTAAGACCCAGATTTAGCTGGTGGTGCAGGTGCAGGTGCCGGTGCAGGTGCAGGTGAAGCAGTCACGACGTAGTTTCGGGTTTTCTTCTTGTTGCGGTCGCTCCTCCTTGGGGTGGAGTCAGCCTTTCTCTTCTCACCTGACTCCTTTTTGGAGGATCCAGGAGCGGTGAGGAGGTTGCTGGTAAGACGGTGGGCCAGGATGATTGCACTCTGGAGGGTCTGGGGTTCGGCTGCCATGACCATTCCTCGGATTTCCGGAACTAGACCAGAGATGTACAGGTCAATCCGGTTCTCCTCAGGGGTTACCAGCCTTGGAACCAGTCGGGCGAGTTCGTGGAACCGGGTAGTGTATTTCTCAATATCATTACCGACCATCTTATGGTCCCACAGCTCAGCCTCGAGCTTCTTAATTTCCCCTCTTGGGCAGTATTCCTCGATGAGCAAGTTCTTGAAGGTGTTCCAGGGAAGGGCATACGCATCTTCACGTCCACGGGTTTGGACAACAGTGTTCCACCATGACAGGGCTCGACCATGGAATACGCAGGATGCGTACTCCACCTTGTTCGCTTCGGCACATCGGCTGATGTGTAGGACCGATTCGATACTCTCGAACCATTGGACCAAACCTACAGCACCAGTTGTGCCGTGGAACTCTTTCGGCTTGCATGCCATGAAGCTCTTGTAGGTGCATGGAGGAGGGTTCGGGTGTTGATGCTGGTTCTGGTTCTGGTTCTGATTCTGGTTATTCTGCTGTTGTTGTTGCTGCTGCTGATGGTGATTGTTGACGTTGGCATTGATTCCGGCGGTGATCTGAGCGATCATGTTGGGCATCGCCGCGTTCAGCTGTTCGGCAACTTGCTCGGCAATGATGCTAGCATTGGTGCGAGGAGCCATGATTCTACAATCAGAAGAACAGATTTAGTTTAGAACGCACGAATGGAAAGTGATAAGAATATAATTCAAGTGTCCATAGATAGTTATAGCACGAGATAAAATGACTGATCAAGTAGTACACGCGAGATTAGAATTCAAGAGATAGAATTATAATGATCAAAATAAGCACAAGATTCACAAGTTACGACAAGCACAAAGATAAGAGACAGGAATTTCATAAATAATAAAGTTGGTACGAATACTGAACTGAGAAATATTGTCACAATACATAATAAAAGGATAATAAGGTCTACGTCGTGTACAAAGAGAAAATTACGACCAGACTAAGTACAATACAAATGAAGAAACAACTAATGGCGCCTATCCAGAAACATCTTTGCCGCCATAACCACGATCAACGTGCCCATCACCAGGCACATACCGATAAGGCGCTGTACAGTACGGGCCGTAGCTCGGGTCGATGCGATGAATCGCAACGCCTGCTCCGACAACCGTTCAGCGGAGTCGGTAACCTCACTGATGAGGTGTCCCTGGTTCTGGGTCTCCTGAGCCAATCCCCGCACTTCGCGGTGCAAGTGGAGGAATGCGGCCGGTGGGGGAGGTTGAAGGGTAGGAGGCATCCTCTGCCTCGCGGCCTCAGCGTCTCTGGCGCGCTGCATCTCTTCGCGCTCGAACTGTCTCTCCCAAGCATAGTGATCCGCTCTGCGAGTATGGGGCACCTCTGGAGGGTGACCAAAGGGTAGGTGTGACGGGGCAGGCTGGGATGGTCCCTCCTGACGGGCAGCCATCCTGTCCGGCAAACGGCCCGGGAGAATGACCTGCTTTCGCGCGGTCATTCTGGTACGTGGGCCTCGGTAGTGAAGGGTGGCGGCAACGGGTACCGGAGGAGGTGGCGGTAGCACAACCCTCGGGCTGGACCCGATGCTGCTAGAAACAGCCATGGAGGTGTCCTCCGTGGGATCGGTAGTCTGGTGCCTTTGGCTCTCAGAAGCGGTACGGCCCTCAGAAGGCGACGCGGCTCTCGGTAAGGAGCGAGACTGAGAGTGCGACGGTGAAAGCGATCGGGATGACTGAGACATGACGAATCTGTGAACAATGAGTTTCGTGAGTACTAGAAGACACAAGGAAATGATAAAGGAAATGTGTAATGAAATGCATGTACGGGTCAGTCGCGTGAGAATCGGGAAAAGACAGTACCGGGAATTTTGACTCAAAACCGTTAACATTAGTAATTACGTTCCGTCCTTGCATAATTTCTTTTGAACTAGGCATGGGTGATCAGGCCATGCGTAGTTGAGAATAAATAATGCAATCGCGAAATTAATTCTCTAAAGTCTAGACCCATAAGTGATTTTTCCGAAAAGTCTTGGTTATAGTTTGGTTTCGAAAACTTTTGAAAATTTTTAAAACCGTTTTTCTCTATAACCTGTGCTCTGATACCAAGTCTGTCACACCCCGCTAAAGCGGAAACACGGAATGTGAAGAGCTGGAAAATCATATCACAGGTCATATAAAACATAACGGTCATCGAGTCATTAATTAAAAATAAAAGTGTTTACAATCCATTCAAAAGACCAAGATACGATAGTTTAGAACATTGTTACACGACAAATAAGTTTCATTTAAAATTCCCAAATAAATGGCCAAGTCTTTCCCCAATAAGGTTCTCACACAACCGCCTCGACCCGTCCATGCCATGCATCACGTGCTTACACTAATTTCCTGAAACATAAGATAAAGTGTCAACTACGAAAACGCAGTGAGTGAGTTACAGTTTAAATAATCGACCAAAATGTAAGTAAAGCATATAAAAGTAGAGGTTTCCATAAAGGAGATTAGCGGAGAAAAGTCGCTTAAAATTTATATACTTTAAAGTCTAAGTAACGGGCGAACTGGTGCCCTAAGTTTGTAAAGACCAAATGGAGTCAAATTTAGTCAAATAGTAGAAACGGATAGCAATCGCTAAAAGTTTATAAGTTTATGCGTAAGTAACTAATTAGATTTTCTTGTATCAACCTCTTGGCATCTATAACTTAAGTGTTCACACTAATCCGATTATCCAACCGTGAGGCCCCAACTCCCCGCCTCTCAAACGGGAAATTAAACAGAACTTAGTAATATGTACTTAGACTGCCATCTAAGCAAGGAACGGTTCTTTCCTAAGTATCGATACTCATAATTACTATACGGCTAAGTAGTTAATAGTGTGAATGTCAGAGAAACAGAAACATCGGGCACTAAGTAGTTTTATTTAAAAGAGAGAGAGTAAGATCTATCACTTAAGAAACATGTTATAGCTCCATCAAGGGTTGGTTACGTATACAAGCATCAATAATTAGTTTAGTCAAGAGAGAGAGAACTAATAAGTTTAAGTAAGGTCAAATAATTTACGCATAAGAGATCAATTAGTTGTTCAATAAGTTCAAATACGTCCAAAAGTCAAAGTTTGATAAGTCAAAAATCATAGTTTGATAGATCAAAAGTCAAAGTTTGATATTTTGCAATTTATTTCATAAGGCATAAAATGCATTTAATCTTATGTTTCCCCCAAATTCATGTAAAACAAGGGGTTGTAACTCACGGATTGCGAAGAGAACGAGAACTTGGAAACTTGGTCGGAATATGAGAGCCGGAAATCACGGATTGCCTATTAATTACCAAGATAGTTTAATTAGTTGTTATATTATTATGTTCTTATATAATAATATAGATAAACTTTATTAAACTTTAAGTGTCAAAGTCAAGTATAGTTAAGATTAGTCCGAAAAGGCAATTGTATTGTTTTTGTCCAAAAGTCCGATTTACCATTTTAGATTATTAGGCCTTAGGTGCTTTTGCTCGCTGAAGTGACTTACAATTTTTAAGGAAATTTGGGCAGCGCTTCCGCGCCCAAATTTCATGCCCAAAAATTGTACTACCACTTCCGCTCACAAATCACCTAAAACACGATATTATATATATTATAGTTCATTAGAGTCCAAAAAGTCCAATACAAGTCACCATTATACTCATTTTTATTTATCTCAGTCCCGCAATAAAGTTAGAACAAGTCCAGAACGTATATATAACTTTTAAACGGGTAAAACGACGATTTTCGGGAGAACAGCAGCTCGGTGCTGCGCACCTGGGCACAGGTGCTGCGCACCTAGCTGCTGTCTCAATCCCGTTTTGTGTTTTTCTTCCTAAAAACGTTTTGTGACTTAAGGATTTTGACATGCAACCAGTAGATAACTTATATAATGATCTTTTCACAGTTTCTAGACAACTTTTAGCCACATAAATATAGATCTAGGTACTATTTAGATAAAAATCGTTTTTGTATGAAAAGTGACATAAATCTTTATAAAACTTCTTTTTGTTGTTTAGATCGAACATGCAATTAGTAAATATGCTTTAAGACACTATTTTAACAGTTTCTAAAGTGTTTTTATCCACAGATTCGTGGATCTAAAGAGTATTTCGATTAAAAACGTTTTTGACCGTAAAAAGTCATAGATTTATGAAAAATCATATTTTCAACCGTTAGATCTTACATGCAATCGATTATTTGTGTAAGAATAGTAAAAATAAAGAGATCTACCGAAGGAAAAGCTTGGATGATGAGTTTTTGGTCGGATCTTAGCTCCAAAAATCTTTACAACCGTGGTCCTTTTTCGAAATAACAACACCTCCGAGCTTCTCTTGAGGTTTGGAACGATTTGTATGGTTTAAATATGGATTTTAATGGTGAAATGCTTCTGGAAATGGAGTTCTTAGAGAGAAAACTTGAGAGAATAAGTGTGTGTGTGTGTTTTTAGTTTTTGTAAAATGAAAAGAAATGAATTAAGAAAAGTGGGAATAGGGTGAGTTAATCTGCCATTGGGACTGTTGTTGGCAGTAATGAGGTCGATTTCTATTGGTCAAAATGGGTGGTGGGTTGTAAAAACGAGTAAAGGACTAAAATTGTAAATATTTTGAATTTCTGGCGCGAGGTGCTGCGCACCATAGCACTAGGTGCGGCGCACCGGGGCATTTTTGCCCTTTTCAAACTTTTCGTTTTTACGTTTTTGCTTCGTTGGACCTTTTTGTTAACTAAAGTTCTTAAGTATGATTTGTTATGAACTTAGGAAAGTTCAATAGGTATTTTCTTGGTATTAGGACTTATAATTTGATTCCGGAAGTTATTCCGACTCTAGTTCCGACAAAGTACAGACTCAAAGTTACGGACTAAAGTAGAGCGAACGCGATTAAAAGAGTAACTAACGTTTCGAACAGATTCAATAATTGAACAATTACCTGAATTTTGACGGTTGTCACACATAGAATTTGGGCGCGGAAGCGCTGCTCAAATTTTGTTAGAAAATATAAGACAATTTGGCAAACAAAACATATTCAACATAATAACAATAACATCAACTTTGGACTTTTTAACTAAAACAAAACGATAACCGTTTTGGGCTATATTGGACAAAATGGACCTTGACACTTAAAGTTTGACTAAAATTTACTTATATTACATTATAGAACACAAATTTCATCTATTATATATTAGGTATAATAACTTAATATAATAATAACACTTGAACAAATCTTGGTATCCTTAGGCGTTCGGTGATTTCCGGCTCTCATTTCCGACCATTTTTCCAAGTTCTTATCTTCGCAACCCGTGAGTTACACCCCTCCTTACTTTTACATTTTAAGTACTCTTTTTGGGGGAAACATGAGATCAAATCCTTTTGTGAACAATATCTTTATGTGAAACTGTTTTACGTGCTTTAACCTATGTACTACCTTTCTATTTTTGGAAACCTTTGAACTAATTGAACTACCTTTCTATTTTTGGAAACTTTTGAACTAATGGAACTACCTTTCTATTTTTGGAAACTTTTGAACTAATGGAACTACCTTTCTATTTTTGGAAACTTTTGAACTAATTGAGTTACCTTTCTATTTTGGAAACTTATTGAATTCGCAACTCTTTGAACTCTTGGAACTTTGAAAACTTTTGAACTATTTTAGAACTTGCAACTAATATGCGTAAACAACATCATTATTCAGATTGGCTTACTTTAGACTCCCTAGGTTTGCCTCTTTGGATATTTGATTAGACAATGATAGCTTGGTTGTATTTTGGAGCAAAACCCTAGGTGAGGATATAAACGCCGTAAGTACAAACAAACGATTTTTAGAACAGAACGAACTAAATGCCCCGCAACTTTTCTTGGAACTGAACTCTACACACTATTAACACAAGCCGTTAGCATAAATTATGGGTATCGATACTTAGGAGCGGTCACTCCTTACTTTAGGGTAGCAACCTAGGTACATATTGCTAAGTTCTCGCGAACTCGAACTCTAGACTGGAACTAGGGGCTGGAACTTGACCAGAATCGGATTAGTGTGCAAACTAAATCTTACTTTATATTAAGCTTAGTGGTTGGTACAACTCGAGGATCATAGGTCTTTATTTACGCATATACTTTCTTACTGTCTTACACATGTGGATTTATCCACCGCTGAGGTAATGACTACTCTCACTTACTGTCTTACACATGTGGATTTATCCACCGCTGAGGTAATGACTACTCTCTCCTACTGTCTTACACATGTGGATTTATCCACCGCTGAGGTAATGACTACGCACTTTTACCGCTTGCTACGCGACTTGAACTTAGAACTGATCTTGAACTTTTATGAACTTGGAACCGATCTTGAACTTTTATGAACTTTGAACTTGTTTCGAACTTTTACGATCATTAAACTCTTGAAGCGGACTATTACGACAGTGTATAAACTACCTTTAAGCGATTGCTTATCCGCTTACTTCTTTTGGAAAACTTGTACTTATATACATACTTGTCGAACTTGTATTTGAAACCTTTGGTCAACTTATAAACTGTAACTCACTCACTACGTTTTCGTAGTTGACACTTTATCTCATGTTTCAGGAACTAAGCGTAAGTTATGAAGTGCATTGCTCAGGCGGGTCAAGCCAGTTATGTGAAGTGTAATCCGGGAATGAGACCTTTTATCTTTTGGGAATTTTTATTGGAAACGTTTTATTATGGTCTTAAACGTTGAATCTTGGTCGTATCTCTTGAACTTTTGTACTTTTCCAACTATAATTTAATGACTTGGACCGTTGAATTAAGTATAACCTGTGAAATGATTCTTTGCTCTTCGCATCTCGTGTTTCCGCTTTAGCGGGGTGTGACAAATTGCGGATGAAAAGATGTATCGAAAAGACTTTAAGATTTGATCAGATTAAAAAGCAGTGATTACTTGGAATTACGTTTTACTTGGATCATGGATAATAAGAATATGTTTGATTGGTTTAACTGTGATTTCTATAATAATTAGACTTCCTATTAGAGTTATCTAATCCTACAATTTTAGAGAAAGATCATACGAATGATCGTACATCAATAGTTATCTTAGATTATCCACTCTAAATTGTGCTTTAAGGTCACTATTATTATCAATTTAACCTGTCGACTACGAATTAACAAAAGTCTCAATTATTCAATTTTGATATAATTGTCATGTTCATTCAATTCATTAAATTACTAATATCTTAGCCTATCTCAATTAAGTCTCAAGTTACAATTATCTAATTAATTATATAAATCGTAAATAACTAATAAAATTATAAGAATGTTAATTATGATATAACTTCATCAATCACGCTAAGTAGTAATTATAATGACTTTGAATAAACATGGATCGCGATTAAACGTAAATAATAACGGAAAAACCAATTATTTCAAACATAAACTTAATTAAACATAGATCCAAGTTCAACAATCCAAGCAATCACTCAAAGAGTTTAGCTCATGTTGGATTGTGACAAAATAGCATAAGAATCTTTAAACAAAAACATTGTATCAAGAAATTTATGAATAAAGTGCAAACCAATAAAAGCAAACTTCAAATACGATTAAAAGACTTTAACCGAAGCTTCCAACGTGATCAACGGCTTCCAGGACTCTCCTTGCAGCTCTCCAGGTCGAATATGGATGAAAATATGGAATAAGATGTTTTTAATTCGAACCCTAGCAGCCCTTTAAATAGGCTCTGATCCGCCAGATTCAGCCGGCGGCAGGAATGCACGGGTAGAAAAGTTGCTTCCGCGGTACGTTACGAACATTTTTGGAAATTTAATCCAGCCGTCGGCTAAGGGATTTCAGCCGCCGGCTGGTTCTTCAGATTTTCACCTTTCTTGCTCGTTTGTATCCGTTTTGAGTCGGTTTCAGCTCCTTTTCGCTCCATGATCCAAATTCAACTCTAATCTGCATTTGTAATTGAAAACATACCAGATCATAACAAAAGTTGCAGAAAACTAGAGTAAAAATGAGAAATATGATTAACAAAATATCGATTATTTTAAGCATAACATACTTTCAGGAAACGAGTAAGCTTTGAGATGATGCTTGTATGCTTTGGTTGATGACTTCAAGAAGGGGAACTTGTTTTGGGAAGCTTGTATTTGAATCTTTCATTATGTAATCGGATATGTAAACAACGATTTTTATTAACGACTTATGTAAACTTTGAAGTTATGTTTTATTTAATATAACTTGGCGTTTATCTATAATTTGTGTATCGAATACTCTCGCTCTTCACATTCCGTGTTTCCGCTTTAGCGGGGTGTGACACCAAACGTTACGGTTTCGGGTTGTTTCCAGAACCTCTACAATCGTTCTTTCGCTTGAGTAACCACAACCAGTGGAAGCGGTAGAGCTTTGAGTTGCCATTTGATTATTGATGATTCTTTGAGAATTTTCTGACGTTTTTCGAACGTATTTTTTTGCGTTTTTAGAGCTTTGAGAGTGTTTTGAGAGAGTTAGAATTGTGTGTTTAACCCCAAACTCAACCTACATACTTAGAGTAAATTTGAAATGGCAAAATGGTAAAAAAAAAAAAAAAAAAAAAAAAAACGGGCAAAAACACTTTTCTAACGGCTCCCAACGGCTAGTTACAAAAAACCGGTTTGGGTAAACCCGGGTACAAACCAGTCTGCTCCATAAAATCTCAAACCGGTTCCAAACCGGCGGTTTGGGTCAAAACCGAACCGCTTTTGGTCAAACCCGGTTTGGACCGGTTTCGGTTTTCGGTTTTCGGTTTTTTTTTCGGTTTCGGTTTCGGTTTTTTTCGACACGACTACTCATACGCAATAAAGTATTGTTGCTCATAAACAATAGATATTCTATGTATACAAACAAGGAAATTTCGCCCGCGCGTTGTGACGGTTTATTAAAGAAAGTATTTGGATCTATAAAGTAAAAATAAATGCAACATTATATATGTAGTTCTAATAATTTTAAAAATCTATCGATTAAAAATTAAATCACAATTTAAATAATTCAAAGAGTTAATAACATAAATCGTCCCTATGGTTTACTCAAAATTACGGATTCCGTCCGTAAGTTTAAAACGTTGCATAAATCGTCCACTTTTGGAAACTAATTACGCTTTTCGTCCCTAACTTCTAACGGACGTCCATTTTAGGGATGAAATGTGTAATTAGTTCACGATGATTTTAACGGCAAATTTTAACGGACATCCATTTTAGGGACGAAATTCGTAATTAGTTTCAAAAAGTGGACGGTTTATGCAACGTTTTAAACTTAGGGACGAAATCCGTAAATTTGGATAAATCATAAGAACGATTTATGTAATTAACTCTAATTCAAATTTGACCCTAAAAGGTAAAAATACCCTAAATTACTCTACTTAGTTTTAAGATTACGATGTTTTCCAAAAAAAACTAAGGTGCTATTCCTTTGAACCAATGGTTTTTCCTCTGAATCTGAATACCAGCTCTGAATAATCAGAGGTGGTCCAAAACTCTGAATCTGAATCAATATACTATGTTCTTTTTTCCTTCGTAATATCTGTTTTACTATATTAGTACTAACTGTTGCATTTATAAACCGCCATAAATAAAAACATTCATAAAAATGTTCAAACATAGTGGCAACATTTTTCAAATAAAGATAATATTCAAACAACATTTTGCATTAATTGTGCCGCAAGTTGATCTCGACAATTGATCATATATTGTTGATCTGTTGTATTTCCATGTTGTTGAACCTCGTCCTCATCGTACTCGTCCCCATCTTGTACATTCTCGTTAGCATGTACTTCACCTCGATCATATTCGGAGAAAAAATCATCACTTAATCCTTCTTTTCGTATAAAATTATGAATAGCAAAGCATGCAATAGTAATATCTCTTTGTTTCACCAAAGAATTCGGAGCCATTCTCTTCAAGATGGGAAAACGTGCTTTCAAAACACCAAAAGCACGCTCAATCCATACATATTCATATTACTTATTTGAACAAATTAATAAACTAATTGTCTAACATCAATTTCAAGATATAAAAATAATTAACAAAAGAAAAGTTCACATAAAAGTCAATGTAATAGTAGGAGTTTATATGCAATCGAAAACAAATACATATTGAAAAATATTATATCACATAAATCTAACAAACAATCATCAATATCAAGTTATATAACGAAATCAAGTGACAAACCATTGAAAAAAAATCAAAAATTACTTGAACTTAAGGATGGAAAACTTACTGGTGAAGAGAAAGAGGTAATCAGAGGTAAAAAGAGGTTTTTTATGTAGGGTTGTATCAGAGGTAAAAAGTGGTTTTTTGTCTCTGGTTGAAAAAAAAAAAAGAACAACAAAATTTTTAAAACCTCTGACCGGGTCAGAGGTCAGAGCCTATTCAGACTTTTTTTTTCAAAAAAGAACAGCACCTAAGTACAAGGGAGTGTTAAAAACATGTAACAATAACGTGTTTTGTTTAAGACTCTATTTTGATATCGAACTTTCTACTTATTTAGTTGAGCCAATTTCAAGCAAAATATATTAAGAGTCGACACCCGTTCGTTGCAGCAGTGTCTTATTTGACAAAAAAAAAAAATCAACTACATAATTTTGAATAAAAAGAACACTCGATCATTTTATAAACCAAAATATAATAAACATCAATTTAAAACCTGTCCATTCGAAAAAAAAAAAAAAAAAAAGGTACTGGTAGTGGGGTTTGAACATTGCTCCCCCTAGTTATATTGAATCATCCTTAACCACCCAAACAACAATCTCCTTTGTTACAATTTATAGTTAAAAATGAATATCATAAGGAACTGTGAAAAAAATGAGACGCGAGGAATCAAACTCGGCCTCGGGTTCAATGACGGTTGGCCTCAGCCACTTTGACTAGAAAGTCTTTTGTTGTGTGTTTCTTTAAATATTGTATTTAAAACAACAATAAAGAAAGACAGAAAGCCGTATTTTTGACTTTTTAATCTTGCAAGACTGAAATATTATTGTTTTAATGTAAAAACAACAATTTTTGCTGTTGAAATAGCAATTTGGTTTTGATGAATGTATATATTACTAATACTAATACTAATACTAATTCAAATATTCTACGTACTGTTGCTCATAGGCAATAAAGTCAAAGAATTAAACATTAACTAAAATATCATAACTCTCTTAAACTTGATTATGTGCATGTTCTTTTAATGATTTTGATATTTTTGTTATAAGTCGAGTTTGGTTTGAAACTTATTTGGTTTAGTTGAAAATCAGAATCGCGTGATATATTACTAGGAAAACTAGAGATAGCATATAAACCATTAAGTAATGATTAGTGTTTCCAAATAACAAGACAATATCAAACTAATTCAAGGAAGAAAGCATGAGGAATAAGAACTAGAATTGATAAGGCATTAATTTAGTGTTACTCTTTTACACTTAGGTAAATTATAGTAAAGAATAATGCTCCAATCCACATTGTATCCTGAGTATTGGTAATTAGTAGATCATAATGATGGCATCCATTGCTAACTAGTAATTAAACGTCCCTATTAAAATATGTCAGGATCGATGTAATTATATAAACACAACCACATTTTGAACGAATAGATTAAGATCTATTAAAGAAATTTAGCAACGGATTAAACACTTTGATAATACAAGTTTAGTGATTAAACGATATTGTATATGTATAACACTAAGAACAATAACGACTATCACCACCAAGTGTCAATGTATCAATCGTAGAATGAATTATCAATACACGTATTTTTTCTTAATACAACGATCTATGTATATATAGACCTTGAGGCTAAACCTAACTTTTCTAGGAAACGAATAAACAATTAAAATTGTAAAACAACTACAACTAAGGAAAAAGGTAATTACAAATCTATTCTAAGCATTATATTTTTCTTTAAAATCTTCTTGCAGTAGTAATGCTTTACGGGAAGTAGTAACGGACTTTTGCAGTATTAACCAGGTACACTTGCAGTATTAACCAAGCAGAAGTAGATTTGCAGTAGTAACCTTACTTAGTTTATTTTCAACAATTTATTTAAAACAATCTCCTCCTAAAACTATACTTTATTACCTTCAAAGTAGTAAGTTTCTAATAATACATTAAACATAGGAGGATGATTAACAAAACTAGTTTCTATTGTCCTTCTTCTTCTTTTCCCGTTTTTCTTGTAATTTCTGACGTTTCTCATGTCTCTGGGCCACCATTCTCCAAACCAGATCATTTGCCAAATATAAATTCCTTGGAGTAAACAGTGATCATTTCATGAAGAGTAGCATAATCGTGATTATACTTCTTATCAGTTAGAAAGAATTTGATGACACCTTGCTTCCTAATGATAGAGTAGACTCCACTTATCTCATACATAATCCATTCAATGACTGTATCATATCCACCTCTATGAAATATACTACTAAACATCTCTACTTCAAGTGTGAACATGCCATTCAACCAATCTAGTGCCAAGTCAGTACCAGAACAAGATCCTCTGTTCTCTGAGTATTTTCTTACTCCAATTTGATGCATTATAATCAAATCCTGTCTTGTGAACTCCTTGACCATTCTGTAAAAAGTAAGCATCTTGTACTTCTTATTGTCATCTATAGTCACCTGATAAGTTGTTTTGTTTTCTCCCCCAATAAACTCCCAATCTATGATCTCCGGTAGCACAATTGCCAAAGGCTCTACATAAAGAACATCTTTAGGAATAATCAATGATGAACAATCATCTAGGGAGATTTATACATCTCCTTCTCTTTCCACTATAGCAGAAGGATCAATCTATTCAAATTGAGTAGATGCAATAGTTTCCTTATTTTGTGCAAGTGCAGTTTGTTCCTTATCTATCAAACCATGTTCTTCTTCTGCAGTAGATTTAAGCACAACCTTTTACCTCTTTGGAACTTGTCTTGTTGACAAAGACATCTTTTCTTTTCTTATTTCCAAGATCAATAACAGCAGATTGAGGTTTGAAAGGATTTGAAGTTACCTGACCTTGTTAATTCAACACCCTAGCTCCCAACTCATGAGTTCTCTTGATCAGTCTATCCAGCTCATACCTCTCCTTTTCTTTTTGCTCAGTCAACATAGCAACATCATCTTTATCGTTCTTTCTTTATCCTTCATACGGACCAAGAACATTTACAAAGCTTATAGGACCAAGTGACTTGCCACTATAACCTCTGTATTTCAGATACTTTACAAACTTTTGTTTGTCACTATCCATTTTTTTTTAGCTTTCTTGGTTGCTTCTGCTTTCTGAATCTTTAACAACTCATTGTTGTATTCTTGAAGTAATACCAATCTTTCACTTTCTTCTCTTTCATTTCTTTCAAGTTCCCTTCTTTGAAGTTCATCATGAACCTCTCTAGCTACTGCTAGATCACTTGACACATCAAATGTTTCAGAAGCCAACTTCAGAACCACAAGCTCATCTAACTTTAATTGCTTAGCTTCCTTTGTTTTCTTAACTGGTTCTTCTTCACCCACCACCTTCTTACCTTTACCTTTCACTTGAGGATCATTTGGATTAATGGAGCAATTTTGGTGTCAAGAGGAATAATTGGTGTAATTCCATGAGGAGCAGTATATTTGAGCTTCTGATGTAGTTGGAATAAATACTCCGTTTTCCTTTCGCCTTTTGGCTTGTTCTTGTTTTCTCTTTTGAATTACTTCACTCTTGATATTTAACAATTCTTCAGCCAAAGTCCTTCTTCAAAGGTTGGTTCTTCAGACACAATAGTAACTGGTGCAGTAGTACCTGTTTCTTGTTGAGTGGATGCAGTAGTAACATACTCATTAACTGCAAATTGAGGTAACTTTTTATTTTCCCAATCAGTTGTGGCACCTTTGTAAGTTACTATCTGATCTTCTACAGTATCATCATAACCTTCGTCATCATTACCAGTTGAACTGAGAGAGAAATCATTCTCATCTTTCTAGTTTACCACCTTGGCCTCTTTTTCCCCCTTGACTACATTAGTCTTCTTTTTAGAGGAAGCTTTTATTGCAGCAAAAACTATAGTGGTTTCCTCTAGATTTTGAGCATCAAGTTGATCAAAAGCTCCAGCATAATGTTGCAATACCATATCAATATGTCATTCTTCCTCTTTATTCACTGTTGTTAATGTTGCAGCGTGAACTGTTTCTGTCAGTAATTGCAGTACTAACGAGATAATCTTCTATATCCACTTGCTCTGTTATAGCAGTATTAACCTCATTAGAACTTTTATGTTGCACCAATTCTATAGAATCAATGTGAATCTCATTAGAAGCCTTTTTCAACTGTTGCTCTGAAGTTGCAGCAATAACTTCATCTAGACTCTTCTTTTCAGTACCAGACCCCATCTCATTAATGTCCATTTTATCCCCTCTTTGTAATCATCCTCATCAGAAGAGGAACTTGAGGAACTAGAGGGCATGGGAGAAGTTGAAGTATCTTTCATCACAGGCTTCTTCTTCTTCAGTTACAAGTTTAGATGTTTCTTCTTTTGCAGCAACTTGAGAACCAACTTATTTAACACGGCAAGTTTCTCAGCCTGTTTATCCACCTTCCTTGTACATTCCAGACACATACCACTAATTCCAAGTTGGAGTAGTCAAACTGAAGTTGAAATGACTGATGCAAGTCAAACAAATGTGAAAGAAACACCAGTTATGAGTCCTGTAATTACTGAAGAAAATGTAGGAGGATCTTCTACTCAATTGGTTGATCCTAATCAAAGTAGAACCTTGAAGTGTGTACTTGAAAAGCAGAGTCAATAGATTAAGTTAAAGATGAAGATGAAACAAGAGGATAATGACCTTTTTGTAGAATATATGGATGATGAGCTTGTAATTCAAAAGACTCCAACTGAAGTTCAATCAACTCTACCTGAAGATTACTATGTTAATGATCCATTTGAAACCAAGATCATTGAAGAGTTGTCAGATTGGGTGGATAATACTGTTGCAGATGGGACTGCACTTGAAAATTATGGCTTTCTTGTTGAACCTGAAGGAACATCTGTGCAAGGAAATAAAGAAGGACCTGGGTCAAGGTTCAAAGAGTTAACCGAAGAAGAGACAATAGCTGAGAAAGAAGAACTAGAGAGAATGAGAAGAGGAATTCTTCCACCAATTGTAGGATGGATATTTGATTATTACAAAGAAGCTATAGTAATTAAAAGAAAACGTGTTAATGGTGTCATGACTTCTTCATATGACACAACTGAGAAACTTATGAAGATAATTGTGGAAGATGCTAGACAATTAAGCAAGAAAAAAATGATGAATAATGGTTCATATCCACATGGTGAAGACTATGAAAAGTTTATTCAAGAATGTGCTAAAACTAACTTTATCAATTTTGGAAAGAAGTTTAAATATAAAAGAAAGAGGATGGCAATATCTAAAGCTCCAATGAAGAGAGCCAAAGTTGTCATCACAAGCCAAAGATCATTAGGTGGTGGATGAATTATGTTCATGATGAAATTGTATTAGAGATAGCTGATGGAGAATGTGAGAGACTGTACGAAAATGCAGACTTAAGAGAGATCACTAATGAAGATTTATTGACCATTTTATCAACTAACTCTTGAGAAACTTGAAGAAGGTGATAAAGAAGGAAAGATGGCTTTGGAGGTACTTGCTTGGGAAGTAGAAAGGATTCGTATGGGTTATAGACAAGGAAGATGATTGATGCATGAAGACTGTTATGTATGAAGATGGGAATGCAAGATGAAGATTTTGGAAGCATCATCCGGGGGGATATTGTTGGAGTATAATTAGAGTGATGGTTGAAGCTTCAAAATGTTCATCAGAAGTGTTTTTGTATCTAAGGAATTAGTTCGGGTGAATAATGTTCATCACCCGAACTAAAACTTAGATAGTCATGCATTGAAGACTTTAACTCGGGTGAACAAGGTAGTCTACCCGACTTAACCGAAGTTCACCAGAGTTATAGTTTAATGATGACTTAATGTATTTTGTTCACCTGAAGTGTTCTTAAATGAACATAAGGGATGTTAAATGTAATAGATAGTGTTAGCGATAGCCTATAAATAGTGAGAGAAGTGTGACATGTTAGGTATCGCTAGAATGAATGAAAAACCTATTGTAACCGTTTCTCCTGCCATTTTTGGCTTTGAATGAACTTTTTCTTTTACTCAAATCTACTTTGATTCATTGTTCAATTCCTTAACTCAATCACTAATTCGTTATTCCGCAACATATTAGTGATTCTAATCACCTAGTTGTTCGTTTAAGATTGATCAAAACCTGTCACAGGGGATTTTGGAATAGTTGAACAATAGCAAAGGATCAATCACAGATTCAATTTTATAAACATATTGAATTGATCGAACCCTAGAAATGAACATTGTATGAAATTGTGACCTAAATCTAAAAATTACGTGATTTAGATGAATTCAATCGCCATTGAAGCTCTAACATTATGATAAGAAGCATCAACAATGATGAATTTAGATACAATTGGGAAAGATTCAATCTCATTCTCATTGTCCGAATATAAAAGAAGTACAGTTAGGACATTTAACGTCTTAAATGCAACGGAAGCAAACTCACTAACATTTACAATTTCTACCCTTGACTTACAAACTTTACAGAATATCACTAAAACTAACTATTGCATATTTACAAAGTAGTCCATGTACATTATGAACTAATCATTTACACTATATCTTCCATATTTACTTCTATTCAAGCAAGCCTTAGGCCCAGCGACGGATGTCAAGTGTTGGTATGTGGAGCGTTTGACCCATCTTGGAAAATATATACATTTTATGTAATCCGTAATATTTTTAAGATGAACCTTCTTTGAAATTTAAGATGAACTTTCTTGAGTCCAAAATTAAAAATAAACCCAATAATAAAATTTATAAAACAAGCCAAATAACCGAAATCATATCTTCTTTTGAACCTTGCATGAAGTTGATGAAAATTGATTTTCGCAACACAATGAGTTATCCATTTATTAGTGATTATTTAGTATGAGAGAGAGAGAGAGATGCTTAAGGCGATATTAGTAAAAATGAACTAACGAAGAACTTTCAAAATGAATAACTTATGCTTTATAATAGTACTGTCAAATTTATGTTTATATGTTTGCATTTGTGATCCGATACGAAAATCTATGCACATATAAAGCTTGAAGGGCCCATATGAGCTGAAATCCTAGATACGTCTCTCTTAAAATTTGACTATATATTAAGTGTAACTGTCTCTGGGAGATAACATGGTGAGAATTTGAAAATTAGTCAACATCACACCAAAGGTGATACGATGGGTGTAATGTTCGGTTCAATTGCATCATTTATCCAAAAAAGAAAAAATGTTGTTGGAACTTAGTAAATATCAATGTCTTTTAGAAACTTTATGTTAATTGTATTTAGTTTAAGGACCATTTATGTATTAGTAATAAAAGTCTAAACAATACAACGTTTAGGGTATAAACCCAATCGTTGCTGCAGACTCACAGCAAACCGTTACAACGGTTGGAAAGCAACGAAACCTCTGTATATATATGTATGCTTTATTCAATCAATACTATCTCAATTTCAGTTTATATTCTTCTTTGTATCTTTACTTTTCTGCATAGTATTGTTCATACTCGATCATCATTATGGCACCAAAACGATTGTCACTTAACCCCTTGCCCAATCCACACTTTACTGAACGAAGAAGGGATTCCGGTTCGATACACAGGGGTGCATCAGATGTTGGATTAAATTAGATTGGTTCATGTAAATTTAACATACCTCCTGCAGATGATCCGGAGATGTTGTTGAATAGGTTAGCCATCGATGATTCCCAAATTGAGATGATCGTGTTAGGATGGAGAATTAGAGAGAAAACACTATGGTGATAATGGAATTGACCAACCCTTATTTGGGTTTATGTTAGTCCTTATATAGATACTCAAGTTAGGAGTATTTATTATTTAGTCCCTGGTGTTTAACAAGTGTTTATATTTAAGCTCTCATAGTTCCGATCACCTAATGGGAAATCTATAGTGTCGGTAAGGTAAATACGTCCATCGAATATTTACTAGACACAGATTTCAGTTAGTGTCAGTCATCATATCAGTAAGGATAAATGATCAATGAGGGTCACAAATAATATGGGTCCAACATCAGAACCATGGTCAGTGTCGGGTCGCAAGGAATGCACACGATCAGGGCCTATACACACGAACTGTTACTCGGGATCAAGGGGCTGCAATGTTTCGGGTATGAACCATGTAAATCCAACAAATGTTAGAGGTAACTAGTATGTAGTATTTGCTCAAGTGCTTTAAATTTATTTCGAGAAGTTTAGATATTAATCGTTAATAGTAAAACGAATATGACAACGATATATATCATAACTTTTCAATCCTTAGGTGTTGTCTTCTGAAATGTGCATTATAAAGACTCAAACTCACTGTCTAAAGACTATAATCCTTTGTTTATACTAAAATTAAATAAAAGTTTTAGACAAAACCTAACTACTTGTTTTTGTATCTAGTTGTTTTTTAACCATTTTCTCTCATGAATCATGATAACTGATATAAAGTTAGAATAATTAATAGGAAGTTTTATTTTTGATAGTAGGATAAATACAAATATACGTTTAAAAAATAATAATGCTATCAGGGTTAACATCATGCAACAGAAAATATTATAATATTTACCCCATTTTAATGTACGTAGTGCATACAGCTGTTTGTAAACAATTTAACCAACTATAACACATTAAAATTCTTCCCACTCAAAGTTATGCAAGCTGATTAAGAAAATGTCAAATTTGACTATTTGTGTCCCGAGTGGTCAAATTTTGACCTTCTCCTAACATTTTGTCTCCTCTTTTTCATTGACAAAGCAGGGTCAAATTTTAATCATAGCTTCAAGATGAAGCGAACACTACTTGGTCCTCAAGTGCTTTCATAGTCAGAGTTTTATAAATCCATCTTAGACTTGTTAAACAAGACGGGATGTTTAACACTGTGGTACTAGAAACTGAAACCGAAATAACGGTGGAATGCAAGTCGACAAGTTGTTACAAAAAAGATTGTGGGGTTTTTGTATCGCGACTGGTAGAAAAATAATGTCAGGTATGCAGGGGCGAAGCCAGGATGAACTTGAAGGTAGGTCCTTCAATTTTTTTAGTAAAGTGGGTTGGTTTGAGACAAACGGGTCGGGTCAGTTGACCAATAATACAAATGTACGATAGATAAAAAGATTGGACAAATCGAAATAAGAAATAAACAAACCATCGTTTTCTATTTTTTCATGTTTCATATAGGCATTCGCTACTATGGTAAAGTAAAATATTTATTTGACTAATTTTAACGATTGTAATCTAAAATGTATATTCTTCGAGTATCCAAAAAATTAACCTCATAGTATTATTAATTACTAACTGGAGCATATTTTTTTTCTAGACATATATAATGTGAAGGGTTAAAATGTATTTATATATAAATAAAAGGGAATATGTACTAGTGTCACCAAAATCTGTAGTTGTTACATAAAGTTGAAAAACCACACAGGCAAGATCATTATTTTGTAATATATATGTAAACCAAAGATTTTACCCAGGTCCTTCCAATATTTTTAGCCAGGTCCTTTGAAAAATTTCGACATCGTTTCTAAATGTTTTTTAAAATTAAGGTAGTTCCGCGGACCTGCCTGACCCATGCCTAAATTCGCCCCTGCAGGTATGAAAGGGACTCTGGTATTTAAAGTTTAAACAAGATGAGAAACTAAAAAGCAGGCACGCATCTATGATGTAAAAAGGCCCCGTTTCTATGTGTTTTCTCTTGTTCCATTATCAGTTGGCTAAACAAGACGAGAAACTAAAAAGCAGGCACGCATCTATGATGTCAAACACTGTATCGTACCACAAGTCGAAGTCACCAAAATGGCATCTTCAAAGGCGTGGGAAAAGGGTTGTAACTAAACACTTGTAAAGGGACTATTATCTCTGTGAAAAAACATATTATATCTATATGATATTGTGTTTATCTCCAATGTATTATGTAAAACAGTCATCAATCCGAGAAAATTAGATAGATATGATGTTGCTCCTAAAAGTCCCATTCATGATCAAACTATTGGATTTCTCTGTATTGTCATTATTCTTTCATAACATATGGTCATCTACATAACACTTTTAGTTTGGTAACACTAAAACCTAATTGCCAATGGAGTTGAAGTCACGTCCTTGTACTTACTTTCATGTACTTTTAATGAAATTAAATGGTAAATATAACTTAATTTCCAACATTAAGAATGACGTAAATCCTATTTTCTTTCATACTACATTACATTCCATAATAAATATTTACTTAGTTTCACTAAAAAGTTTGTTGGAATATCGACCTCAACAACGTTGAGAGATCTGCGAGATATAAGAAACTTCAATTATGTACCGGTTATCGAACAAGAAAAAAAAACGAGAATTGAGAATTTTTATACGACTACCATTAAGGAAAAAAAAATTGGCACAAAGTTTAAGCTTCGCTCATTCACATTTACTCATCGGTGAGAGGGTAAATTCAAGATAAAGTTAAGAGTTAATTACATAAATAGTCTTTGTGGTTTGTCGGATTTTAGGATCCAGTTCTTGAACTTTTTATTCCCGGATCCAGTCCATGTGGTTTCACAATTGGTCCGGATCAAGTCCCTACTTCAATAAGTCCGTTAGTTTGTTTTTCAATGAAGGGACCAAATCCGTAAATCATGACAAACCATTGGGATCATTTATGTAATTAACTTTTTTAAAGGAAAATTATTTGTGACATAACATATAAAAATAATTAAATAAAAAAATATCAAAACATAATTCTTTATGGATCAAATATAACTCCAATAACATAAATTTTAAAAATCAAACCCGGAAGTAGCATTTAAAGAATATCGTTTTTAAAATGCAAAACTTGTAAATAACGTTTATAGAATAAAGTTTACAATAGCAATTGTAAAGTAGCATTTAAAGAATATCGTTTGAGTACACGAATTTTCCCCTAAAACATGTATAAAATAGTTAAAAATGGTTTGTAACTCACTTGTTATAATAAGTCGGTGTGTGTCTGTAACGCCCCAAACTTACAAAGCGTACAAAATAATATCAAAAGGAACTTAAAGGAAAAAGGGCGCTAATCTTATTCAAAGTCAAACAAGAGTCAAAAGACAAAGTTAACCGACATTCCTCAAAAGGTACTAATAAAACAAAAGATCAAAAGCACTAAAGCTTGAGAAACTCTAAGGCAAAGGTGCTAAGTCCACTTCAACTCTACACTCTTCCCTCGTTCCCAAAGCCCACTTGATCACCTGTCGTAAAAGAAAGAAGAAAAAGGAATACGACTGAGCCAAAGCCCAGTGAGCGGATAAAAGAGACAAGAGTATAGTGAGACATGCAAAGACTTATTTCAAATACAAAATTTTTATCAAAACGAACTTATTTTCAAAGCAAAGTACAAATACATATATATATATAAAATCCCAAAGTATATAATACAACATATATCAAATGTAAAAAGGCTAAATTTCATAAAATAATGCACTAAGAGTCAAACAAATATGTAACAAATATCAATGAAATCATAGGGTAGCTACTCCACTAATCATTCATTTCGGTGCAAACGTTTCGTATGCCACTACGATAAACGTCCACCATCAAACACACAAAATTCCTAGGATCGATCCATACGCCTCCTATAATAATGTATAACAAAGAGCTCGTACCAACCATCGGGTAATCAAAAGGAGACGCCGTAGACATAGCAAAATACACCGCTACGGTCGATGCCACGTTATCGGTGTCACAATAACGAGCCCATGGGACCTCCATGGATAGGTTACTCTTAGGCATATTTTAAGAAACCGTTTTGACCGACTTATGTAATATAAATTTTTAAATACTTTTACAACTTTTCAAAGTGATAAATAGACATTCGAAATATATTTTAGAAAGCTATTTAAAATGTACGCAAGTACCTAAACTTAAAATGTTTATGAGTATGACTTTTTATTCGTTTAAAATTCACGTGTCTAACCCAACCGTTTGGCTAATTCTTGTCACGAGTCACCATAACAAGATTGTCAAAGCTTTACAAATAACAAAGTAACGGACACTTATCGGGACGTGCAAAGCCACACGGAATGAGGGACAATCTATACGAATCACCGTACCAATCGCCACACTCACACGTGTTCTTTACCGAGCTATTTCGGGACAAGTTCGGGGCTGTTTAGGGGCTGATTTCAGGTTGTTTCGGGACTGCTTATGGGCTGTTTCGGGGGCTGAATTCTCACTGTTTCGGGGCTGAATTTTGGACAGTTTCGGGGCTGTTTAGGGGCTGAATTTTGGTCAGTTTAGGGGCTGTTTGGGGACAGTTTATAGGGCTGTTTGGTTGCTGATTTTTGGACAATTTAGGGGTGTTCGGTTGCTGATTTTTTGGACAGTTTAGGGGCTGTTCGGTTGCTGATTTTTGGACAATTTAGGGGCTGTTCGGTTGGGTTTTAAAGACACGGTTTTTACACAATTTACAAAGACCAACGTATTATGATTTCCCAATATACAAATATGATTTGCAACTTCGTCAATACATCTAAAATGAGGAAAATCATAACACACTTAAAGACTAACAAATAAAACAAGTTTACAATTAAGCACGTCATACCAATAATCTTTATACACAAATCAAACAAAGTTTTGAGAGGAAAGATGTTACCGAAATGATCCTAGTACCACCTAGAGTATCCGTACCTTATCTCCAATAACCACAATAGCAAAACGGGAGAATCACCGAAAGAATACGATCACCGAATCAAATCTATCAATTATAAGTGTATGAGTACGAAACACATTTATATGGAGAGTATGTAATATCCTTAATTTCCTTAGATTATAAATATATATATATATATCCATATTTATATATTAATATGCTAAGTAGTATAATTCTAAAGTTTGAAAACTCGTTTTAATTTTTGTCAAATGGGACAAACATCTATCTGTCCATAAGCAAAACTTGTTTTTCTTACATTATTTTTGTTTTGTTCATGTGAAGTTTAATAGTAATAACATTATCTATATTATTAGAAGGCTATTATGTGATAAAATAAGTAACGAGATTGAGTACAAAATATCATTTTCAAACAAATATTTTAGTAAAATTTCTTATTCGACTTGTTAACTTTTAATTCAAAAAGTTCATTCTTAAGATGAAACAAGTAATGATATTATAAGACGAAAGTGAAATCTAACCTTGGACAAAAACAGTTATATTAGACTCCCTCCTTCAAAATGATTGACTAATTTCCTCTTTTCTTGGCCAATTCCACCCAAAAGGATATATGTTTTTCAATTGAAAAGAAAATGTATATAGAAGTTGATATAATATTTTTAATGGGACCTTTCAAGTGAACTCCACTCTAATTTATGATAATGAAGGTGTAAAGCCAACGAAAACTTTACTAAGTATTATTATCATCATTACTATACTTAGTTAATTTATTTATTAACACATTTAACCTCACAATGTCGACCACTTATGATATATTAGTGGTTAGTTTATTTAGTAGTAGTTTAGTATAGTGTTTCGATTAATATAGTATCGATTTGTTTTTTTTTTTTTTTTTTTCGGATATTACAACTCCACCCACTAAAAAAAAAATTTCGTCCTCGAAATTGATAGAAGTTATGAAAATGGAACGCACCAAATATCGAACAGATGAGGGTGCTCGGCCCGCATGGTTTCCTCGAGTTCCCCAAGTGGCCTCGCTATCCGAATGATTCTTCCATTGAACCTTAACGAAAGGAATGGAGCTTCTACGAGTAACTCGCTCGTCGCGATCTATTATAGCCTCAGGCTCCTCGACATAAGAAAGATCGGGTCGAATATCAGAAAAAGGATATTGCACCACGTGCAATGGATGATAGTTATAACCCCGCAACTGAGAAACATGAAATACGTTATGAACATGAGATAGTTGAGGCGGCAAAGCTAAACGATAAGATACTTCACCAACTCGATCCAATATTTCAAACGGTCCAATATAACGAGGACTGAGCTTTCCCTTCAAACCAAAACGTCGTATACCCTTCCATGGTGACACTTTTAAAAACACCTTATCACCCACACCAAACTCCAATAGCCGTCGGTGTTTATCGGCATACACTTTCTGTCTCGATTGTGCTTCCTTAAGTCGATTCGTAGCCATAGCAACCTTTTCATTAGTAACTCTAACCAACTCGGGCCCTTCAATCAATTTCTCTCCAGCTTCACTCCAACAAATTGGCGCTCTACATTTCCGACCATAAAGCATCTCATATGGTGCCATACGAATACTAGACTGCCAACTATTATTGTACGCAAATTCCACCAAACATAAGTACTCGTCCCAATTTCCCTTCCAATCTAGGGCACAAGCTCGAAGCATATCCTCCAGAGTTTGTATAGTACGCTCAGACTGTCCATCAGTTTGTGGATGAAAAGCAGTACTAAGCTTCAACCGAGTACCCCAAGCTTTATGTAATCCTTTCCAAAATCTAGAGGTAAACCGAGGATCACGATCGGATACGATAGATGACGGAACACCATGCAATCTCACAATTTCCTGCTGAAAAAGTTCGGATAACTTATCTACCGAATAATCCATACGAATAGGCAAGAAGTGTGCTGATTTGGTCAATCTATCAACCACAACCCAAATAGCATCGTGCCTTTTAAAAGTCTTCGGCAACCCACACACAAAATCCATAGAGATGTCATCCCATTTCCACACGGGAATGTCCAACGGCTGCAACAAACCACTAACCCGTTGGTGCTCAATCTTTACTTGTTGGCAGGTAAGGCACCTCCCCACATATCTAGCAACATCTTTCTTCATGCCACTCCACCAAAAGTGTTGTTTTAAATCCTGATACATTTTGGTCGAACCAGGATGTATAGCAAAAGGTGAGCTGTGAGCCTCAGACAATAGAGCCTCACGAATAGCATCATCGTTGGGAACGCACAGTCGGTCCCCACACCAAATGACCCCCTCATCATCTTCCCTGAACTCTTTCAATTTACCCTCTTCCAAATTCTGAAACATAGCCCACAAATCCCCATCATCCAACTGAGCCTCTTTTATCCTTGCAATCAAGTTGGACTCGAACTTCAAGTTCGCCAACATCCCGGATGCTCCTCTTTTACTCAATCCCATATCAAGTCTTTCGAATTCTCGAATGTGAGTAACCAAACAAGAGATACTACCAAATGTCTTTCTACTCAACGCGTCGGCTACTACGTTCGCTTTTCCCGGATGGTATTGAATGTTCGCATCGTAATCCTTCAATAACTCAAGCCACCTTCGTTGTCTCATGTTTAATTCTTTCTGCGTGAATATGTATTTGAGACTCTTGTGATCGGTGAAAATGTCACAAGTTTCTCCATAAAGATAATGCCTCCAAATCTTCAACGCAAAAATCACGGCAGCTAACTCCAAATCATGAGTAGGGTAATTAACCTCATAGGGTTTCAACTGCCTCGAGGCGTAAGCAATTACCTTGCCATGTTGCATCAAAACACAACCCAAACCATGTTTAGACGCGTCGCTATAGATTTGAAAACCTCCACTTCCCGATGGTAAAGTAAGAATAGGAGCCGATACAAGTCTCTTCTTCAATTCATCGAAGCTCTTTTGTCGTTCTTCGGTCCACTCAAATTTTATCCCTTTTCTCATCAACTGGGTAAGTGGCAAAGCAATTACCGAAAAACCTTCGACAAAGCGTCGATAATAACCAGCTAAGCCAAGAAAACTTCGAATCTCAGTAACAGAAGTAGGTCTTGACCAATTTGTAATTGCCTCAATCTTTGATGGATCCATCATTATACCCTCGGCGGATACAATATGACCCAAGAAAGCAACTCGTTGCAACCAAAATTCACATTTAGAGAACTTCGCAAATAATTTCTTACTTCGGAGGGTTTCGAGTACAATACGAAGATGATTCTCATGCTCTTCTTTACTATTTGAAAATACCAAGATATCATCAATGAAGACGATGACAAACTTATCCAAATACTCATGGAACACACGGTTCATCAAATCCATGAATACCGCAGGGGCATTAGTCAACCCAAACGGCATCACCAAAAACTCATAGTGCCCATAGCGAGTGCGGAAAGCAGTCTTAGGGATATCTTCCTCTTTAACACGAAGTTGATGATATCCTGACCGAAGATCAATTTTTGAGAAATACTTTGACCCTTGCAACTGGTCAAACAAATCATCAATACGTGGAAGAGGATAACGGTTTCGGATAGTAATACGATTCAACTCGCGATAATCAATGCAAAGTCTCATGCTACCATCCTTCTTCTTAACAAACAAAACTGGTGCACCCCACGGTGACACGCTCGGTCGAACAAATCCACAATCAATCAATCCTTGTAGTTGTTCCTTGAGTTCTTGCAACTCGAGTGGTGCCATACGGTAAGGAGCTTTTGATATCGGCTGAGAACCAGGAATTAAATCAATCGAAAACTCAACTTCACGAATTGGCGGCAAGCCCTCTAATTCATCGGGAAATACATCGGCGAACTCGCGAACAACATCAATATTTTCAATCGTGGGATTTTCGATAGACAAATTATGAATTGAGGCCAAATAACCAACACAACCATGTGAGAGGAGCTTTTGCGTCTTAAGTGCTGAGATAACCTTAATAGATTTTACTGGAACCTCACCGTTATAGACACAAACGGGGTTTAGATGATTTCCAAACAAAATCCGCTTAGAAGAACATCCAATAGTCGCATCATGTCGAGATAACCAATCCATGCCTAGAATAATATCAAAATCATGCATGGTCATAGGAAGAAGATCTGCGGGAAATATACAGTCATTGAATTCCAAAGGACAGTCTTGGAAGACACGATCAATAATCTCAATACTACCCATCGGTGTAGAGATCGACACAGGAGAAGGTAACGAAGACGGAGAGACTTTCAAATATTTCGAGCTCTTAACCGATACTATGGAGTGCGTAGAGCCAGTATCAAACAAAACAAAGAAGGCACGAAGGTCGATAAACACATGACCAATAATAGTACCTAACGGTAAAAAAAAAACGTATGAACAAATAAATGAATAATTCAAAGGGAACATTTCCAAAATGAAATAGGATTGAAATATACCTGCCGTGTCAGCAGCCTGAGCAGCAGTCATGGCAAAAACGCGTCCACCGGTAGTTGGCGGAGGGTTCCTCGGAACAAACCCCGGTCTAGGATTCTTACAATCCTTAGCTATGTGACCAGTCTCTCCACAAGCAAAGCATGAACCAGCGCTACGATAACAAACCCTCCCCGGATGTGTCTTTCCACAAGACCTACAAGGTGCGTTAGCATTAACACCACCATTTCCGTTACCCCTTTGCTGCCCTTGGGGACGGTACACTTGCAATTGACCACGGTTATTATTATTTGGCCCGTTATCAATCCTTAGCTGATTTCCTCCATTATTCCCATTGTTACCACGATATCCTTGGTACCCAGTTTGCTGAACTTGCCTGTTATTCGGTGGAGGCACAGAACGTAGTGGTTGGGCATTCTTAAACCTCTTGTTTTTACCATCATCAGTCTTGGTAGCCAAAAACTCGGCTCGCTCCATCTCCAAATTCCGAGCACAATCGGCTGCCTCGGCCACGTCAAAACACCTCAAGTTAATCAATTTAGAGCGGTAACGCCCATGAATAGCCCATTTGTACTTACGGGCTTGATCCTGAGCAGACCCAGCAGCGGCCCCAATCAAACCCACTAGCCTCAAAAACCTCTTCGTGAAATCACCAACAGACTCGTCACTCCCTTGTTTAATGTTAGCATACTCCCGAATCACAGCTTCCTTTTCCGCCTCAGAGAAGTACTGACGGAAATACAACTCCTTAAATGTAAACCAATCCAATGTGTCCTCAAAATCGATACCTCCCTTCGCTTGTCTCAAAGCAATCCACCAACGTTGGGCATCCCCTTCTAGCTTATAAACAGCTAGTGGAACCCAATACCTCTCATCACAATCAAGCACCCGAAATATCTTCTCAATGTGAGTAATCCAGTTCTCGGCTTCCACAGGAGTGCTAGCAGTACTGAATGACAAAGGACGTTGTTTTTGAAACCGTCCTAACCATACATGAATAGCATCCCCCGTTACACCTTTCTCATTCTCATACTCATCCTCGTTTCTACGCTTATTATCATTGTCACCAAAATCTCCTTGATTACGAATAGCATTGAGAGCGTTAGCCACAATGTTTGGTAACAAGTTTGTGATGGTTTCGTTGATCTTGTTGCTTATCTCCTCCTCACTCATCCCCTTCCTTTTCGGTTCACTCGTCCCCTTCCTTTTCGGTGCCATCTATCGAACGAGACGAGAATACAATGGTTACGATTAGTAGGGGAAAGAAAAAAAATAACAAAAGAATATTTAAAGCAGAAAAAAAAGAGTATCAAAACGGAAAGGAAATCCTAAGCCAAATTCTACCCAAATCTCACAGGTCATAACTTAGGACTTAAGTTTCTACAGGAAAGAGCCGAAGCTCTGATACCATTCTGTAACGCCCCAAACTTACAAAGCGTACAAAATAATATCAAAAGGAACTTAAAGGAAAAAGGGCGCTAATCTTATTCAAAGTCAAACAAGAGTCAAAAGACAAAGTTAACCGACATTCCTCAAAAGGTACTAATAAAACAAAAGATCAAAAGCACTAAAGCTTGAGAAACTCTAAGGCAAAGGTGCTAAGTCCACTTCAACTCTACACTCTTCCCTCGTTCCCAAAGCCCACTTGATCACCTGTCGTAAAAGAAAGAAGAAAAAGGAATACGACTGAGCCAAAGCCCAGTGAGCGGATAAAAGAGACAAGAGTATAGTATGACATGCAAAGACTTATTTCAAATACAAAATTTTTATCAAAACGAACTTATTTTCAAAGCAAAGTACAAATATATATATATATATAAAATCCCAAAGTATATAATACAACATATATCAAATGTAAAAAGGCTAAATTTCATAAAATAATGCACTAAGAGTCAAACAAATATGTAACAAATATCAATGAAATCATAGGGTAGCTACTCCACTAATCATTCATTTCGGTGCAAACGTTTCGTATGACACTACGATAAACGTCCACCATCAAACACACAAAATTCCTAGGATCGATCCATACGCCTCCTATAATAATGTATAACAAAGAGCTCGTACCAACCATCGGGTAATCAAAAGGAGACGCCGTAGACATAGCAAAATACACCGCTACGGTCGATGCCACGTTATCGGTGTCACAATAACGAGCCCATGGGACCTCCATGGATAGGTTACTCTTAGGCATATTTTAAGAAACCGTTTTGACCGACTTATGTAATATAAATTTTTAAATACTTTTACAACTTTTCAAAGTGATAAATAGACATTCGAAATATATTTTAGAAAGCTATTTAAAATGTACGCAAGTACCTAAACTTAAAATGTTTATGAGTATGACTTTTTATTCGTTTAAAATTCACGTGTCTAACCCAACCGTTTGGCTAATTCTTGTCACGAGTCACCATAACAAGATTGTCAAAGCTTTACAAATAACAAAGTAACGGACACTTATCGGGACGTGCAAAGCCACACGGAATGAGGGACAATCTATACGAATCACCGTACCAATCGCCACACTCACACGTGTTCTTTACCGAGCTATTTCGGGACAAGTTCGGGGCTGTTTAGGGGCTGATTTCAGGTTGTTTCGGGACTGCTTATGGGCTGTTTCGGGGGCTGAATTCTCACTGTTTCGGGGCTGAATTTTGGACAGTTTCGGGGCTGTTTAGGGGCTGAATTTTGGTCAGTTTAGGGGCTGTTTGGGGACAGTTTATAGGGCTGTTTGGTTGCTGATTTTTGGACAATTTAGGGGTGTTCGGTTGCTGATTTTTTGGACAGTTTAGGGGCTGTTCGGTTGCTGATTTTTGGACAATTTAGGGGCTGTTCGGTTGGGTTTTAAAGACACGGTTTTTACACAATTTACAAAGACCAACGTATTATGATTTCCCAATATACAAATATGATTTGCAACTTCGTCAATACATCTAAAATGAGGAAAATCATAACACACTTAAAGACTAACAAATAAAACAAGTTTACAATTAAGCATGTCATACCAATAATCTTTATACACAAATCAAACAAAGTTTTGAGAGGAAAGATGTTACCGAAATGATCCTAGTACCACCTAGAGTATCCGTACCTTATCTCCAATAACCACAATAGCAAAACGAGAGAATCACCGAAAGAATACGATCACCGAATCAAATCTATCAATTATAAGTGTATGAGTACGAAACACATTTATATGGAGAGTATGTAATATCCTTAATTTCCTTAGATTATAAATATATATATATCCATATTTATATATTAATATGCTAAGTAGTATAATTCTAAAGTTTGAAAACTCGTTTTAATTTTTGTCAAATGGGACAAACATCTATCTGTCCATAAGCAAAACTTGTTTTTCTTACATTATTTTTGTTTTGTTCATGTGAAGTTTAATAGTAATAACATTATCTATATTATTAGAAGGCTATTATGTGATAAAATAAGTAACGAGATTGAGTACAAAATATCATTTTCAAACAAATATTTTAGTAAAATTTCTTATTCGACTTGTTAACTTTTAATTCAAAAAGTTCATTCTTAAGATGAAACAAGTAATGATATTATAAGACGAAAGTGAAATCTAACCTTGGACAAAAACAGTTATATTAGACTCCCTCCTTCAAAATGATTGACTAATTTCCTCTTTTCTTGGCCAATTCCACCCAAAAGGATATATGTTTTTCAATTGAAAAGAAAATGTATATAGAAGTTGATATAATATTTTTAATGGGACCTTTCAAGTGAACTCCACTCTAATTTATGATAATGAAGGTGTAAAGCCAACGAAAACTTTACTAAGTATTATTATCATCATTACTATACTTAGTTAATTTATTTATTAACACATTTAACCTCACAATGTCGACCACTTATGATATATTAGTGGTTAGTTTATTTAGTAGTAGTTTAGTATAGTGTTTCGATTAATATAGTATCGATTTGTTTTTTTTTTTTTTTTTTTTTTCGGATATTACAGTGTCGGTATGTCGGAACTCGCGTCACGTAGAATCGGAATCAACGAAGTCCTAAAATACCAAATATCGTATAAGTGATTTGTTTCATTCGTTTATATAAGTTAATATTAACTTATTAGTCTCGTTTTGATACTTTAAATTTTATTTACTTAATTCGTCCAAAATACTCATTTTCTAGTCTCGAGTCCAACTAGTCCGTTAATTGTCCGAAATCAATACGTTTTCATTTTTATTCAATAATTTATATGTTTTTATAAAAATCTTACATTTTTAGTCCTTTTTAACCAAATATCAAACTTGATACCAAGTCTGTCACACCCCGCTAAAGCGGAAACACGGGATGTGAAGAGCGAGATTGTCATTACACAAGTATATAGATAAGTACCAAAGTTTTATGATATATAAAACAAACATTTAAATTATACAAAAGATTTAAGTTTTAGTTTACACAATGATTACAACATAGAAACGTTCATGTCCAAACCACCCGAACCATTCCCTATTCTTGAAGTCTTCGAAACAAGCACGCTAAAGTCTACGAGCATATCCTTCTAACTTTCTCATTTCATGAAAATACGAGTAAAATGTCAACTACGAGAGACGTAGTTGGTGAGCTACAAGTTTGAGTAAGTATATAAGTATTGACGCACACAACATTTGCGTAATCTATAAGTATATAGGTTTTGACGCACATAACGTTTGCGTAAAGTATTAGTATCTAATTTTTGCATATGCATGTTGTACCAAACTAGATAACGTGACATAAGTTTCAAGTATATAAGTTTGCATATGCGCGTTGTAAAAATCTAGGTAACGTGGCATAAGTTTCAAGTATATCAAAGATGTAGGTGTATTTTTTCATTACCTCAGCGGTGGAACCATCCACATGTGTAAGACGATAAGTATATAAGTGTGTAGGCATTGACCACATAGTGTATGGCTATGTGACAATCCTAAAGTATTGATCAATGTTTCGTTAATAAGTCTCAAAGCCTATACCCAATTAATAATCGTGCACAATCGTTATTTGACGTTGTTGTGAGGGTCTTAACTACCCTAATAGCGCTATCCACAAATTATTAACGGTCATTTCCAAAGGGATTAATAGCAACTAATGTCATTTGGAAGTATCGGGAATTTTAGTGGTACCACACGTACATGTTATACAACATGACGAACAATCATTTTAAGTTCAACGACAATGTAAGTTCAAGCGTATACAATCCATATATAAAGCATAAGTTTCAAGGATAAGAGTATCTTGTTTTTAACATGCAAAACTTGTAAATAACGTTTATAGAATAAAGTTTACAATAGCAATTGTAAAGTAGCATTTAAAGAATATCGTTTGAGTACTCGTATTTTCCCCCATAACATGTATAAAATAGTTAAAAAGGGATTGTAATTCACTTGTTATAGTAAGTCGGTGTGTGTCGGTATGTCGGAACTCGCGTGACGTAGAATTGGAATCAACGAAGTCCTAAAATACCAGATATCGTATAAGTGATTTGTTTCATTCGTTTATATAAGTTAATATTAACTTATTAGTCTCGTTTCGATACGTTAAATGTTATTTACTTAATTCGTCCAAAATACTCATTTTCTAGTCTCGAGTCCAACTAGTCCGTTAATTGTCCAAAATCAATACGTTTTCATTTTTATTCAATAATTTATATGTTTTTATAAAAAGCTTACATTTTTAGTCCTTTTTAACCAAATATCAAACTAAGTTTTAATAACTTTATATTTAACAATTTAAATGATCTGTTTAGTTTATAACATTAGTTCTTTTGTTTATTAACTATATTTTCATGGTATTATTATGTTTACATAACAATATAACCAAGTTTTAAACCAACATGATTTTATTTTGATTTCAAAAGCTATGATTTACATACAAATGTTAATAACCAATTTATACTCAAATTATCACAATAACATCTAACTTATTAACAAAATAATATTATGTTTAAAAAGGATTTTTAAAAGAAATATACCAAAATGATCTTGAAATCTTGAATTCTTGATTTAAGATAATAAACACCAAGTTTCGTTGTTGAAATCTCTTCCTTAGCTTATTCCAAATTACCCAAAAGCACCCAACAATCTTTTGAAACACCTTACAAAATACCTCTTCTTTATCTTTCAAAGTGTATATGTGTATGTATTTGTTATGAGTGTGTGTAAAAGAAGTTTATGAACATGAATTTGTGATGATATATATATGACTCTTAATGAGTCATTTATGTGTTTATGGAGTACTTGCCACGTTTATAACACATGTCACTTGTTTAACCATTAAGCATGACTAATCAAAAGTTTTAAAAAGTGTTCGGAGCGCAAGATTTATTTATGATGGTCAGGGATCAATTAAAACCCATTCGTTTCCGGCGGTGACCTACCCCTCTCTTTTTTCCGGCGGGTCCAAACGCCACCCACTGTGCTATCATCCTTTTTTAATTAATTGTTCCTCAATTCTTTGTCGAGATCCAATCGCTGTATAAAGATCTGTAACTATTGATTCTTTGATTATTATCATCTATGGATTTTAATCAATATGGATTGTTTATTACACGTTTTTATCCGGCTCGACGATTC
This sequence comes from Senecio squalidus, assembly GCA_910822075.1. Taxonomy (NCBI): domain Eukaryota; kingdom Viridiplantae; phylum Streptophyta; class Magnoliopsida; order Asterales; family Asteraceae; genus Senecio; species Senecio squalidus. Next base: position 23,936,501 of record CAJVGC010000582.1, read on the forward strand.
CTCGGAAAGAAGCGATTAGTTATTAAAGATTCCTCTCTTTTAGATTTTTGTGTTATTTCGTTTTGTTACTGATCGTTTGATTTCAA
>CAJVGC010000582.1:23936686-24006471 GCA_910822075.1 Senecio squalidus
AGAATGGCCCCCCAACTAAAGTTTTGTGGTATTTTCCTATCATACCAAGACTGAAACGCTTATTTGCAAACCCTAGAGATGCGAAGTTGTTGCGTTGGCACGAGGAAGGGCGTAAAAAGGATGGAAAAATAAGACACGTCGCTGATTCTCCCCAATGGAGGAATATCGATAGTAAATTTAAAGATTTTGGAAAGGAGGTTAGAAATATACGTTTCGGGCTTAGTTCAAACGGAATTAATCCATTTGGAAACATGAGTAGTTCTCACAGCACTTGGCAAGTTCTTTTATGCGTATATAATCTTCCACCTTGGTTGTGCATGAAACGAAAATACATCATGATGTCTTTGTTAATTCAAGGTCCAAAACAACCAGGTAACGACATCGATGTGTATTTGGCTCCACTAGTAGAAGATTTGAAAAAATTATGGAGTCCGGGTGTTGAAGTGCGTAATGCTTATACGAATGAAAATTTTCGATTACGAGCCATCATTTTTTGTACCATCAGTGATTTCCCAGCGTATGGTAATTTGTCAGGATATGGTACAAAGGGGGCAAAGGCGTGTCCACATCGTGAAGATGACACATCGTCGAGATGGTTCACACATTGTAGGAAAACGGTGTTCATGGGACATAGAAGATCGCTTCATTCGAAACATCCATATCGTTTAATGGCTAACTTGTTTGACGGTTCCACCGAATCTAGAATTTTACGACCACCAATGGACGGAGAAACCGTATTTTCTCAAGTTGAAAACTTCAACAATGCGTTTGGAAAAAAACGAAAACCCGTGAAACCATTTAGATGGAAAAAAAGATCTATTTTATGGGAATTTGAACATTGGAAATATTTAGATGCTCGACATTGTATTGATGTTATGCATATCGAGAAAAATGTTTGTGATAGTTTGATCGGGTTACTTTTGAACATTAATGGGAAATCAAAAGACGGAGTTAATGCTCGAAATGATATGGTCGCGATGGGTATTCGGGAGGAGTTTGCTCCAAAAGAGACACTTGATGTTAAAACAGTGTTGTTCTTCATGGAAAAGATGGAAAACGAGCCTTAGGAGAGACTACATGGATGAAGGCCTTAACCCTACGGACGATTACACATCCATAGATGACGAGCATTGGAAAGAATTTGTTGCGAAGGAAATGGAAGAAGATAGAATGGTAATAGCTTGTTAGAATTTATATTGAAATGTATGATATTATATTGCCATGTTACTAATATGTTTGTTACTTGTTTTGAAGTTGCATCGTGAAAAAGGAAGACAAAATGCCTTAAAGAAAGAGCTACCGCCTCGTTTGGGGCCAAAGGGTTATCGTGGTTGGGAAGAAGAATGGAAGGATGAGATAAAATACAAAGGATTATTGATTGATGCCCACAAGATTTATGACCCCCGTTCACATAAATGGAGTATGGCTAGGCTGAAAAAAGATGAATCATGGGTAAAATTTGTACCTATCGAGTTGAGTTCCAAAGTTGATGAGCTGGTAAGATGATCAATCTTTTGTATAATTATTATCATAAATTTATTGTTGTTTTTATGAAATAATAGCTTAGATTCATATATTATTAGCAAATTTCGAATTTTACAGTTACAGTTAGATTGCCAAATGCGTGAAGGAAGTTGGAAACCCGAGTCAGGATCAGATTTATTATGTACTGCTATTGGACCTGAGCATCCAGGTTGCCTTAGAACAATCGGGTCCTATTGGGAAGAGAAAAGGCCTAGACAACTATAAGGAAACTAGGAAACGGACTTCAATAAAAGAGATGCAAAGTAAAATGGTTGATATGCAGAACCAGATACAAGTGTTAATGAATCACGTGGGGGTTGGTAAACCCGAAATGGAAGCAACAGGCCCAGAGTTGCGGAAAAGTAGTTGTGGGTCAACGATGATGACGGATCCATTCGATGAGCTTGAGGTATAAGTGTTTTTTTTTTTTAATAAAATAGACAATAAACATGAGGTGTAATTACTTTAACTTTGTGTTTTGTAGGCACCCCAGGAATGCATGTTGCTAGTCCCGAACATAGACAGAGATGTCGTTTGTGCTAGAGGGATGGCATATCCATCTGGGTCAGGGTCAATACATGGAGTATCTATACGAAAGGGGCACACAAAAGTTCATGTAGACCACGTGGAGAAGCAATATCTTACATTAGATATACCTGTGTCGACCCCGGATGCAGAAATTTATCAACTTAATGAGGCTCGTAAAAGTTTTATCCAGTGGCCAAAAAAGGCAATTGTAGTCAGTAAGGTATAATTTGTTTACCTATACATTATGTATGCTTAATAATGTAGTAAGATATATACTAAGTATATTAAAATATGGAACTTTTAATAGGAGAGAGTCGAGATTCCATCACCAACAACATCACGCCCGACTCCCTCAACAGCACCAACAACATCAACATCACCCCTGATACCTTCAACAGCACCAGCAACATCACCCTCTCGTTCAACATCACCCTCTAGTTCTGGTTTTCAAAAAAAGAGACCTTCAAAATTGGTTAGTTCAAGAAAGTTGTCTGGTAGTATGAGTACTCATGAATCGGTAAAACTTAAAACCTTTTACTTAATATGTTAATCATAATATAATGATTTAAGATTAAACATGTACACAATATCTATATCGGTGCATAGGTGAAGATTTCACGATTACAGAAAATGCAAAACCTTGCTGGGATAATTTCTACTAGACCGACTTATGTGCAAGCTTTCTATGCTAGTTGGATGAAGCGGAAAGACCCTACACTTGGGGCAACGTTTGATATTGATGGCACAATATTTGGTGAAAAACATGTGTTTCTTGTCCCCCTCGAGGTTGAGGAAGTTATGCGTTTTTTGACTGAAAAAGACCTTGATGTTTCCATTATAGCACTCTTTGCAAAGTAAGCATCTCGTTATCCCCATTATAGCATTCAATTATATATAGTTTACAATAAAAAAAAATATCTTGTTTATTTTTTAGGATGTTACATGATGAGATTATTAGACACCCTAAAGGAAATAAATGTGTTTTTCTTAATCCGTATTTGGTTGATGAATCTTTGTGTTGAAAACCCATGGGGTGTTGAAATTTATTTGGAGGAGGCGATGCAACGTGGGAATCACGATACAGACACGTTTTTGTTACCTTATCATCAAGGGTACGTACCATTTATACACTCTAAATGTTATTATATAATGTATGGTCGTCTTTTTTTAATACTAAAAGGTGTATTTTGTTACACTATTAGGAATCATTGGTCCCTGTTGATACTACTCAAAAGTGAAGATCCAGGATTTATATTAGACTCCTCTAATCAATTAAAAACATGGAAAAACTACCCTATTATAGAGATCATTAACAGGTAAGTTTTTTTTTGTTAGTATAAAATCTGTTTATTTTTGTTTCTAAGTATTTTCAGATGACATTATTGCTTGTATTTTGTTTTAGGCGTTTTGGAGATTTTGAATGGAAGATGGCCAAGGTAAATTTAATATATTGTATGTATAATATTGATTTTTGTATTACAATTAACTTATATACCTATTTGTTTTTTTTATTTAGGTCCAACAACAATCCTCAAATTGGGAGTGCGGGTTTTATGTTATGCGGTGGATGTACGATTTTGTTTTGTTACAACACCATCTTTTTCCGGGGACCGTAAGTACTCCTAAATTTTTTTTGTTGCATCTCATTTGATAAATCGTAATATCAACCTTTTATATTTTTATATATAGATTCCGTGGGTTCAATCAAGACCTTTTACGCAAAAGATGTTGGACGCTATAGTGGGTATGTGGATAAAATGCTTTGGTATGCCCGTGTGAAGATCAATTTCTCTCTTTTCGACTACTTAATATGGTTGTATTAGATATTATTTAGTTGTGTTACACATCGTTTTGTTTTGTGGTGTTGGACAATTGTTTTGTACCCTTTTATCTATAAAATTAAAGTTTTGGTTTGTCTATATAACACTTATATAAATTCTGGTTGAATTGAAAATTTGGATCATATCTCTTTTATTACAATTTGGAAAAGAAAAACCTATAAAATAAAGAAAAATAAAAAATCTTATTGAAACATGTTGTTTAAATAAAAACTGCTCTCTATAACTAAATTTAATAAAAAATAAATTCTAATAGAATAGTAAATAAAAATGTAAAGAAACCTCTTCTTTTAAAACAAACCGCTCTCTTTAGTATCCTTAAAGAAACCACTTTCCAAACATGTCTCTTTACTAAAACCTGCGGCAAAGAGACCGGTTGTAAAACCGGTCTCTATGACCCCCAAAACCGGTCTCTTTGCATCTTTTCTCTAGTAGTGTTGGTCTATATAATTTTGAAAAAGTTTTCGAATCAAGAATGTTGACCCTGTCCTCTCGGGTTCATCCAAAAGATTCAAATTATCTCGTTTGATTTGATTGATCCGGTGTCGTGAGGTCAAACTTGTCTGGTCGGATGGAGTGGCTATGGTAATGCTTGTTCGACTCTGATGTAACAGACGTGTTACTTTCACTCTGAAAATCTTTGTTGTAGTGTTGCTTTGTGTGGAACTTAGTAATCTTGTCATAATTTTGGTACTCTTTAATGGGAGAATCACAAAAAAAATGCTAATTTAATGTGTTTTTTGAGTTTGACCTTGGTTTTTAAGGAATCAAGGCTTTAACGGGTGTGTAGAGTTGGGTGGATCGGCTTAGCTCCTTGCTAAAGGCTTTCTAAAATAATATATGTCGTTCGAAATAAATAAAAGAAAACACGAGTTAACAACGAGATTAATACTAAATTTGACTAGTTAATAAACGTATATATGGAGAGGTGGATAATAAGGTAATGATGGTCGATGGAGGAGTGTTGTACATGTACGGAGTCACTACTCATATTAATGGAGGACATGTCAAATTTAGATAAATAAAACCAATTACAAAACATATATTCTTTCTAATTATATGTCAACTTGATGTATACAAATTCAAATATTCTATGTATTGGTGCTCATACGCAATAAAGTCAAACAATTAAACTTGATTATGTTTATGTTCTTTTAATGATTCTGATTTTAAAGTTACAAGTCTAGTTTGGTTTGAAACTTGGTTTAGCTTAGGATTTTTTGATAACTTTTGAAAATCAGAATCAAGTGAAATATTACTGGGACAACCGGAGATAGCATATAAACCAGTAACTAATGAATTAGTGTTTCCAAGTAGCAAGAAAGTACCAAACCAATTCAAGGACGAAAGCATGAGAAATGAGAACTAGAGTTGACAAGGCCTTGATTTAGCGTCACTTTTTTACACTTTGTTAAATTAAAGTAGAAAATAATGCTCCAATCCTATCCGGGTATTGGTCATTAGTAATCATACTTATGATTATCTTTTTATTCATATCCATCCATTTACTTTTCCTGGAGTCTTTCGAAGATGTTGTGATTTTATCCACATCCTTCCTTATGCCTTTGTCCAGAGTCTTACTCATAAATAATTTCGAGGACGAAATTCTTTTTACTTGGAGAGACTGTGACAACCGCAAATTTCATAACACTTTTTCGTTTTATCATCTACCGTTATTTTTATTTATTTTATTTTGAACCTATTATTATTGGTATTTATTTTGTTTCACGCGATTTTGGTTTAGTCGGGATTTAAATTAGTGTTTCGTCATTCGTGACGTAAACGTTACAGTACCTAAGTGCTTAGCAATTTTAAGTATTCTCGTAAGCTAATATTGGTATTTTAAAGCCTTCGTCTTTTAGAGAAAAATTAACGTTTAAAATATTACAAATTTTACCCTCAAAATAAAAATCTGTTAAAAGGTTAGTCCTTTAACTGGATCTAACGGAATCGGTTACAAATTCAGTCCTCTTAACGGACCACTAACGGAGCAGGAACGAGCCAGAACGACGCACATAAGGACCAGGACGACGTCCTGACCAGGACGACGTCCTGACCAGGACGACGCACACATACCTTTGTGCGGCGTCCTAAGCTGCTGGTCACAAAAATCCAAATCGTTTTTGCTTTCCTTGAGATGCCAAACCACATGCCACCATGTGATTTCTGCCCAAATCTGTGACATTCGCGAATTTCTAGGTATATTTCTATCGACTCGTATCCGTTTTATTTATTTATGTTTATGTTTTGACCCTATTGTATTTCCTTTTATGTTTTATCGTGTTCGTATTTTATGGATATCGTATTCGTATTTTTCCGTATTTTATGAGTATCGTATTTGTATTTATGTAATTCGAATCTTTATGTCGGGAACGTTAGTCTTAAGTGCCTTTAGTATAAGTCTAGTATGCTCTTATGATAAGTTTAGGGGAATTATGCCTTAATTATACGATTAAGATTAACGTTTAAAAAGTATTTCATTTTTAGTCCTTTCGGAAATTTATTACAAAACTAGTCCTATGGGAGAAATTCTATTACAATTTTAGTCCTTTTCAGATTTTTATTACAAAAATCGTCCCTACCAACTTTTTTTGTCTCATTAGCTACCAGATTTTGTCTTTTCTATCATTCTCATCCACACTCTCTCTCTCTCTAAAAACACACACAACACACACACAAAAACCCTACCTTCTCTCTACATTTTCCGGCGATCCGACCGTTGAAATCCAAATCCGAGACCAGATTATTGTTCACCATCATCATCTCTATCTATCCTCCGAATTTCGTTACGATCGGGTAAGTATTTCTCGATTTTAGTTTTAAACTTTGTTATTTTGATTCAATCACGGAAATCCCACTTTTCACCGTCAAAACTTAGATTTTATTGAAGATTATTGTATCTAATCGTATTCTGGACATAGGGTTCCAATATGGGATCATTTAGATGCCTAAAACACTCAGAAATCGAATCCCGAATGCTATTTTTCGTAAAAACCCAGTTACGTCACGTAACTGTGTTACGTGCACGTAACTGATCAAGTAACTCTTCATAATCACGTAACTGATCACGTAACTAAGACGATTAGTCTTAGTCACGTAACTGATCACGTAACTAAGCCCATTAGTCTTAGTCACGTAACTGATCACGTAACTAAGACCTTTAGTCTTAGTCACGTAACTGATCACGTAACTAAGACGATTAGTCTTAGTCACGTAACTGATCACGTAACTAAGACGATTAGTCTTAGTCACGTAACTAGCTTGCTGATTTTCCGAAACGTTTGTAATCCTGTTAAATCGATGTTCCTTTTGGTCATTTTAAAACCCGTATACAACGTTAATCGTTAAGGCATATCCCACTAGACTTAGAGATACTTAGACATGTTTATTTACGTGATGTTTAGGGCACTTAGACGTGGGAGCTTGACGGTATTATAGTATTTCCCGACATATCGTGATTTGGATTGCTTTGCTATACAGTGAGTTATTCGTTGCCCTTTTTACCGCTTTTACATTTTTGGGCATGATTAGCGTTAAACAAATGTATTTTATGGTATGTATGTATTATGGATATGTAATATGGATATGATGCTTTAGATGGTCTTACCCAAACTTGTACCGCCTTTGTGGTAGTATGAGGCCCCGTATACACACCTGTTAGCTTTTAGCCGCCGGTTTATATATATAGCGCTATATGGGTCTAACAAACCCTCATTTCTAACACGATGGATGATGGATGCGCCCTGTCCGTGTTAGTAATGTTATGACCGATGATTTTCGAGGACAACCTAGCTTAAGACACTAGGTGGGGTTAGTTGCCAGTATTGTTATGGTTCAGGTGTATCGTATGTTCCTAAAGCTGTTATCTATCCAGTATGTATTATATGATATGATTATGGTATTTTTATGGTATATGTATGAGTATTTTATCAAAAGATTTTGTATACTTCACGTATATTTTGAAACCTCATTTTCAAATGACGTATCTTCAAATCATAACACTTTTGGGTCAAAACATATTAAAACTTTTATACTATTATGTTTTTGTCAACTATTGCGAATAATTCACCAACTTTATGTTGACGTCGTATTTTAACGCTTTTCAGGGATTTGAGGTTACTCTATTTGATGCTATGCTTGCTTGGCTACGTGGATCTTTTGCATGGAATTTATTTTGCTTTATTTAATTCCTTAGTATCCCAAACTCTGTAGCCATATTTTGATATTATTTCGGATGATTGTAATAAGTATTCTACTCTCAAACTCTTTAATCTATGTTGATGATGTATGGATTACTTATGTTTATGTAACCTTTGAATCTCTGATACCGTATACACTGTACACCTCGGTTCCGCCATTTTTGCGGGGTGTGACAGAAGTTGGTATCAGAGCCAATGGTTATAGCGAACTAAGTGACCTTACTGAATCACTTAGACTATGACCTAGGCTTTTGGACCTATCTGATTTACTCTATGTGCGCATTTCCTTCTTTTGTGGGCCTGTATGTGATTTGTATGCGTTATGTGCTTTTGTTATGCTTTTTATGTTTTGAGGCCTGCTTGTTTTAGTCGCAGATCCGGGTATCGTTCTGATTTATTCTGTTTGACATTCGTAGAAGATGCCGCCTAAGAGAGTTTCTACTAGGTCTACTCCTGCCGTCACTGCTACGAGAAGATCGGAAAGGCGAGGTCGCGCCAGTACGAGAGCGGATGCTACGCCTCAGAATACCACTGCTGTCCCCAATGCTACATCCACCGCTCCGAACATCAGTCAGTTGATTGCGGAGCAGATTGCAGCAGCAATACCGGTGATTGTGGCACAGCTTAAGGAGACACCGGTGCAGAATGTCGACATAGGGTTGGAAGAACCTGAGATGCCCGGTATTGGATCAGAGGGTATGGCGTCTGGGCGCGATGGTTCCGATGTGGGAAGAGCAGTGCACGTGGGAGTCGGTGGACCGAGTATTGTTATTGAAGACCCACCCCGAGGCTGTTCGTATAAGACCTTTCTGGATTGCAAACCTACTGAGTTTAGGGGTACTGAGGATGCGGTTGCTACCCTGCAATGGTTTGAGAAGATTGAGTCTGTGTTTGACGTTTCGGGATGTGCTGAAGACAGCAAGGTTAAGTATGCTACGTTCTTGTTCCAGGGTAAAGCCCTAACTTGGTGGAACTCTGTGAAGAAGGTTCAGGGCCGAGCTGCTGTTACTTTGATGAGCTGGGAAAATCTGAAGGTTATGATGAAGAAGGAGTATGTGCCGTCATCTGAGACGCAGAGGCTGGAGGATGAGTTGTGGAACCTGACTATGCAAGGTTCTAACTTTCGTGGGTATGTGAACAGATTCTATGATCTGTGTGTTTTGGCTCCTCGTCTGGTTCGTACTGAGAATGAGCGAATTGAACGTTTCACGAATGGGTTGCCTCAGACTATGCTGGACCACATTATTTCTCATCTTCCGGGTACTCTGCAGAGTGCGGTTGATATTGCCGGTCGGCTGACCGCAAGTGCGATCCGTGGTGGTACTCTACAGCCTGTTGTGAGCCGCAGAGATTCTGCTAGATATGAGAGGAGAGACATGGGTAATTCGAGGAAGAGAAGCCGTGGTCATGATCAGAGACCTCAACTTCCTCAGGTGTATGCGTTGACGGGTGCTGGAGCTGGTTATCAGGGCGTGCGCCCTAAGTGTGGTACATGCGGCAGTGCGCATGCGGCGAATGTGGCGTGTTGGGTTTGTAAGCGCTGCAAGAAGTTAGGCCACACTGAGCAGTATTGTGGAAGGTCTACTGGAGCTTGTTTTGAATGTGGAGAAGTGGGTCACCGTCGTCATCAGTGTCCCAAGCTTGTATCATCTACTCCCCTTCCTACTCCTGGTGCTGGTACTAGTGCGAGAGGGAATCCTGCTAAGAGCCGAGCTTTCGCCATGGAATCTTCTGAAGCTCATCAGGATCCTACCGTAGTCACTGGTACATTTCTTGTCGATGATTATCCTGCTTTTATCTTGTTTGATTCGGGTGCCGATAGAAGCTTTATTTCTAGTGATTTCCGTCCCTTAGTAAACCGTGCTTCTAGTCCTTTAGAGCCTGCTTATGAGGTAGAAATAGCCGATGGTAGATGTGCCTGTGTTAGAGAAGTTATTCTTGATATTCCCCTCGTATTAGCCGATATTCCTTTTTTCCATCGACCTTATTCCTATGAAACTCGGTAGTTTCGACGTCGTAGTCGGTATGGATTGGTTAGCGAAGCATAAAGGCGAGATAGTCTGCTATGAGAAACTTATTCGTATTCAGAAGCCGGATGGAGATCAGATGATTGTACACGGAGACAAGGCTGGGAAACGTCTTAAAGTCATCTCAAGTTTGAAAGTTCGCGAGTATGTCCGTCAAGGTTGTTCCTTATATCTCGCTCATTTGGTGAAGAAAGATTCTGCGATAAAGATTGATGGTGTACCGATCGTTCGCGAGTATTCTGACGTTTTTCCCGACGAGTTAACTGGAGTCCTCCCCAGAGACAAACCGACTTTCGTATTGATCTTATTCCTGGAGCTGCACCTGTTGCTAAAGCTCCGTATCGTTTGGCTCCTTCCGAGATGCTCGAGTTGTCGAAGCAAATTCAGGAACTGGTCGATAAGGGTTTTATCCGTCCTAGTTTCTCCCCGTGGGGTGCTCCTGTTCTCTTTGTTAAGAAGAAGGATGGCTCCATGCGTTTATGTATTGATTATCGGGAGTTAAACAAGCTGACTGTGAAGAACCGTTATCCCCTTCCTCGTATTGACGACTTATTCGATCAACTTCAGGGTTCTTGCTATTTCTCAAAAATCGATCTTCGCTCTGGTTATCATCAGTTGAGAGTTCAGGAAGAGGATATACCTAAGACTGCTTTTCGTACTCGGTATGGTCATTATGAGTTCATGGTGATGCCGTTTGGTATGACAAACGCCCCTGCAGCATTCATGGATCTAATGAACCGTATTTGTCGTCCGTATCTTGACAAATTCGTTATCGTATTCATCGACGACATTCTGATCTATTCCCGAAGTCGCAAGGAACATGAAGAGCATTTGCGTCTTGTTCTAGAAGTGCTTCGAAAAGAAAAGTTGTATGCGAAATTCTCTAAGTGCGAGTTCTGGTTATCCGAAGTTCAATTCCTTGGCCACGTGGTTAGCGCGAAAGGTATTCATGTTGATCCTGCTAAGATTGAAGCTGTTAAAAGTTGGGTTGCACCAAAGTCCCCGACCGAAATCCGTTCGTTTTTGGGTCTTGCTGGGTATTATCGCCGATTTATCGAGAACTTCTCCAAAATCGCTTCACCTATGACGAAGCTGACACAGAAGAGTGAACCATTCGTTTGGGGTTCCGATCAGGAGAAAGCCTTTCAAGTATTGAAGCAGAGGTTGTGTAACGCTCCTATTCTTAGTCTGCCAGTTGGTTCCGAGAATTTTGTTGTTTATTGCGACGCTTCGCACAAGGGTCTGGGTTGTGTGCTTATGCAGAATGGTAAAGTTATAGCTTACGCTTCGCGTCAGTTGAAAATCCATGAGCAGAATTACACGACACATGATCTAGAATTGGGAGCCGTCGTATTCGCATTGAAGATTTGGAGACATTATCTGTATGGGACCAAGTGTACTGTATTTACCGACCACAAGAGTCTTCAACACATATTCGATCAGAAGATGCTGAACATGAGACAACGACGTTGGGTTGAGTTATTGAACGACTATGATTGCGACATTCGCTACCACCCTGGTAAGGCGAACGTTGTTGCTGATGCACTAAGTCGTAAAGAAACAGTCAAACCAGTCCGTATTCGTTCTATGGTGATATCTATTCAAACGAGCTTGAAGGCTCGGATTATTCAGGCACAGGAAGGTATTATGACAGAGGACCGTGTTAAAGAGGAAAGGTTGTTTAAGTTGGCGTTGGAATTAGAACCGAAGGAGGATGGAGTTCTGTATTTCCTCGAGCGTATTTAGGTTCCGGTTAGTATCCGTCAGTTGATTCTGGACGAAGCCCATAAGTCGAACTATTCCATTCATCCGGGTTCCGACAAAATGTATCATGACTTGAAAGATTTCTATTGGTGGTCGGGTATGAAGCGTGAGATCGCCGAGTATGTTAGTCGATGTTTGACCTGTTCCAAAGTGAAGATTGAGTATCAGAAACCGTCTGGGCTACTCCAACAACCGAAGATTCCCGAGTGGAAATGGGAGCGTATTACTATGGATTTTGTTACAAAGCTTCCGAGTTCTTCGAGTGGTTATGACAGTATCTGGGTTATTGTGGATCGTTTGACGAAGTCTGCTCATTTCCTACCGATTCGTGAGAATTATCCGATGGAGAGATTCGTACGTTTGTATATCGCAGAGATTGTGTCGAAACATGGAGTTCCTATATCGATTATTTCCGATCGTGATGCTCGTTTCACCTCACAATTTTGGAAGTCATTCCAGACTGCTATGGGTACGAGATTAGATATGAGTACCGCCTATCATCCGCAGACCGATGGTCAAAGTGAGAGAACTATTCAGACTTTGGAGGATATGCTACGAGCTTGCGCAATTGATTTTGGTGGTAGTTGGGATGTTCATTTGCCGTTGATCGAGTTCTCGTACAACAACAGCTATCACACGAGTATCAAGTGTGCACCGTTTGAAGCCTTGTATGGCCGCAAGTGTCGATCGCCGGTATGTTGGGCAGAAGTGGGAGATAGTCAGATTTCTGGTCCGGAGATTATACAAGAGACCACTGACAAGATCTTCAAGATCAAGGAACGATTAATTACTGCAAGAGATCGACAGAAAAAGTATGCTGATAAGCGCAGGAAGCCTCTTGAGGTCAGTGTTGGAGATATGGTGTTATTGAAAGTATCTCCATGGAAAGGGGTTGTCCGATTCGTGAAGCGCAGCAAGCTGAGTCCGAGATACACGGGTCCGTTCAAGATCTTAGCCCGCGTTGGCCCAGCTGCGTATCGACTAGATTTGCCGGCAGAACTGAGCAGCGTACATAATGTATTTCATGTATCTCAGTTGAAGAAATGCCTGGCTGACGAAACGTTATTAGTTCCGCTTGAGCAACTCCAGATTGATGATAAGCTTCATTTCGTTGAAGAACCGATCGAGATCGTTGCTAGTGATGTTAAGCGTCTACGACGAAGTAAGATCCCGATTGTCAAGGTTCGTTGGAATTCCCGCTTTGGAGCTGAGTTCACGTGGGAACGCGAAGATGAAATCCTGCGGAAGTATCCTCACCTTTCCCCCGGAAGTAGTACCAAGTGATAATTTCGAGGACGAAATTTCTTTTTACTTGGGGAGACTGTGACATTCGCGAATTTCTAGGTATATTTCTATCGACTCGTATCCGTTTTATTTATTTATGTTTATGTTTTGACCCTATTGTATTTCCTTTTATGTTTTATCGTGTTCGTATTTTATGGATATCGTATTCGTATTTTTCCGTATTTTATGAGTATCGTATTTGTATTTATGTAATTCGAATCTTTATGTCGGGAACGTTTAGTCTTAAGTGCCTTTAGTATAAGTCTAGTATGCTCTTATGATAAGTTTAGGGGAATTATGCCTTAATTATACGATTAAGATTAACGTTTAAAAAGTATTTCATTTTTAGTCCTTTCGGAAATTTATTACAAAACTAGTCCTATGGGAGAAATTCTATTACAATTTTAGTCCTTTTCAGATTTTTATTACAAAAATCGTCCCTACCAACTTTTTTTGTCTCATTAGCTACCAGATTTTGTCTTTTCTATCATTCTCATCCACACTCTCTCTCTCTCTAAAAACACACACAACACACACACAAAAACCCTACCTTCTCTCTACATTTTCCGGCGATCCGACCGTTGAAATCCAAATCCGAGACCAGATTATTGTTCACCATCATCATCTCTATCTATCCTCCGAATTTCGTTACGATCGGGTAAGTATTTCTCGATTTTAGTTTTAAACTTTGTTATTTTGATTCAATCACGGAAATCCCACTTTTCACCGTCAAAACTTAGATTTTATTGAAGATTATTGTATCTAATCGTATTCTGGACATAGGGTTCCAATATGGGATCATTTAGATGCCTAAAACACTCAGAAATCGAATCCCGAATGCTATTTTTCGTAAAAACCCAGTTACGTCACGTAACTGTGTTACGTGCACGTAACTGATCAAGTAACTCTTCATAATCACGTAACTGATCACGTAACTAAGACGATTAGTCTTAGTCACGTAACTGATCACGTAACTAAGCCCATTAGTCTTAGTCACGTAACTGATCACGTAACTAAGACCTTTAGTCTTAGTCACGTAACTGATCACGTAACTAAGACGATTAGTCTTAGTCACGTAACTGATCACGTAACTAAGACGATTAGTCTTAGTCACGTAACTAGCTTGCTGATTTTCCGAAACGTTTGTAATCCTGTTAAATCGATGTTCCTTTTGGTCATTTTAAAACCCGTATACAACGTTAATCGTTAAGGCATATCCCACTAGACTTAGAGATACTTAGACATGTTTATTTACGTGATGTTTAGGGCACTTAGACGTGGGAGCTTGACGGTATTATAGTATTTCCCGACATATCGTGATTTGGATTGCTTTGCTATACAGTGAGTTATTCGTTGCCCTTTTTACCGCTTTTACATTTTTGGGCATGATTAGCGTTAAACAAATGTATTTTATGGTATGTATGTATTATGGATATGTAATATGGATATGATGCTTTAGATGGTCTTACCCAAACTTGTACCGCCTTTGTGGTAGTATGAGGCCCCGTATACACACCTGTTAGCTTTTAGCCGCCGGTTTATATATATAGCGCTATATGGGTCTAACAAACCCTCATTTCTAACACGATGGATGATGGATGCGCCCTGTCCGTGTTAGTAATGTTATGACCGATGATTTTCGAGGACAACCTAGCTTAAGACACTAGGTGGGGTTAGTTGCCAGTATTGTTATGGTTCAGGTGTATCGTATGTTCCTAAAGCTGTTATCTATCCAGTATGTATTATATGATATGATTATGGTATTTTTATGGTATATGTATGAGTATTTTATCAAAAGATTTTGTATACTTCACGTATATTTTGAAACCTCATTTTCAAATGACGTATCTTCAAATCATAACACTTTTGGGTCAAAACATATTAAAACTTTTATACTATTATGTTTTTGTCAACTATTGCGAATAATTCACCAACTTTATGTTGACGTCGTATTTTAACGCTTTTCAGGGATTTGAGGTTACTCTATTTGATGCTATGCTTGCTTGGCTACGTGGATCTTTTGCATGGAATTTATTTTGCTTTATTTAATTCCTTAGTATCCCAAACTCTGTAGCCATATTTTGATATTATTTCGGATGATTGTAATAAGTATTCTACTCTCAAACTCTTTAATCTATGTTGATGATGTATGGATTACTTATGTTTATGTAACCTTTGAATCTCTGATACCGTATACACTGTACACCTCGGTTCCGCCATTTTTGCGGGGTGTGACAGAATCTTTCCCCAATTAGTGTAGGATGAGTAAAATGTGGATCCTTGACCATTTTACACCCTCTTATTCCATTTCTTAACCTTAAACCACTTTTCTATCACATTTTTCATGTTTGTATCTCTCTCTCTAACACAAACTCTCTCTAGTTTCTTCTCATTTTCAGAAACTTTGAGAGACATAAACCTCATTCAAAGGTGGTAATTGTGTTAGGAAAGATCATTGTAGGTCATCTAAGAAGGCATACAACTTTCGGTAAGTAATTTTCCTTCAAAAAAAAATCCATCTTTCTTATTCTAACTTTCTTACCTTAACTCTAAGAGATTTCTAACCAAACTCTTGTGTTTTGGAAGGTGTTTACTCATCAAAGTTTCATTCTCCGGCTTACTCTTGAGTTGGAAGGATTCAACCTTTGAAGAATTCGGTAAGAAAACTCTTCATGACCACTTTTCCTTCAATATATTCTTCTTGAAATTTTACCTCTACGCATTGTTTCCTTTTCTTGTTTGGAGCTCTTTTCCTCCATATATCCCTTTGGGAACTTCCGACTTACTTTGGAGTTAGAAGATTTCCCATATTTGAGACACCGGTAAGTAAAACCTCTACGGTTACTTTTCTTACACTTCCTTTCTTCATGAAAAAGTCATAATCTAACATG
Organism: Senecio squalidus; assembly: GCA_910822075.1. Lineage (NCBI taxonomy): Eukaryota > Viridiplantae > Streptophyta > Magnoliopsida > Asterales > Asteraceae > Senecio > Senecio squalidus. Next base: position 23,952,742 of record CAJVGC010000582.1, read on the forward strand.
TTTCTTTTTCTTCTTGTTTGGAGCTTCCACCTTCCATTTTACTCCGTGAAGTTTTTCCGGCAAAAGTGTCAAGTCTTGCTACCATTCCAAGACTTTTCGGTAAATCTTCACTTCTTTCTCATCTTTACGTTTTTCTTTTAATTCTCCATTTTTATCACCTAAAACTATCTTAAAACTTGATTTTATGACTAAAATGGTTAAAATAACTAAATATCTAAAAAGTTACTTTAAAACTTAATAATTTACTATGTTAATAGGTTATTAGAAAACTTATGTTAAATTTCTTTAAAACCGGATAATCACATATAGGATTATTAGTAAATTCTTTCCGAAAATGTTCCAACACTTTCTCAACATTAGTGGACTTATAAATCTAAGTACTTTATACATAATATGTAATAAAAACAAACTTAACAAAATTTAACTAAAACTTGTAAAATCTTGTAAATAAGTATATGTATGATTATGTATATAATATATAAGTTTAATTATGAGTTATTTGACTAAATAACTTCACCTAACAATCTGTAAATATTCACTTATGACTTAAACTAACATACCGTAACTAAAACGAACAAGCTGAATTTGGGAAAACAGCGTTGTGCGTCGTCCTAGCCCTTAGGAACGACGCAACGGGCTATTTCCCAACCAGGACGACGCACATAGCAGTCTGTGCGTAGCCCCGGCAACTGTTTCGCCTTTTTCGCGTATTTCAGACGATTTTTAAGCATACGTAAACCTATTTTAGTATACGTAAAGTATTATAAACTGATAAACATATGTTTTGGACTCAAAACATAAAACGCAATCTTAAACGATATATTATTTGTCATTATATACGTTAAAACGTCCATTTTATCGTTAAATCTTTTATTTCTCCGAAAAAGATTCAAATCTTTGATTTAAACCTAAACTTTTAAATAACTTTTATAAAACTGATTTCCAATTATATTTTACTCAAATATTCAAAATATATCTTTAAAAATATTCAAATTTGTCAAAGGTTGACTTTCGTTGACTTTGACTTCCTTTCAAAACGATTGACTTTCGTTGACTTTGACCAAGTCAACTATCCTTGATATTGACTTTGGTTGACTTTAAATTTAGTTGACTTTGACTTTGGTTGACTTTGACCTTGGTTGACTTTGAATAAATCTAATACTCCTTTCAATCGATATTCCTGGTAGTCACTTTGGGCTCGAAATATCATTCCTATCTTATCGTATTTATAAACTTAAACAATAGATATTTCTAGACGTCATTATCGACTCGAAATATCAAATACCTTTTATTCTTCATCTCGCTACGACTTATCGCCGGTGGATTCGACGACTCTAATCCTAAATATTTATCATTCGTCTAAACTCTACTAAACTCTAATATTTAATATAACGTTAATTAATATGAGGCTAAACCTATCACATAAGAGATACTTAGACGTTTATGTCTTTATGCTAGGGCACTTAGGCGGTGGAGTATTACTCTCCAGTTTGTGACTACCCGACATACTTATCGCTGATTCGTGAGTTATTCGATGCCCTTTTGCTGCTTTATAAATTTTACTTCGGGCATGATTAGCGTTAACTAAATTTTATATATCTTATTTATGCATGTTTAGATTATGATGCCTTTAGATTTAGTGTACCTCACTTATACAGCCTTGGTGGTATTATAAGGCCCTCGATTAAACACCTGTTAACTCTAGTTGAGCCATCGATATTTATATATAGATCTATATGGGTTTTACAAACCCTCATCCCTCACTATGCGCAGGGATGTTATTGCCGCGATGTTTACCACGTAACTACCTTAGTTGGACACACTAAGGCAGAGGGTTATTGTTGCCTTTACGTTGTTGCCTTTACATTACTTACGGTTGAGATGTAGATGAATATCTAAGGTTTATGCATATATCGTACATTGTTATAATTCAAGATATTATCCATTTTTACTATTGATCTCTAACTATATTTCTAATGGGTCAAAATCTTCAAAATATTATGTTTTTATAAAAATACGAATAACCCACCAACTTTATGTTGACGTCGTATTTTTAACGCTTTTCAGGAGGTTGAGTTTTGCATCGAATATGGAGTTACTATTTTTTTTGATTTGGATATTGTATGGACTTTCGAAGAGACTTAGCTAGACGTAGTTAGTTTCTATTTAGGCCATGTACCAATTTGTATTGTCTTATTTTGTATTGTTGTAACTCCTAAACTTCATTTAATGTAATCTTATTGTTATAGTATTTATTCGATGTAATACTTGGTCTTCTGATACCTAATATACTGTACATCTCGGGTTTCCGCCTGAGCGGGGTGTGACACGTAAAGCCCACTGTTGTAATGTAATGTAAACATAACAATTGAGACAAAAGCTCACTGTTGCAATATAAATACAAAGTCCAAAATAGGAAAATTTCATTCCTAGGTACACAAAGAAATCGATCAGCACGTTTCAAAAAAGAAAATTTAAATATTAGCTAAATTACATGTCCAAAACATCAAAATAATTGCATAACCATAAAATTTTACATAATACTTGGTTATCAAAACCAAAATAACTTCAAAATGTCGTCATAAACTTGAATGTTTAATTCATCAACCTTCTATTCTTCTAAAGTTCCAATCCATATATTATGAAGTTGCATGTTCTTGTTCGATCAAATCTACATAAATTACAATATAATTATGTTAGCGATATATCATTGTGTAAAATAATACAAGTTAGATATTAATTAACTAACCTTTTTCTATTTGTGCTATGGTTTCCAAATCTTCATCTTTTTCCGGATTAAAACTTATACGAAGCCAATCTTGAGCATAAACTAGACATTAAATCGTCTTTTTGCCTAAAGAACTCCGATATAAATCCAAAACTCTACCACTAGTACTAAACACCTCATAAATAAATGAATAAATAAATGAATAAGTACTATATGTATTTACATTAGTTTTCGGAGAAATGTCGTGATATTGGGGGCATAGTGTGTGACCGGGTGAAAGCAAAGCTTATATATATACCTACAACGGTTATACACTCACTCTCAAAAGAGTGTGCATAACATCAATACTCGACACGATCCAATTCTCTAGCTTAGTTAATAAAATTAGGAATAAGGTGACATTTTCCTATAAATACTGAGAGTTCAATGACACTTTGAGAGGAGTTCCGATTTAGCAAAGTGTAAATATAAGTGGGACTCCGTATAAACAGATGTAAATAAATAATAAGAAGATTGCTTCTATGATATCGATGTTGTACTTAAGAGGAAAAGCATACTAATAATCGGCTGATTCGTATGACTCCACTTCTAGCGACATGATCCTAAAAGCAAACGAATCCCTAGCAACAAAGATTTCCTCTTTATAGGTTGCTAAGTAGTGTGAATACCTTATAGGTGAAAATCAAAAAAAGATTTTGCGTTTCTAGGTTAACAAAATCAACAAAAACCCAAAACGATTTAATTTCTATGTTTATTTTCTTCGTCGTCACGTATACCACAAGATTATAAGGTTTTGTCTCGTTTTTTCTGAAAAACTAAAAGATATCAGTTTAAAGAACAAAAGCACGTGTTTAGAAAGTATGTTTCTCTGTAAGTCAGGTTTACATAGTTTAAGGGATTGGATCTCGAAGAGTTTAGCACTTCTGGAAAGTCAAGACTCGAAGATGATTTTCATGGAGCCGTGTTGCAAAAGGATGAAGACTAGCTACACCAGAGATTCAAGAGACGTCGATTACAGACTGAAGAACTGTGAGAGACACTTCATAGAAGTTAAAGAAACAACTCTCGATATCACGACATCATATTCTCGTTGAATATTTGTCGATAATACAAGCTATATCCAAGGGGGAGTTTTTTTGAGCATAGTCCTCATTGTTTGTAGTTTGTATTTAGTTTGGGAACATGTCGTGAATACTAGAATGTATATAGATCGAGTTGTAAAGTATCGCTACATTTATGAAACAGTTACTCTAAGTAACCACAGTTACGCCAGCGTAACTACGCAGTTACGCAAGCGTAACTATGCAGTTACGCAACCTAACTGTTCAGTTACCTAGTGTAACTGATCCCATCAGTTTCGCCAGTGTAACTCTAAGTTTTTTAAGAGTTACGCAACGTAACTATTTAGGTTTTAATGAAACCTATAAATGGCAAACATTGGGATCATAAAATGTCATCCGTCACGTATCCCCAAAGAGCAAGAGTTACGTTGGAATTTTCAGTACCAACGTAACTGTGTATTATTGTGTCTTAGGTCTAGTAATCGAGTGTATTGGTATTATTCGTAGTTTTAAAACATTACGTAAGGTTTATAATATCAATCATTTGGTTATAATTGTTTTTCTTCACCATACATATTCACATATTAACTATTCCGCGGTAATTACGTGTTTGGATTCAAATATAGATCTTAAGGTAGGCCACCAACACAAAATCGATTCTCGAAAAACTCCTAACACAACCTTAGGTACAAATAGGAAAATTGACACCGACTACATCCAACAAGATTCTAAATCCATACGAGAAAATAATACAAATGGCGGCAATGGACCCTTAGTGGTAGTATCCAAAAATTTTCACAAACTTTCCTTTTTAAACATCCTACTCATAACATAAAAAAAGAAACCGTTTCAAAATACCCAAATATAATAAACTTCCGAGACACTTAAAGAAAATAGTAGCACGTGTGTTGCTTCGTCAAGTATGATAACAATAGTTTAAGGTGACTTTACAGTTTGCATATTGTTTTGAAGCTTGGATGCTTATGTTGCTCAATATTACTTTAGGTATGAACTGAGTACCGTTAGTAAATGTTTTGTTTTTGCATTGGATGCATAATTTGAATGGTAAGATCTTATCTGTTGATGTTAACAAAATGGTATTTTCAGACATACAACTACCTAAGTATGTCGAGAGTCTTGTTCCACCTTTGAATTATGTTAACAAAATGGTATGTTTAGACATATAAACTTACTTTCAGTTGCCATCTTTTAAGTAATGTACTACGATCTTGGTATTATTTTTAAAAATGTTTTGTATTAGTTGAAGTTACAAACAATATTTTAGAGTTCGTTGGTGAATTAACGATACATTAGTATTTTTGTTCCTTCATTTCTTAAGAGAATTAGTTATGCAAAAAAAAGAAAAAGAGAACAAAACCATAACTAGTATTAAACTGTCATCATATCATCATATAAAAATATTGATTACATGATAAAATGACGATCATAATGAAATATTTGTATTCATTGCCTGAGGGGAGACGAATTATTGTACGAAGCCAGCGGAGGAGGAGACTTGTTGTGATCAATACACATGCGAAGGTGGGGGTGATGGTGATGGGGGTGGAGGAGACTTGTAGATATACGGAGGAGGTGGGGATGTAGAAGGTGGTGGAGGAGACTTGTAAATGTATTGAGGTGGTGGGGAAGGTGATGGTGGAGGTGGGGACTTGTAGACATATGGAGGTGGTGGAGATGGAGATGGCGGGGGAGGGGACTTACAAATATATATATATATATATATATATATATATATATATATATATATATATATATATATATATATATATATATATATATATGAGGGTAAAAATAAGAGAGTAATAATAAAAAGTGAGAATAAAATTTGCAAGTCTTAATAAAGTCTAATAAATACTCTAACCCTTGATGCTTACTTGATAAACGACAAAGACACGGGGAAAGTCGGTAAAATTATAAAAATTTCGTAACCCTTGATGCTTACTTGATAAACGGCAAAGACATGAAGAGGATTTCGTTTCATAAACACCTCATAAATAAATGAATAAATAAATGAAAAAGTACTATATGTATGTATATTAGTTTTCGGAGAAATGTCGTGATATTGGAGGCACAGTGTGTAACCGGGTGAAAGCAAAGCTTATATATATATACCTAAAACGGTTATACACGCACTCTCAAAAGAGTGTGCATAACATCAATACTCGACATGATCCAATTTTCTAGCTTAGTTAATTAAATTAGGATTAAGGCGACATTTTCCTATAAATACTTAGAGTTCGATGACACTTTGAGAGGAGTTCGGATTTAGCAAAGTGTAAATATAAGTGGGACTCCGTATAAACAAATGTAAATAAATAATCGGAAGATTGCTTCTATGATATCGATGTTGTACTTAAGAGGACAAGCATACTAATAATCGGCTGATTCGTATGATTCCACTTCTATCGACATGATCCTAAAAGCAAACGAATCCGTAGCAAAAAAGATTTGCTCTTTATAGGTTGCTAAGTAGTGGGAATACCTTATAGATGAAAATCACAAAAATATTTTGCGTTTCTAGGTTAACAAAATCAACAAAAACCTAAAACGATTTAATTTCTATGCTTATTTTCTTCGTCGTCACGTATACCACAAGATTATAAGGTTTTGTCTCGTGTTTTCTGAAAAACTAAAAGATATCAGTTTAAAGAACAAAAGCACGTGTTTGGAAAGTATGTTTATCTGTAAGTCAGGTTAACATGGTTTACGGGATTGGATATCGAAGAGTTTAGCACTTTCAGAAAGTCAAGACTCGAAGCTGATCTTCATGAAGTCGTGTCGCTTATGGATGAAGACTTGCTACAAAAGAGATTCAAGAGACGTCAATTACAGACCGAAGAACTGTGAGAGACACTTCATCGAAGTTAAAGAAACAACTCTCGATATCACGACATCATATTCTCGTTGAATATTTGTCGATAATACAAGCTACATCCAAGGGGGAGTTTTTTGGAGCATAACCGTCATTGTTTGTAGTTTGTATTTAGTTTGGGAACTTGTCGTGAAGACTAGAATGTATATAGATCGAGTTGTAAATTATCGCTACATTTATGAAACAGTTACTCTAAGTAACCTTAGTTACGCCAACTATGCAGTTACGCAACATAACTGTTCAATTACCTAGTGTAACTGATCCCATCAGTTTCGCAAGTGTAACTCTAAGTTGGTTAAGAGTTACGCAACGTAACTGTTTAGGTTTTCATGAAACCTATAAATAGAAAACATTGGGATCACAAAATGTCATCTGTCACGTATCCCCAGAGAGCAAGAGTTACGCTGGAATTTTCAATACCAACGTAACTGTGTATTCGTGTGTCTCAAGTCTAGTAATCGAGTGTATTGGTATTATTCATAGTTTAAAACATTACGTAAGGTTTATAATATCAATCATTTGGTTATAATTGTTGTTCCTCACCATACATATTCACATATTAACTATTCCGCGATAATTGCGTGTTTGGATTCAAATATAGATCTTAAGGTAGACGACCAACATAAAATCTATTCCCGAAAAAATCCTAACACAACCATAGGTAAAAATACGAAAATTGACACCGGATACATCCAACAAGATTCTAAATCCATATGAGAAAATAATACAAATGGCGGCATTGGACCCTTGGTGGTAGTATCCAGGATTTTTCACAAACTTTCCTTTTTAAACATCCTACTCATAACATAAAAAAAAGAAACGGTTTCAAAATACCCAAATATAATAAACTTCCGAGACACTTAAAGAAAATAGTAGCACGTGTGTTGCTTCGTCAAGTGTGATAACAATAGTTTAAGGTGACTTTACAGTTTATATACTGTTTTGAAGCTTGGATGCTTATGTTGCTCAATATTACTTTAGGTATGAACTGAGTACCGTTAGTAAATGTTTTGTTTTTGCATTGGATGCATAATTTGAACGGTAAGATCTTATCTGTTGATGTTAACAAAATGGTATTTTCAGACATACAACTACCAAAGAATGTCGAGAGTCTTGTTCCACCTTTGAATTATGTTAACAAAATGGTATGTTTAGACATATAAACTTACTTTCAGTTGCCATCTTTTAAGTAATGTACTACGATCTCGGTATTATTTTTAAAAATGTTTTGTATTTAAAACTTATATTAAGATATGATACTTATTATATAATGACGTCATCATATTATGTGCAGATGTGGTACATCCTTTGTTGACTAGTATAAAAAATTAGTGTCAAAAAAAAGTAATCAAACGTTTGAAAATGTACGATTTATATTCTTCTTGTATAGTTTATATTTTTCAATAAAATATGATTACGCATAAATCGTATTCTGATGTAGGCTTTAAATACAATTGTTTTTAATAAACGTTTTCAAAAAGAAATATCGGACCAACTTTAATTTATGAGGAAGAACAAAAGCACCCCGCCTAAAATATAACAAAAATATAGGTAATTAACCCTTATTATTGTAAAAGTTTAGCATGACCTTACGTCTTTTGTTACACATTTAATTTGGTAATTTAGTTGAAGTTACAAACAATATTTTAGAGTTCGTTGGTGAATTAACGATACTTTAGTATTTTTGTTCCTTCATTTCTTAAGAGAATTAGTTATGCAAAAAAAAGAAAAAGAGAACAATACCATAACTAGTATTAAACTGTCATCATATCATCATATACAAATATTGATTACATGAGAAAATGACGATCATAATGAAATTTTTGTATTCATTGCGTGAAGGGACAAAAAAGTTATAATTGTAAATAAATCGGAGGAGGAGACTTGTTGTGATTACTGATCAATACACATGCGAAGGTGGGGGTGATGGTGATGGGGGTGGAGGAAACTTGTAGATATACGGAGGTGGTGGGGATGGAGAAGGTGGTGGAGGAGACATGTAAATGTATGGAGGTGGTGGGGAAGGTGATGGTGGAGGTGGGGACTTGTAGACATATGGAGGTGGTGGAGATGGAGATGGCGGGGGAGGGGACTTATAAATATATTGATGAGGGGGAGATGGCGATGGTGGTGGTGGAGACTTATAAATGTAAGGAGGTGGAGGGGATGGTGAAGGTGGTGGTGGAGACTTGTAAATGTAAGATGTGTGTTTTACGGGTGGTGGTGGAGACTTGTATATGTAAGATGTGTGCTTTGCAGGTGGAGGTGGAGGTGGAGACTTGTAAAGGTAAGAAGCGTGCTTTACGGGTGGTGGTGGAGATTTGTATACGTAAGATTTGCGCTTTAGCGGTGGTGGTGGAGATTTGTAAACATAAGATGTGCGCTTTACTGGTGGTGGTGGTGGAGACTTGTAAACGTAAGATGTGCGTTTTAGCGGTGGTGGTGGAGACTTGTAAACGTAAGATGTGTGCTTTACCGGTGGCGGTGGTGACTTGTAAATATAAGACGTGTGTGTTACTGGTGGTGGTGGAGACTTGTAAATGTATGATGTGTGTTTTACGGGTGGTGGCGGAGACTTGTACATGTAAGGTGACTTTGGCAATATATGCTTCACGTGTGGTAATTTGCCGCCTTTAGATGCCGGAGAATCATAACCATAAGACTTATCTGCAATAACGATGGTGGCTAGCAAGACGAAAACAAAAGCATACGCAAGTTGAGGCCAATGCCTCGACACCCCAATTCTTCCCATATTAAGTTCCCTCTTCCTTTTAAAGACGAAGATCGACTTGTTTTTGTGTGTTTAAATGGTTTGATGAGAGGACCCTTTTATAGCAATCATTCTAATACATCTTACAGGTAGTCGTGCTATTTTCTATTGTTCATCCCTTCCCTGTGATTAGTAAACTAAAAAGTCAAGAATGTCTTTTAAACAAGTCATATGGGTATTTGATGAGTGCCAAAAGAGTAATATACTAAAATGGTTTTATTGATGTATTAAAATCATTATTGAGAGAGTGTGTGTGTAAAGTTCATTGCGCAAACGAAGAAACCTGCCATATATGCTTAAAATCCACAGCAACGAAAACTAAGTCGGTAGTGAGACAGTTTTTTGGTCACTAGAAAAAAACATTTCCTTGTATTAACTGTAACATGAGAAATCATATTGATAAATTTCTAGTGATTCTCTTACTTAAAATTATTCTATTACTTTTCAGTTACGCATATGAGCAGCTAGAGTGCAGTGTCTTCTTATTGAAGAAATGCGTAGTTATTATAGTTTCAGCATAGTTTGTCATTTACAAAGGGAAAATGTTATGATAAAATGGCATGTACTTTGCTTTGGCCTGATAATTAAGGATGCTCATTTCATAGTGATTTTGGAAATTAAATTTGGCCCAAGTTGTTGAAATGGTGGCAACATGTTTCCTCATGTTTTATCCGTTGATGCAATTTGTGGCTCATTTTTCAAGATCAGCATGCCCAGGTTCGTACCATAAGATTGGGTATTTGGGCTATATAATTTTGAAAAAGTTTTCGATCAAGAATGTTGACCCTGTCCTCTCGGGTTCATCCAAAAGATTCAAATTATCTCGTTTGATTTTATTGATCCGGTGTCGTGAGGTCAAACTTGTCTGGTCGGATGGAGTGGCTATGGTAATGCTTGTTCGACTCTCATGTAACAGAGACGGGTTACTTTCACTTTGAAAATCTTTGTTGTAGTGTTGCTTTGTGTGGAACTTAGTAATCTTGTCATAATTTTGGTACTTTTTAATGGGAGAATCACAAAAAAAATAATGCTAATTTGATGTGTTTTTTGAGTTTGACCTTGGTTTTTGAGGAATCAAGGCTTTAACCGGTGTGTAGAGTTGGGTGGATCGGCTTAGCTACTTGCTAAAGGCTTTCTAAAATAATATACGTCGTTCAAAATAAATAAAAGAAAACACGAGCTAACAACGAGATTAATACTAAATTTGACTAGTTAATAAACGTATATATGGAGAGGTGGATAATAAGGTAATGATGGTCGATGGAGGAGTGTTGTACATGTACGGAGTCACTACTCATATTAATGGAGGACATGTCAAATTTAGATAAATAAAACCAATTACAAAACATATATTCTTTCTAATTATATGTCAACTTGATGTATACAAATTCAAATATTCTATGTATTGGTGCTCATACGCAATAAAGTCAAACAATTAAACTTGATTATGTTTATGTTCTTTTAATGATTCTGATTTTAAAGTTACAAGTCTAGTTTGGTTTGAAACTTGGTTTAGCTTAGGATTTTCTGATCACTTTTGAAAATCAGAATCAAGTGAAATATTACTGGGACAACCGGAGATAGCATATAAACCAGTAACTAATGAATTAGTGTTTCCAAGTAGCAAGAAAGTACCAAACCAATTCAAGGAGGAAAGCATGAGAAATGAGAACTAGAGTTATCAAGACCTTGATTTAGCGTCACTTTTTTACACTTTGTTAAATTAAAGTAGAAAATAATGCTCAAATCCTATCCGGGTATTGGTCATTAGTAATCATACTTAAGTTTATCTTTTTATTCATATCCATCCAGTTACCTTTTTCTGGAGTCTTTTGAAGATGTTGTGATTTTATCCACATCCTTCCTTATGCCTTTGTCCAGAGTCTTACTCATAAGTAATTTCGAGGACGAAATTCTTTTTACTTGGGGAGACTGTGACAACCGCAAATTTCGTAACACTTTTGCGTTTTATCATCTACCGTTATTTTTATTTATTTTATTTTGACCCTATTTTTATTGGTATTTATTTTGTTTCACGCGATTTTGGTTTAGTCGGGATTTGAATTAGTGTTTCGTCATTCGTGACGTAAACGTTATAGTACCTAAGTGCCTAGCAATTTTAAGTATTCTCGTAAGTTAATATTGGTATTTTAAAGCCTTCGTCTTTTCGAGAAAAATTAACGTTTAAAATATTACAAATTTTACCCTCAAAATAAAAATCTGTTACAAGGTTAGTCCTTTAACGGGATCTAACGGAATCTGTTACAAATTCAGTCCTCTTAACGGACCACTAACGGAGCAGGAACGAGCCAGAGCGACGCACATAAGGACCAGGGCGACGTCCTGACCAAGACGACGCACACATACCTTTGTGCGGCGTCCTAAGCTGCTGGTCACAAAAATCCAAATCGTTTTTGCTTTCCTTGAGATGCCAAACCACATGCCACCATGTGATTTCTGCCCAAATCTTTCCCCAATTAGTGTAGGATGAGTAAAATGTGGATCCTTGACCATTTTACACCCTCTTATTCCATTTCTTAACCTTAAACCACTTTTCTATCACATTTTTCATTTTTGTATCTCTCTCTAACACAAACTCTCTCTAGTTTCTTCTCATTTTCAGAAACTTTGAGAGACATAAACCCCATTCAAAGGTGGTAATTGTGTTAGGAAAGATCATTGGAGGTCATCTAAGAAGGCATACAACTTTCGGTAAGTAATTTTCCTTCAAAAAAAAAATCCATCTTTCTTATTCTAACTTTCTTACCTTAACTCTAAGAGATTTCTAACCAAAATCTTGTGTTTTGGAAGGTGTTTACTCATCAAAGTTTCATTCTCCGGCTTACTCTTGAGTTGGAAGGATTCAACCTTTGAAGAATTCGGTAAGAAAACTCTTCATGACCACTTTTCCTTCAATATATTCTTCTTGAAATTTCACCTCTAACACATTGTTTCCTTTTCTTGTTTGGAGCTATTTTCCTCCATATATCCCTTTTCGGTAAATCTTCACTTCTTTCTCATCTTTACGTTTTTCTTTTAATTCTCCATTTTTATCACCTAAAACTATCTTGAAACTTGATTTTATGGCTAAAATGGTTAAAATAACTAAATATCTAAAAAGTTACTTTAAAACTTAATAATTTACTATGTTAATAGGTTATTAGAAAACTTAACCGAAAATGTATGTTAAATTACTTTAAAACCAGATAATCACATATAGGATTATTAGTAAATTCTTTCCGAAAATGTTCCAACACTTTCTCAACATTAGTGGACTTATAAATCTAAGTACTTTATACATAATATGTAATATAAACAAACTTAACAAAATTTAACTAAAACTTGTAAAATCTTGTAAATAAGTATATGTATGATTATGTATATAATATATAAGTTTAATTATGAGTTATTTGACTAAATAACTTCACCTAACAATCTGTAAATATTCACTTATGACTTAAACTAACCTACCTTAGGAACGACGCAGCGGGCTATTTCCCAACCAGGACGACGCACATAGCAGTCTGTGCGCAGCCCTGGCAGTTGTTTCGCCATTTTCGCGTATTTCGGACGATTTTTAAGCATACGTAAACCTATTTTAGTATACGTAAAGTATTATAAACTGATAAACATATGTTTTGGAATCAAAACATAAAACGCAATCTTAAACGATATATTATTTGTCATTATATACGTTAAAACGTCCATTTTATTGTTAAATCTTTTATTTCTCCCAAAACGATCAAATCTTTGATTTTAAACCTAAACTTTTAAATAACTTTTATAAAACTGATTTCCAATTATATTTTACTCAAATATTCAAAATATATCTTTAAAAATATTCAAATTTGTCAAAGGTTGACTTTCGTTGACTTTGACTTCCTTTCAAAACGATTGACTTTCGTTGACTTTGACCAAGTCAACTATCCTTGATATTGACTTCGACTTTAGTTGACTTTGACCATGGTTGACTTTGACTTTGGTTGACTTTGACCTTGGTTGACTTTGACTAAATCTAATACTCTTTTCAATCGATATTCCTGGTAGTCACTTTGGGCTTGAAATATCATTCCTATCTTATCGTATTTATAAACTTAAACAATCGATATTTCTAGAAGTCATTATCGACTCGAAATATCAAATACCTTTTATTCGTCATCTCGCTACGACTTATCGCTGGTGGATTCGACGACTCTAATCCTAAATATTTATCATTCGTCTAAACTTTACTAAACTCTAATATTTAATACAACGTTAATTAATACGAGGCTAAACCTATCACATAAGAGATACTTAGACTTTTATGTCTTTATGCTAGGGCACTTAGGCGGTGGAGTATTACTCTCCAGTTTGTGTCTACCCGACATACTTATCGTTGATTCGTGAGTTATTCGATGCCCTTTTACTGCTTTATAAATTTTACTTCGGGCATGATTAGCGTTAACTAAATTTTATATATCTTGATTATGCATTTTAGATTATGATGCCTTTAGATTTAGTGTACCTCACTTATACAGCCTTGGTGGTAGTATAAGGCCCTCGATTAAACACCTGTTAACTCTAGTTGAGCCATCGGCATTTATATATAGAACTAAATTTTATATATCTTGATTATGCATTTTAGATTATGATGCCTTTAGATTTAGTGTACCTCACTTATACAGCCTTGGTGGTAGTATAAGGCCCTCGATTAAACACCTGTTAACTCTAGTTGAGCCATCGACATTTATATATAGATCTATATGAGTTTTACAAACCCTCATCCCTCACTATGCGCAGGGATGTTATTGCCGCGATGTTTACCTCGTAACCACCTTAGTTGGACACACTAAGGAAGAGGGTTATTGTTGCCTTTACGTTGTTGCCTTTACATTACAGTACGGTTCAGGTGTAGATGAATATCTAAGGTTTATGCATATATCGTACATTGTTATAATTCAAGATCTTATCTATTTTTACTATTGATTTCTAACTATATTTCTAATGGGTCAAAATCTTCAAAATATTATGTTTTTATAAAAATATGAATAACCCACCAACTTTATGTTGCCGTCGTATTTTTAACGCTTTTCAGGAGGTTGAGTTTTGCATCGAATATGGAGTTACTATTTTTTTGCTTTGGATATTGTATGGATTTTCGAAGAGACTTAGCTAGACGTAGTTAGTTTCTATTTAGGCCATGTACCAATTTGTATTGTTTTATTTTGTATTGTTGTAACTCCTAAACTTCATTTAATGTAATCTTATTGTTATAGTATTTATTCAATGTAATACTTGGTCTTCTGATACCTAATATACTGTACATCTCGGGTTTCTGCCTGAGCGGGGTGTGACACATAAAGCCCACTGTTGTAATGTAATGTAAACATAACAATTGAGACAAAAGCTCACTGTTTCAATATAAATACAAAGTCCAAAATAGGCAAATTTCATTCCTAGGTACAAAAAGAAATCGATCAGCAGGTTTCAAAAAAGAAAATTTAAATATTAGATAAATTACATGTCCAAAACATCAAAATAATTGCATAACCATAAAGTTTAACATAATACTTGGTTATCAAAACCAAAATAACTTCAAAATGTCGTCATAAACTTGAATGTTTAATTCATCAACTTTCTATTCTTCTAAAGTTCCAATCCATATATTATGAAGTTGCATGTTCTTGTTCGATCAAATCTACATAAATTAATACAAGTTAGATATTAATTAACTAACCTTTTTCTATTTGTGCTATGGTTTCCAAATCTTCATCTTTTTCCGGATTAAAACTTATACGAAGCCAATCTTGAGCATAAACTAGACATTCAATCGTCTTTTTGCCTAAAGAACTCCGATATAAATCCAAAACTCTACCACTAGAACTAAACACCTCATAAATAAATGAATAAATAAATGAATAAGTACTATATGTATGTACATTAGTTTTCGGAGAAATGTCGTGATATTGGGGGCACAATGTGTGACCGGGTGAAAGCAAAGCTTATATATATACCTTCAACGGTTATACACTCACTCTCAAAAGAGTGTGCATAACATCAATACTCGACACGATCCAATTCTCTAGCTTAGTTAATAAAATTAGGAATAAGGTGACATTTTCCTATAAATACTGAGAGTTCGATGACACTCTGAGAGGAGTTCTGATTTAGCAAAGTGTAAATATAAGTGGGACTCCGTATAAACAGATGTAAATAAATAATCAGAAGATTGCTTCTATGATATCGATGTTGTACTTAAGAGGACAAGCATACTAATAATCGGCTGATTCGTATGACTCCACTTCTAGCGACATGATCCTAAAAGCAAACGAATCTCTAGCAACAAAGATTTCCTCTTTATAGGTTGCTAAGTAGTGTAAATACCTTATAGATGAAAATCACAAAAAGATTTTGCGTTTCTAGGTTAACAAAATCAACAAAAACCCAAAACGATTTAATTTCTATGTTTATTTTCTTCGTCGGCACGTATACCACAAGATTATAAGGTTTTGTCTCGTGTTTTCTGAAAAACTAAAAGATATCAGTTTAAAGAACAAAACACGTGTTTGGAAAGTATGTTTCTGTGTAAGTCACGTTTACATAGTTTAAGGGATTGGATCTCGAAGAGTTTAGCACTTCCGGAAAGTCAAGACTCGAAGATGATTTTCATGGAGTCGTGTTGCAAAAGGATGAAGACTAGCTACACCAGAGATTAAAGAGACGTCGATTACAGACTGAAGAACTGTGAGAGACACTTCATAGAAGTTAAAGAAACAACTCTCGATATCACGACATCATATTCTCGTTGAATATTTGTCGATAATACAAGCTACATCCAAGGGGGAGTTTTTTTTTAGCATAATCGTCATTGATTGTAGTTTGTATTTAGTTTGGGAACATGTCGTGAATACTAGAATGTATATAGATCGAGTTGAAAAGTATCGCTACATTTATGAAACATTTACCCTAAGTAACCACAGTTACGTCAGCGTAACTACGCAGTTACACAACATAACTGTTCAGTTACCTAGTGTAACTGATCCCATCAGTTTCGCCAGTGTAACTCTAAGTTTGTTAAGAGTTACGCAACGTAACTATTTAGGTTTTAATGAAACCTATAAATGGCAAACATTGGGATCATAAAATATCATCCGTCACGTATCCCCAAAGAGAAAGAGTTACGTTGGAATTTTCAGTACCAACATAACTGTGTATTAGTGTGTCTTAGGTCTAGTAATCGAGTGTACTGGTATTATTCGTAGTTTTAAAACATTACGTAAGGTTTATAATATCAATCATTTGGTTATAATTGTTGTTCTTCACCATACAAATTCACATATTAACTATTCCACGATAATTACGTGTTTGGATTCAAATATAGATCTTAAGGTAGGCGACCAACAGAAAATCGATTCTCGAAAAACTCCTAACACAACCTTAGGTACAAATACGAAAATTGACACCGAATACATCCGACAAGATTCTAAATCCATA
Source organism: Senecio squalidus (assembly GCA_910822075.1). Classification (NCBI taxonomy): domain Eukaryota; kingdom Viridiplantae; phylum Streptophyta; class Magnoliopsida; order Asterales; family Asteraceae; genus Senecio; species Senecio squalidus. Next base: position 23,969,667 of record CAJVGC010000582.1, read on the forward strand.
CGAGAAAATAATACAAATGGCGGCATTGGACCCTTGGTGGTAGTATCCAGAATTTCTCACAAACTTTCCTTTTTAAACATCCTACTCATTACATAAAAAAAGAAACGGTTTCAAAATACCCAAATATAATAAACTTCCGAGACACTTAAAGAAAATAGTAGCACGTGTGTTGCTTCGTCAAGTATGATAACAATAGTTTAAGGTGACTTTACAGTTTGCATACTGTTTTGAAGCTTGGATGCTTATGTTGTTCCATATTACTTTAGGTATGAAGTGAGTACCATTAGTAAATGTTTTGTTTTTGCATTGGATGCATAATTTGAACGGTAAGATCTTATCTGTTGATGTTAAGAAAATGGTATTTTCAGACATACAACTACCTAAGTATGTCGAGAGTCTTGTTCCACCTTTGAATTATGTTAACACAATGGTATTTTTAGACATATAAACTTACTTTCAGTTGCCATTGTTAAGTAATGTACTATGATCTCGATATTAATTTAAAAAATGTTTTGTATTTAAAACTTATATTAAAATATGATACTTATCATATAATGCATGACGTCTTTCATATTATGTAGATGTGGTACATCCTTTGTTGACTAGTTTAAAAAATTAGTGTCAAAACAAAGTAATCAAACGTTTTGAAAATGGACGATTTATATTCTTCTTGTATAGTTTATATTTTTTAATAAAATATGATTATGCATAAATCATATTATGATGTAGGCTTTATATACAATATTTTTTTAATAAACGTTGTCAAAAAGAAATATCGGACCAACTTTGGATTATGAGGAAGAACAAAACACACAACCTAAAATATAACAAAAATATAGGTAATTAACCCTTATTATTGTAAAAGTTTAGTATGACCTTACGACTTTTGTTACACATTTAATTTGGTAATTTAGTTGAAGTTACAAACAATATTTTAGAGTTCGTTGGTTAATTAACGATACATTAGTATTTTTGTTCCTTCATTTCTTAAGAGAATTAGTTATGCAAAAAAAAAAAAAAAAAAGAGAACAAAACCATAACTAGTATTAAACTGTCATCATATCATCATATAAAAATATTGATTACATGATAAAATGACGATCATAATGAAATATTTGTATTCATTGCCTGAAGGGTCAAAAAAGTTCAAATTGTAAATAAATCGGAGGTGGAGACGAATTATTGTACGAAGCCAGCGGAGGAGGAGACTTGTTGTGATCAATACACATGCGAAGGTGGGGGTGATGGTGATGGGGGTGGAGGAGACTTGTAGATATACGGATGAGGTGGGGATGGAGAAGGTGGTGGAGGAGACTTGTAAATGTATGGAGGTGGTGGGGAAGGTGATGGTGGAGGTGGGGACTTGTAGACATATGGAGGTGGTGGAGATGGAGATGGCGGGGGAGGGGACTTATAGATATATTGATGAGGGGGAGATGGTGATGGTGGTGGTGGAGACTTATAAATGTAAGGAGGTGGAGGGGATGGTGAAGGTGGTGGTGGAGACTTGTAAATGTAAGATGTGTGTTTTACGGGTGGTGGTGGAGACTTGTATATGTAAGATGTGTGCTTTGCAGGTGGAGGTGGAGGTGGAGACTTGTAAAGGTAAGAAGCGTGCTTTACGGGTGGTGGTGGAGATTTGTATATGTAAGATTTGCGCTTTAGCGGTGGTGGTGGAGATTTGTAAACATAAGATATGCGCTTTACTGGTGGTGGTGGTGGAGACTTGTAAACGTAAGATGTGCGTTTTACCGGTGGTGGTGGAGACTTGTAAACGTAAGATGTGTGCTTTACCGGTGGTGGTGGTGACTTGTAAACGTAAGATGTGTGCTTTACCGGTGGTGGTGGTGACTTGTAAATATAAGACGTGTGTTTTACGGGTGGTGGTGGAGACTTGTAAATGTATGATGTGTGTTTTACGGGTGGTGGCGGAGACTTGTACATGTAAGGTGACTTTGGCAATATATGCTTCACGTGTGGTAATTTGCCGCCTTTAGATGCTGGAGAATCATAACCATAAGACTTATCTGCAATGACGATGGTGGCTAGCAAGACGAAAACAAAAGCATACGCAAGTTGAGGCCAATGCCTCGACACCCCAATTCTTCCCATATTAAGTTCCCTCTTCCTTTTAAAGACGAAGATCGACTTGTTTTTGTGTGTTTAAATGGTTTGATGAGAGGACCCTTTTATAGCAATCTTTTAGAATCTTTCTAATACATCTTACAGGTAGTCGTGCTATTTTCTATTGTTCATCCCTTCCCTGTGATTAGTAAACTAAAAAGTCAAGAATGTCTTTTAAACAAGTCATATGGGTATTTGATGAGTGCCAAAAGAGTAATATACTAAAATGGTTTTATTGATGTATTAAAATCATTATTGAGAGAGTGTGTGTGTAAAGTTCATTGCGCAAACGAAGAAACCTGCCATGCTTAAAATCCACAGCAACGAAAACTAAGTCGGTAGTGAGACAGTTTTTTTGTCATATTGATAAATTTCTAGTTACGCATGTTTACAGTTACGCATATGAGCAGCTAGAGTGCAGTGTCTTCTTATTGAAGAAATGCGTAGTTACTATAGTTGCAGCCAAGTTTGTCATTTACAAAGGGAAAATGTTATGATAAAATGGCATGTACTTTGCTTTGGCCTGATTAAGGATGCTCATTTCATAGTGATTTTGGAAATTAAATTTGGCCCAAGTTGTTGAAATGGTGGCAACATGTTTCCTCATGTTTTATCCGTTGATGCAATTTGTGGCTCGTTTTTCAAGATCAGCATGCGCAGGTTCGTACCATAAGATTGGGTATTTGGGCTATATAATTTTGAAAAAGTTTTCGATCAAGAATGTTGACCCTGTCCTCTCGGGTTCATCCAAAAGATTCAAATTATCTCGTTTGATTTTATTGATCCGGTGTCGTGAGGTCAAACTTGTCTGGTCGGATGGAGTGGCTATGGTAATGCTTGTTCGACTCTCATGTAACAGAGACGGGTTACTTTCACTTTGAAAATCTTTGTTGTAGTGTTGCTTTGTGTGGAACTTAGTAATCTTGTCATAATTTTGGTACTTTTTAATGGGAGAATCACAAAAAAAAAATAATGCTAATTTGATGTGTTTTTTGAGTTTGACCTTGGTTTTTAAGGAATGAAGGCTTTAACCGGTGTGTAGAGTTGGGTGGATCGGCTTAGCTCCTTGCTAGAGGCTTTCTAAAATAATATATGTCGTTCGAAATAAATAAAAGAATACACGAGTTAACAACGAGATTAATTCTAAATTTGACCGGTTAATAAACGTATGGAGAGGTGGATAATATGGTAAATGATGGTCAATGGAGGAGTGGTGTACATGTACGGATGCAACATTGATGGAGGAGATGTCATATAGAGATATATCATTAACTATATATGTCAACTAGTTACGAAACATAGATTTCCTTGTAATTTTTATGTCAACTTGATGTATACAAATTCGAATATTCTATGTATTGGTGCTCATACGCAATAAAGTCAAACAATTAAACATTTACTAAAATATCATAACTCTCTTAAACTTGATTACGTTTATGTTCTTTTAGGATTTTGTGATAACTTTTCGAAAATCAGAATCGAGTGAAATATTACTGGGAAAACTAGAGATAGCATAAACCAGTACCTAATGAATTGGTGTTTCCAAATAACAAGACAGTAACAAAATAATTCTAGGACAGAAACATGAGGATTGAGAACTAGAGTTGACAACGCCTTGATTTAGCGTCACTTTTTTTACACTTTGTTAAATTAGAGTAGAAAATAATGCTCCAATCCTATCGGGGTATTGCTTATAAGTTAGTAATTAAGCATCCCTATTGAAATATTTTCCCCTAGTAATGTAATTATAATTATGAGTTATAAATTAAAACTGTCTTTTACTCATTATATATACAAACGATGTATTTCATTTGGTGTTAATGTGTTACTTTACTAATAAGAAAGCATCAATGATGATGAATTTAAACCCAATTTTGAGAAAGATTCAATCTCATTCTCATTGCTTAAATCTAATATAAAAATATGATACTTACCATAAAATGACGTCTTCATATTTTACAGATGTGATACATTCTTTGTCGAGGAGTATAAAAAATTAGTGTCAAAACAAAGTAATTAAACGCTTTGAAAATGGACTATTTATATTTTTCTTGTATAGTTTATATTTTTCAGAAAAATATGATTACGCATAAATCGTATTGTGATGTAGGCTTTAAATACAATTTTTGTAATAAACGTTGTCCGAAAGAAATATCGGGACCAACTGTAGATGATGGGGAAGAACAAAACAATCCACACCGCCTAAAAGATAACAAAAATGAAAGCCAATTGACAGTTTAGGTAATTCACCCTTATTATTATAAAAGTTTAGTATGACCTTACAACTTTCGTTACACATTTAATTTGATAATTTAGTTGAAGTTACAAACAATATTTTAGAGTTAGTTGGTGAATTAACGACACATTAGTATTTTTGTTCCTTCATTTCTCAAGAGAATTAGTTATGCAAAAAAAGAGAACAAAACCATAACTAGTATCAAACTGTCATCATATCATCATAGAGAAATATTGATTTCATGAGAAAATGACGACCATAATGAAATATTTGTATTCATTGATTGAAGGGACAAAAAAGTACAAACTGTAAATAAATTGGAGGTGGAGACGAATTATTGTACGAAACCAGCAGAGGAGGAGACTTGAAAGGGGTATGTTGTGATCAATACACATGCGAAGGTGGGGGTGATGGTGATGGGGGTGGAGGAGACTTGTAGATATACGGAGGAGGTGGGGATGGAGAAGGTGGTGGAGGAGACTTGTAAATGTATGGAGGTGGCGGGGAAGGTGATGGTGGAGGTGGGGACTTGTAGACATATGGAGGTGGTGGAGATGGAGTTGGCGGAGGAGGGGACTTATAAATATATTGATGAGGGGGAGATGGCGATGGTGGTGGTGGAGACTTATAAATGTAAGGAGGTGGAGGTGGAGACTTGTAAAGGTAAGAAGCGTGCTTTACGGGTGGTGGTGGAGATTTGTATACGTAAGATTTGCGCTTTAGCGGTGGTGGTGGAGATTTGTATACGTAAGATTTGCGCTTTAGCGGTGGTGGTGGAGATTTGTAAACATAAGATGTGCGCTTTACCGGTGGTGGTGGTGGAGCCTTGTAAACGTAAGATGTGTGTTTTACAGGTGGTGGTGGAGACTTATAAACGTAAGATGTGTGCTTTACCGGTGGTGGTGGAGACTTGTAAATATAAGATTTGTGTTTTATCGGTGGTGGTGGAGACTTGTACACGTAAGATGCGCGCTTTAGCGGTGGTGGTGGAGACTTGTAAATATAAGATGTGTGTTTTACCGGTGGTGGTGGAGACTTGTATACGTAAGATGCGTGCTTTACCGGTGGTGGTGGAGACTTGTAAATATAAGATGTGTGTTTTACTTGTGGTGGTGGAGACTTGTACAAGTAAGGTGACTTTGGCAATATGTGCTTTACTTGTGGTAATTTCCCACCTTTAGATGCCGGAGAATCATAACCATAAGACTTATCAGCAATAACAATGCTCGCGAGCAAGACGAAAACAAAAGCATAAACAAGTTGAGGCCAATTCCTCAACACCCCAATTCTTCCCATATTAAGTTTCCTCTTCCTTTCAAAGACCAAGACTTGTTTTTGTGTGTTTAAATGGTTTGATTAGAGTGCCTTTTTATAGCAATCTTTTTTAATGTTTCTAATACATCTAACAGGTAGTCGTGCTATTTTCTATTAATAGCCATGTATTGATGGTTTCCCACTCGGTGTTCATCCCTTCCTTGTGATTAGTAAACTAAAAAGTCAAGGATGTCTCTTTTAAACAAGTCAAAGGGTATTTGATGTGTGCCAGAAGGGTTATATACTAAAATGGTTTTATTGATGTATTAAATCTGTGTAAAGTTAAGTTCGTGCGCAAACGAAGAAACCTGCTATGCTTAAAATCCACAACAAGAAAAACTAAGTCGACAGTGCGATAGTTCTTTTTTGTCACTAGACTCTTATGATTTAACAAATCTGATTGAGTGAAAAATCTTATATATTTACAACTATCATGAATAGTGATTACATAAAGGGTCAATGCAAAGATCTTGTTCTATCGTAATCTGTCTTCTACAATCGTCCTTTTTACCTCCTACTATGACGAGAAATAAATTATAGAGAGTCCATTACTTACTCATACGTGTCAATTATTTATTGATATGAAAAAAGTTACCGAGAATCCAACCAGGTCATCCACTTACATATGTTTTGAAAATTTGGTGATTCTTTTAAACTTAACGTGACATATCTTTTTTCCGTTTTATTGACTAAGTCGCATTTAAAAAAAAATACAATGATTCTCGTTTGCATTAACCATTTTAGTTAATGTTTAATTCTTTGACTTTATTCTTTTTGTGATTGTTAAATTTGTATGATTATATATGTACATATACCAATCGGGCATAGCTCAATGCGCACCACCATCGCAACACCAATGGCCCTCATGTGTGATAGAAAATGTCAGGGGTTCGAATCTGTGCACCAACACATGTAGGTGATTTATGGACATGTGTTTTAGCAGGTATCGATGCACCTTTCAGGCGGAGTGAACGAGTACATTGGAATGTGCAACATTGGAATATATACCGAGGTCATGAGTTCCTTCCGATCACCATGTTATGTACATATACATGTTTTTATGTACATATATATCGCCATGAATCAACACCAACGAATAAAAGTTACGACCTTTGAAACGTTGCCTTTTGTTAATTGTTTCCTGACTGTCGATTAAAGAAACCAAATACAAAAACATGGACTTTTTATTGGACCCAATTCTATTGGCCGGGTTTAAACTTGAAACATAAATAATATTTACACATAACCTATTATGTTATTATATTTCAAACACCTCCCTTAGTGACAAACCATTTAGTTTCTTCATTTACGAGTTTGTTTCTTCATTTGATGATTTGTGTGCCTTCTTCGATATCTCCAATACCTCCACTTGAATCTTCATTGCCTGCTTCGTCTTCTGTTTCATCTGTTTTATTAATTATGCCAATTTCTTGCCTTATTCTACCTTTGAAAATAAACGGTTCTTCACTTTGGACCTCTTCAACAACATTTTTCTTTTTGTGTTTACATTGTTCTTTTTGGGCAATATTCCAATAAGCATGACACCTTACTTTACAAACATAGCATCAAGGCAATATTAGGGTTAATTACCTAAGATATTAACCTATTTTCATTTTTGTCATCTTTTAAGAACTTAAGTAATGTACTTTGATCTCAATATTTATTTCTACTTATGAAAAAATTGTATTTAAAACTTATATAAAAAATGATACTTAATTATATGATGACGTTTTCATATACTTTGAAAATGGATGATTTACATTTTTCTTGTATAGGTTTATATTTTTCAATAAATTATGATTATGCATAAATTATATTGCGATATAGACTTTAAATATAGATGTTTTTAAATAAACGTTGTCGAAAGGAAATTTTGGGACCTGTTGAGAATTGGCCTTCAATATGTTTCTTCTTGTACATGTTATGCAACCAAATGCTTGCAAATAATCTGATTGTGTGTGTGTATTTGAGAAACGACAAGAACAGAAAAGAATAACTAGAAACTGTTATCGATTAACTTTCAAACGTAATAGTGGGTACAAATATATACTTAATGAACCGTTGTATTATAAGGTTGTGATTCTTCAATCGACACCTTATGATACGGTTAACCTAATTAATCGTTACTAAATAACTACCACATATGGGCCTTAAACTATTTACATAACTTAGGCCTAATAAAACAAGTTTCTTGACCCATTTATTACAAACATAATCATAAACGTAAATATAGTAATATAAACCTGTTTATATGATTGATTCCAACACTCCCCCTTAATCATATAATCAGGTGTTACTTTGTCTTCTTCTAGTCAATGACGTAGTCATCCATCTTCTCTATCTTCATGGTATTTCCTTGAACTTTTCCAATGCTTCCACTTGTATCGGGGTTTGTTTCCTTGCTGTTGGTTGTTCCTGTTCTGCTGTTGCACCCATTTGCTTTGTCCATACTTGCCTCTTGATCATCTTCTCTTGGAGAACTTCCACTGTCTCCCTTTTGATCCATACTCTCATTGGTTTTACTCCCAATGTCTTGCAAGTCTCCTATGGCATCTCCTCTAGCAAATTCATAGTGTGCTACTGGTAACAACAAGTACCTTTCATACATCTTCTTGAACTCTTTCCCGTAGCCATCTGGAAATCCGAACCCCATCGATACACTCTCCCAACTGTCCGCCTTTGTTACCTTTTCATAACCGCCTAAACACTTCACCAAATTATATACATCAAATAAACAGACCTCAAGTCCATCTACTTTTGGCGGTATTTCTCCAATATCAGGTCTTTCTTCGTTCCATTTATAATACCAATCAAGCATGTTGTCGAACTCGTTTCGAAACACCTCATAATTCCTCATTGCAATTCTGTTTTGACTTACCATCTTCATAAACTCCAAAAATCTTGCATATGAGTTTACGGTTATCGGTACTTGCATCCCTTCTATCTTTACGTATACTTCTTTCTTGACTTTCATCTCCTCTCCAATTAAGTTGTCACAATACTCTGTAGTAAATTTAGTGTTTTCTTTTGATGGTATACCTTCATCTAACCTTGTTATGTTGACCGTTTGTTGTTCTTTCTTGCAGCCCGTTTCCTCCTCATTGTTGCTGCTAGTTTCTTTACTCGTGTCATCGAACAATCGCTTCACGGTGCAACATGTGTCCTTAAAAATTATCTCAAAGCCTTGTTGCTCTAGTTGGCTTAAACTCAGCATGTTTAAATCTTCATTAGGGACATAATAGACTCCGGGTATCACGAATCTTCTTGTTTGTGTCTGAATAATTACTTCTCCAATCCCTTGAACAATCAGGCCACCTTGATTGAGTGTGCTTGATCTCGTGGTTTCAGTTGTAAATTCTTCAAACAGCCCAATGTTCGGAGTCATATGTCTCGAATACTCGTTGGAGACATACCATAAATCTTCCCATCCGTCATCGGTTCCTTCCACTTTCCATTTTTTCGACCCTGTATCTTCGCCATTGTGTTTCTTTCCCTTGATTTTCTTGAGTTCGGTTTTTCTGGTTTTATTTTTGCAATTCCAGTATGCGTGTCCTCGAGTGAGACAAATATAGCATCTTGAGCGCCTCATTTTTTTCGAATTCATCAAAGTACTTTCTTTGGGTTTGAAAACAACATCCCAATCATAGAGTTTTAAGTGATCTAACCTTTGAATCACTTCTTTTCTTCGTTGATTCCAGGACCCGCTGCCATAGTATTTGCCTCGGTGAAACTCTATCTTCGATTTCTGGATTCTGGGTTCACAGGTTCCTGGCACCCCCTGGTGCTCTGATACCAATGTTGAGAATTGGCCTTCAATATGTTATTCTTCTTGTACATGTTATGCAACCAAATGCTTGCAAATAATCTGATTGTGTGTGTGTCTTTGAGAAACGACAAGAACAGAAAAGAATAACTAGAAACTGTTATCGATTAACTTTCAAACGTAATAGTGGGTACAAATATATACTTAATGAACCGTTGTATTATAAGGTTGTGATTCTTCAATCGACACCTTATGATACGGTTAACCTAATTAATCGTTACTAAATAACTACCACATATGGGCCTTAAACTATTTACAGAACTTAGGCCTAATAACCCAAGTTTCTTGACCCATTTATTACAAACATAATCATAAACGTAAATATAGTAATATAAACCTGTTTATATGATTAATACCAACAGGACCAAATTCAGATGATGAGGAAGAACAAAACAATACACATTACCTAAAAGATAAGAAAAATGGAAGTAAATTGACAATTAATGTCATTAACCCTTATTATTGTAAAAGTTTAGTATGGCCTTACGACTCCCCTTACACATTAAAATTTGGTAATTTAGTTGAAGTTGCAAACACTATTTTAGAGTTGGTCAGTGAAATAACAACATATTAGTATTTTTGTTCCTTTGATTCTTAACAGAATAAGTTATAGAAAAAAGAGAACGAAACCATAACTAGTATCAAACTGTCATCATATAGAAATATTGATTACATGAGAAAATGATGATCCTAAAAAAATATTTGCATTCATTGATTAAACAGACAAAAAAGTGCAAGAGTGGAGGGGAAATATTGAAAGGGGTATGTTGTGATCTATACACATGTGGAGGTGGGAGTGATGGTGATGGGGTGGAGGATACTTGTAGATTTACGGAGGAGGTCGGGATGGAGAAGGTGGCAGAGGAAACTTATATATGTAAGGAGGAGATAGAGATGGGGAAGAAGGAGGAGGAGGCTTGTAAATGTATGGAGGTGGTAGGGAAGGTGATGGTGGAGGTGGGGACTTGTAGACATACGAAGGTGGTCGTATTGGTGATGGTGATGGTGATGGTGGTGGTAAAGACTTATAAATGTAACTTGTATGTTTTATGGGTGGCGGTGGAGACTTGTATATGTAAGACGTGTGCTTTGTAGGTGGAGGTGGAGACTTGTTAGGGTAAGAAGCGGGCTTTACGGGTGGTGGTGGAGATTTTTTAGACGTAAGATTTGCGCTTTAGCGATGGTGGTGGAGATTTGTAAACATAAGATGTGCGCTTTACTGGTGGTGGTGGTGGAGACTTGTAAAAGTAAGATGTGCGTTTTAGCGGTGGTGGGGGAGACTTGTACACATAAGATGTGTGCTTTATTAGTGGTGGTGGTGACTTGTAAATATAAGATGTGTGTTTTACGGGTGGTGGCGGAGACTTGTAAATATAAGACCAAATGAATATTAAGAGAAAAAGTTGGAGTCTTGTTCTTAGTGGTAGGGTATTATCTACCAAATATAAGACCAAATTTGTTGGTAGATAATACCCTACCACTAAGAGAGTTGTAAATACAAGACCAAATGAATATTAAGATATATGTAACTTGTATATCTAGTTCGTCTTGAAGATTTTGGTGGTCTTGTGTACGTTCGGCCGCGTCTAAGTAATCCTTCAAGCAAATGCACATCTCCAATGTCGTCGCTGTGAGTCTTGTTTTTCGTAAAGATAATACCCTACCACTAAGAGAAAAAGCGGATTCCGAAGCTACCGAAGAAGCTTGGACGGTTAGTAGATCTTTGGCCATGACGGCTAAACTGAGATTCTAGTGCTCTCCACCAAGCAAAAACCTGAAAGTTGGAGAATTCTTGAACTCCCATAGTGGCTAAAAAATCAGTTCCCGTATACCTCTCATATTCGGAATTTGTTTGGTCATCCCCATCACCCCTAGCACGTTTAAGTGTTTCTCGTTTTAAATTGTTAAACATGTCAATTTTTGGGTCCGTGCTAGTATAGGTTTCATAGGTCGACGCCATAGAAGAAGTTGATTCACCCACATTTGATGGGGTTTTATACTTGTTAATATAAACCCCAAATAACCTTTTAAAAGATTTATCAAATTCGTCTATGGCGTTATCGGCATATAATGGGTCAATAACGATATCCAATTTTGTAAAGATTTTTCGCATTAGATTGTTCCACCCCAATTTTGTTCATACACGGGTTTAATGTGGCGGAAACGGTAGCTGTTAAGATCGATATGGTTTATGTAGAACCGCACGTTGAATGAAGATCTTGATCTATCAAAAAAGTTTAGCAGCATATATAAACACTTTGATATCACAACTTTTATTGATCAAATGAATATTGTTAACAAAAGTATAAGAACAATAATGAATATCAAATTGTAAGCCTCAATATATTAATTTGAATTAATGATCAATATATGTGTTTTTTTTCCTAATACAAGGATCTATGTATATATAGAATTTGAGGCTACCCTAGCTAATCTAGGAAACAACTTTACAATCACAATTGTATTATAACTACAATCACTGTTGTATTATAACTACAATTGATACAAATAAGGAAGAGATAATTACAAAAATATTCAAGAATTATCTAAATTGTTCATGGAGTAGTAACAGGACACAGGCAGTAGTAATTGTCTTCAGCAGTAGTAACCATCAATTTTCAGCAGCATTAACCAGTTACATGCAGTAGTAACTGGTATACATGCACTATTAACTTGACAGTAGTAATGAGCAATATTAATGAAATTAAAATTATTTAACAAACAGTTTAATCCCAACAATCTCCCTTTAAACTTGAACTTTTATTATCATTAAAGTACCAAGTTTCTTTACACAATAATGATGATTACAAAAACTACTCATTACTGTTTCTCCTTTTTGCATCTCTTTCTTCCTTCATCTTCTGTTGTTCTTCATTCATTTGAAGCACCATCCTCCAGATCAAGTCATTGGACATTTGTGAGGTTCTGAGAGTAAACAATCTTATAGTGATCATCTCATGTAGTGCACTGAAATCCAAGTTATACTTTCTTTCACCTAAGTAAAACCTGATCACTCCTTGTCTCCGAATTATAGAATGTACTCCACTTCTTTCATACAGATACCACCTCATTACTGGATCATGTCCTCCTCAGATATGAAATACACTACTAACCATTTCAACATCAGGAGAAAACATTCCATTGAGTCAATCAAGTGCAAGATCTGTGCCAAAACATGAACCTCTGTTATGTGAGTATTTTCTAACTTCAATTTCATATAGTCTCACAACATCTTGTCTTGAAAATTCTCTGATCATTCTATAGAAAGCAGGATAGAGTACTTCTTGTTGTCAGCCCTTGTAACCATATAAGTTGTCTTATTTTCTCCTCCAACATACTCCCAATCTATTATCTCAGGTAGCTCAACTGCTAAAGGCTCAACATGGATGCCTTCTTCAGGAAGGATTAAAGTTGAACAGTCATCAAGAGGATATCTCTACATCTCCCTCTTTCTCCACTATTGTTGAAGAATCAACTCAAATAAACTGATTTGAAGCAGTAGTTGACTCATCAAGTGGTACCTCAGCATGAGTGGTTTCAAATGTGATATGTTCTTTCTCTACTGTAGTTGATGCAGTTGTTGACACCTACACTCTCTTTCTTGCTGGGTTGCTTAGAAGAAATTGACTTCTTCCTTTTCTGCTGCTCAGGTTGAAAAATAGGGTGAGACTGAAGTGGATTTAGAACTACCTTTCCATGAGTTAACACTGTAGCTCCAACTTCATGAGCTCTTTTCACTAATCTTTCCAGCTCATACCTCCCTTTCTCTTCTTGTTCAGACAACCTGACAGCTTCTTCTTTATCTTTCTTTATTTCTTTCTCAAACAAACCAAGAATATTACCAAAGATCATGGGGCCCAAAGATTTACCACTGTATCCCCTGGCCTTTAAGTAATTCATGAACTTTTGTTTGTCAATTATGATCTTTTCCTTCTTGATTGTTTCTTTACTTCTAACTGAGACTTCTTTGCAGCTTCAACTTTTTGAATCTTGGCAAGCTCTTTGTTGTATTCAGCAAGCAAAGCAAGTCTCTCCTTCTCCTCCCTTTCAAACCTATAAAACTCTCTCCTTTGGAGTTCTGCATCCACCTCCCTTGCAATAGCAGGATCTACAGACACATCTACTGTTTCAGAAGCTAACTGTAAGGCAACAAGCTTATCCAACTTTATCTTCTTAGCTGCTTTTGTTGTCTTTCTATCATCCTCAATCAACACACCTTTAGCTTTTTCCTTTACTGCAGAGTCAGTTGGGTTCACCCTTCTGCCTCCAATATAATGGGTCACATGTATGTTGATTTGTCTAGTGTCAGGAATAATGATAGGAGTCACACCATATCTTGATGTTCGATCCAGAACATAATCCTCACCCTCAACTATCCTTGACTCCTGCTCATCAGTAGGAATAGTTACCCCCTTTTGTTTGGGTCTATTGGCTTGTTCTGGCTTCCTCTTTTGAATGATATCACTCTTGATCTTCAGAAATTCCTCAGCAAGAGTTCTTTCTTCTACTGAAGGTTCTTCAACAATAGGAACAACAGTAAAAGTGGTGGTTGTGGTAGCAGCAGTAATGGTTGCAGTAGATGGAAGCACAATAGGAATGGTATCAGTTGCAGTCAGTAGCTGCAGTACTAACTAGATAATCTTCTATAACCATCTGCTTTGTGATAGCAGTCTTAACCTCATCAGAACTTTTATGTTGCACCAATTCTGTAGAATCAATGTGAATCTCATCAGAATCCTTTTTCAACTGATGCTCTGAAGTAGCACTAATAACTTCATCTGAACTCTTCTTTTCAGTACCAAACCCCATCTCATCAATGTCCATTTTCTCCCCCTTTTTGTAGTCATCCTCGTCAGAAGAGGAACTTGATGGCATGGGAGAAGTTGCAACATCTTTCATCACATGCTTCCTCTTCTTCAGTTACAACTTTAGATGTTTCTTCTTTAGCACCAACTTGAGAACCAACTTCTTTAACAGGGAAAGTTCCTCAACCTGTTTATCCACCTTCCTTGTATATTCCAGACACATACCCACCAATTCCAAGTTGGAGTAGTCATATCTATTCTCACCACTTCCCTGTTGAGTACCAACAGTTGATGGATCATTGAAAGGTTTTGTAGAGGGAATCTCTTGCCTAGCAGGAGCACGTCCCTCCCCCTTGGTTTCTTGGCACCTGGGTCCACTCTCCAATGCTGCTTCAAAAGAAGCATCATCATCATCAAGTGTTTCCATTGGTTGGGTCTTATTGCCTGTCAAACTGTCGTGTACACCACTTGGTGATACAACAGTAGTCAACAAGGTCATCCCTCTCCTTATAGACCACCTCCCTAAGCCTGGGGGACAACTCATTGGTTTCCCTTGTACGTGTATCAACAGACAGAGTGTTTGGTTGAGAACTAGAAGTTAATGACAGGTTTAGGGTAGGTTGAGACACAAGAGAAGGAGGAGTTCTCTTTGTTTTTCTTTTTTTGTTAACTCTAGAAACATAGGGTATAGTGAAAACTTGAGGTAAAGAAGGTGAAGCAATAGAAGGTGTGAGATGAGACACAAGTTGAGTACTTGGTACCTCACTTGTGAGTTGAGTTACTACCAACATTGTAGAGAACAATATAGTACATGTCCAATACCATTTATTTATTCCTCTCATATTTGAAAATACTTTTCTTCCATTAGACTTTGATGCAAAAACATTGTTTGATTTTGAAAGATCTTTTAACTCACAATTTAACATATGTTGTAAGAACCGTGGGTACATCAAAAATTTTTGTTCAGGATGAGCCGAGTTCCACCACATACCATCAAAAATCATTTTTGAAAAATTAAACTGTTGGTTTGTAGCAAGACATACCATGGTTGTTGCCAAAGTACTCCCTACTTCATTCCAACCAGTTCTTTTCTGGGATAGACATTGTTGTAAATTATGCATTAAAAATGTCCATTCAGGAGACGACATCCCTTTTTGAAAAGATGTAGTAGTTAATTGTCCCGCAAATCCCATCCTTTAATAGTTTTCAAATAAGATTTGAGTAGGAAGAGTTGTTATACCTCCTTCATCTTGAAGTTGAATATGAGTTCTTAGACATGCCTATGTTATTGTAACATGCTTGCCATCAACAGTAGCTGTAATCCTAGGTACCTCACTCTTTCATCTTTTTGTTTCTGAAAATCCATTTTGTACCAATTACTCTCTTTCTATTTGGTAGAACCACCAAAGTCCAAACAACTTTCAACTTGAACTCAGTAGTTCCTCTTGCATTGCTTCTATCCAACTTGGATCAAGAAGAGCTTCCTGGATATTCATTGGCTCTACCTGAGACAGAAAACATGCAAACAAACATGTACTGAAATTTGTATGGATATATTTATTCACATTAGCTTGACTCCTTGTTTGTATTGATGTATCTAAATCTCCAATGATTTGAATGGTTTGATGATTCTTATGAACTCTTGAAGTTGGAATTTTCTCCATTCTTATTTTTGATTCCGGATTTGTCTCATTGGGTTCAAGTAAATCAAGTCCAAGTTTTGGAATTGGAGTTAGTACTTCAACATCAATATCCTCATCAGACACAATCTTCTCTTCACCATCTGAACCCATTTCACCCATACGAGGAATACCATATGCTCTGAATTCACGGTCTAGGTTTCAAATATGTGTCATACTGATGTTCTTTTGTCTCAACCTCATTACTACTGCCCTTGCTTGATGAAGTAGTAGTATCATCATTAGTACTACAATTTTCTCTGTTGGCTTCTTGTACAAATTCTTCTTCTATCGATTAAGAACACCAAGAGGATCTGCTGTAAACATAGGCAAATATACATACTCCATTGGATCCAGCCTATTAGTTCCAGTGATCTCTATTATTTTTGGGTTTGTAGAAGGACCACTCTTATCTCCAGAGTTTGAATTTTGTTTGAAATCATATCCAAATTCCAAAGACCTCGTCAATGCATCAATGTCAAATAGCCAGTTTGGCCCCCTACCTTGAGAATTTGGAGTATTTTCATTGAAAGTAACATTTGTACTCTCTTCAATGATGCTTGTTATGTGATTGTACACTTTGTAGGCTTTACTCTGTGAAGAATATCCTACAAAATATCCAACATCTACTTTTCTTTCAAACTTTCCTAGATAGTCTTTTGAGTTGAGAACAATACATGGACAACCAAATGACTTTAGGAAGCCGATTAAGGGTCTTCTTTTGTGCAACAATTCGTAGGGAGTATTGTTCTTGGATTTGAAAATAAGTACTCTATCTTGCACATAACACGCAGTATTAGCAGCATATGCCCAGAAGAAAATGGGCAGGTTTGAGTCAGCTAACATACCCCTTGCAACTTCAATCAGTGTCCCATTTCTTTTTTCAGCTACTCCATTTTGTTAAGGAGACCTTGCATCACTAAATTGTCTTTCAATGTCTTTTGTTTCACATAATTTATTCATCACTTTGTTCTTGAATTCAGTACCATTGTCACAACGAATTTTCTTAACCTTCAGGTTTGTGTGGTTTTCAACTTTGGTGATGATAGAAATGAGAATTTGACTTTTCTCATCCTTGGTAGCTAAGAAATACACCCATGTGTATATAGTAAAATCATTAGTGATTACCAGACAATAAGACTTCTTCCTATACTCATTACATTAGTAGGACCATATAAATCCATATGCAACAAAAACAATGGAGTATTAATGGAATTTAGTTCTTTTGACTTATGTGAAGCCTTATGTTGTTTTCCCTTCTAGCAAGCCACACAGTTATCTTCACATGAGTATTGTTTGTTGGGAATTCCTCTCACCAGTTTTGATTTGACAAGTTTATTAATGTTCTTAAAATTTATATGACACATTCTTCTATGCCAAAGTGAGGATTCATCAACTGTTTCTTTGAGACAAAGCAGTTTAATTCTCCAATTGGAGATGCCTTTGATAAGTCAAAACAATACTCATTATCTTTTCTGGGAGTTATCAACAATACCTTGCTTTCATCTGTTATATTACCAGGAGTCATAATCAAACACTCAGTATCTGTAAAGATGGTTGTATTCTTTGTCACAAACTTGTGACACACTCAGTAGATTGTATTGCAAGTTGAACATAGAATACATTTTCAAAGCTCGCTTTCCCATTACCCACTGTTCCTTTCCCAGTAATCTTTCCTCATTTTGGATTTCCACCAAAAGCAACATAACGTCCATTATATGTTTTAGAATTTTGGAGACAAACTATGTTGCCTGTCATGTGCCTGGAACAACCACTATCTATATGGCAACTACTTTCTTCCTTTTTTGTTGGTTGTTCCTGCACAAGAAATAAAAAGATTAGTTTCTTTGGGAACTAAAGACATTGTAGTCTTGGGTTTACCCTTATCGTCAAAATAACTCACCTTTTTTAAATTAGACTTGGAAAACCATTATTTTAGAGTGAGTTATTTTGCCTTTTGGTCTCCAAACCTTTTCTATTGTATTTACCTTTTTCTGTTGTGCAATATTAAAAGGTGCAGTATTAACATTGTTACGCTTTGCAGTATTAATTATGTTAGTACTGCTTTTGAAAAACTTTCTTTTCTCAAAATTTTGATTGTTTTTAACAACAGTTTTGACTTTTGACTTAGTTTAGACACTACAGTTGATGATCGCTTGTTTGGGATAATTTTTTAGCAGTTCTTCCAAACCTTTGTGTTGGTTCAGCTTTGCTTTTAAACCCTAGGCCTCTGTGATTCTTCTGTTGATTTATAGGGTTGTAAAAACAAATTTTAGCATAATGTTTAGCTTTTCCACAAATATAGCAAGTTTTCACAGGTTTCTTTATTGGTTGATCATAATGTTTAAGTGATTTTAACTGATTTTGGTTTCTTATATTTCTTTTTATGTCTAAATGATTCCAAGATTTTGCTTTTTGGTCTTTAGACTTTTGACAACATCCACAAGTACACTGGGTAGAATTCTTTATTTGTTGAACATGCATGATTGACACCAGACTTTGTGAATTTTCCTGAGTTAACCTTTAGTTGTGACAATATGATTTTCAAGTGGAATATCATCATTTTTCACAATGTTCAGTTTACTCTCTTCAACTAAGTCCTCAATCAAAACTTTTTCAGAATTAACAGCATCAATTTTGAATGATTCTGTTGGAGGTGAGTGAGAGATTGGTATTCTAGGTTCATCTAAAGATGGAGAAATGTTATTTTGATTGAATAGTGGAGCTACTTCTTTATAACCTAATACTGATTTTACTTTTCCATGAATTTGACATTTTATTAGGTTATTTACTAATTGTGAAGCATATTCTAGCTTTCCTACATTCAATTCAACTTTCTCCTTTTCCTCACTAATCCTTTTAATTTCTTCCCTAACATCTTTTAGCTTAATCAACAAATCATCTCTCTGCCATTCTACAAATTTTATCTTTTCTTGATAACTTAACTCATTTTATTTACAAGATTTTATCTTAGTTTCTAAGTTTTCAATTCCCCTAATGCAAAACTTCTTTGTTCTTCTAATGTTTTTATAGTGTCACAGATAACTTGATTTGATTTTTGTATTTAACCATGTCTTCTTGACATTCAGGAGAACAAAGTTTAGAACTTACCTCAGAAGGAAGAGAAGATGATTCATTCTTGCTTGTTGTAATTGCCATCAATGCCTTGTTTTGGGTGGTTTCTTCAGCCAAGTCATCCAGTCATTCCCAAACACATCTTGAGTAACCAAAGTTGTAGAAGGAGTTTCTTGTATGCTTTTGATGTTGCTTGTTCTTTGTTTGCATTCCCTTGAAAAGTGCCCATTCTCATTGCATTAAAAACACCTCACGTTACTTTTATCAAAACCAACCCTTTCATTGCTTCTTGGATTGAATATTCTACTTGTCCTTTTAACAAATTTCCTAGGCCTGACTGATAGCATAGCCAACTGCCACTTGATATCCATATCTTCCAGATCATCTTGATGAATGTGTTGTAGATCTTCATTGGTCAGCCCTAAACAGGTGTGATTTTCTAAGAATGCTTCAAAGGTAACATCATCTGTATTGTCATGATGAGATGAACCAATAGGTGTAACAAGTGCAGTATTAAAATTGTTAATAATGTTCCTTCCTTTCTTTGCGTCAACTTCTGCTTCAAACACCCTTATATCATTGTATAGATCATCAAGCTCCATCTCTTCCAAGACATCTCCTTGCCTGAATGAAACATTATACATGGTCCATTCATCTCCGAATGATCTAAGAAACTTTCGGTTCAGATCATCCTTTTTTAGTATTAACTCCAACATTTACTAGTTCACCATTCAACTTCTTGAACATGTCAAAGATTGAGTCATTCGTTCATCTCATAAAGATTTGAAGTTTTCATATTGTTTTAGAAGAGCCTTCTTATTCTTCTTAGGGTTCATTGTACCACTAAATCTTTTCTCTAAAGCAACCATAGCGATTTTGCATCTTCATAGATAACAAACTGAGATTGATATTCATTAGGAATTTCAATTAGTAAGGTACTAAGAACTTTGATCTTTGTTTGTTTCATTTCCTCTCTTGGTCTGTAGTTGGAGGTTAAAGAGCTCCGGGTGTACCATGAGCAGCCAAAGTAATGGCTTGTTTGTTTCCATTGACTATCACATCCCATAATGTGTAGTCTGAAAGCAATATATGTTGCTTGATTCAAAGTTTCCAAAGATCAAAATCGTTGCTTCTCAATCTGGGACCTTGTTAACTACCACATCAGACATGATTGGTAATTGTAAGCTTTTTGACTGAGACTTCTAATGAAAAACTTGAAGATCTGTAGATCTGGGGCACCTTTTGTGCTCTGACACCACTTGTTAGGATCGATATGATTATGTAAACACAACCACACTTTGAACGTATAAATCAAGATCTATTAAAGAAGTTTAGCAACGGATTAAACACTTTGATATTACAAGTTTAGTGATTAAACGAATATTGTATACGTATAACAGTAATAACAGTAACGAATATCACCACCAAGCCTCAATGTATTAATCGTAGAATGAATGATCTATACACATGTTTTTCTTAATACAAGGATCTATGTATATATAGAAGTTGAGGCTAAACGTAGCTTTTCTAGGAAAGACTAAACAATTACAATTGTAAAAAAAACTACAACTAAGGAAAAGATAATTACATATCTATTCTAGAATTATTTTTTTCTTCAAAATCTTCATACAGTAGTAATGTTTTACGGATAGTAGTAACAGGCTCTTACAGTATTAACCAGGTATACTTATAGTAGTAATCAAAGATTTGCAGTAGTAACCTTACCTAGTTTATTTTCAACAGTTTATTTCCAATAAAATATTTCCCCCTCGTAATGTAATTTTAATTATGAGTTATAAAACTCTATTTTTCACTCATCATATTTACAAATGATGTATTTCGTTTGGTGTTAATGTATTACTTTACTACTAAGAAGGATCAAGAAGAATTTAAACACAATTTTGGGAAAGATTCAATCTCATTTTATTTCTTCAATCTAACATAAGTACACTTAGGACACTTGAAAACAACGGCCACTCACTCATTTACATTTACAATTTCTACCTTTGACTTACAAACTTTACAAAATGACATTAAAACTAAGTATTACATATTTACAAAGTAGTCCCTATACATTATGAACTAATCATTTACACTATATCATCTATACTGCCCCTTAAGCTATGAGTAAGTACGATCTACAACTCCTAGGTTGGATAGTAAATGATGGTGCTGATATGCAATCGTCACTTTAGTTAAAGGATTTGGTGTATACATAGAAGGGCTTAATCAATCATGCTTTCAATTGGTATCTAATAAAGTGGCAATCGGCTTCAATATGTTATGTTCTTACATGAAACACTGGATTTGCTGCAATATGAAGTGTTGCTTGATTGTCACATCCACAAGACCAAAATGTTTAAGACCAAAATCCTTTTACAGTGACACCAACCCAATAGTTTCACAACATGTTAAGACCATTGTCATGTACTCTTCCTCTGTAGAAGATCTAAGGCCATTGCTATGTACTCTGCCTCTGTAGAATCTGGATAAAACACTCTACTTTTTAGATTTCAAGGAAACAATATCCAGTAGTTGTTTTTCTTGTCATAGGACATCTTGCCTAATCAGAGTCACAATAGGCATTCAAAGTGGCACTAGAATTATTAGCAAGTAGTATAGCTTGACTATGAGCATTTAAAAGATAAATAAGTAAGTGTAAATGCACATAGGTTAGAGATTACATAAGTTGACTAAGAAGTTGCACACTATAACATATATCTGGCCTAGTAATAGTGAGATAGATCAACTTACCAATAAGCCTTCTATAAACTTCAGGATCAAGAATAAGGGTACCTATTGTTGGACCCATATTATTTGTGACCCTCATTGATCATTTATCCTTACTGATATGATGATTGACACTAACTGAAATATGTGTCTAGTAAATATTCGATGGACGTATTTACCTTAACGACACTATAGATTTCCCATTAGGTGATCGGAACTATGAGAGCTTAAATATAAACACTTATTAAACACCAAGGACTAAGTGGTACACACTCCTAATTTGAGTGTGTATATAAGGGCCATTATAAACCCTTAGAAGGGTTGGTCAATTACCACCGTCTTACATCCTAAAACACATACAAGTGTTTTCTCTCAATAATCCATCCTAATACGATCATCTCGTTTTGGGAATCAATGGCTAACTTATTCAACAACATCCCAGGATCATCAGGAGGTATGTAAATAACATGAATCAATCTAATTTAATCCAACATTTGGTATCAGAGCCAGGTTCGTGATTATCCAAATCTCTTGGCGGAGTCATAAACAGAAACTGACCACGACGTCTACTATGATGGCTGAATATGTTGCCGTTTATAATGCAACCTGTCATGGGATGTTGTTAAGGAACCTGATCAGTGGACTCAAACTCGTCAAATCAATCTCTAGACCATTGAAGCTTTACTGTGATAACTCAGCTGCTGTAACCACTCGTCGGTTATTACGATTCCTCCGATAACTCCTCTTGTACCCAACGCTGCTCCCGTTATGCCTGAACCTCCTAATGAACAGGTTGAACCTCCCCTTATGCCTCCTAATCTAAACGCCGAAGAACCGCTTGTTAATGAACCCGTAATTCAGCTCAGGAGATCATCAAGGGCTCGCAGAAATACTAATTTTGATGGTTTCGAAACTTATCTGGCTGAAGTCGAAAATATTGGGAAACTTACTGATCCAACCTCTTACCGAGAAGCTATTAATAGTGATCAGGCCGCTGACTTAATTTAATAGCATGTTGTACTTATTGGTCATTATTATTTATTAATGAAAAATTTTCCTCCTTATTCAGATTTTGTTTGTCTATTATTTACACCTTATGCGCATAACTGTGTTGGACATTATTATAACAAAATTTGTCTTAGTTGGTCTATCATTGCTTATTCAGTTTTGAATTTGAGTCATAGTTTAACTAGTGGGGGTCCTGAGTAGATGTTCTTCTCTACGACTGTACTTATTAACTATGATTTCAGTTTGAAACAAAATGAGTATTATCTCGTACGGACTTATTAATACTCATAGATAAATGATCTACTTGGTCAAGTGGGAGAATGTTGGACCCATATTATTTGTGACCCTCATTGATCATTTATCCTTACTGATATGATGATTGACACTAACTGAAATCCGTGTCTAGTAAATATTCGATGGACGTATTTACCTTAACGACACTATAGATTTCCCATTAGGTGATCGGAACTATGAGAGCTTAAATATAAACACTTATTAAACACCAATGACTAAGTGGTACACACTCCTAATTTGAGTGTGTATATAAGGGCCATTATAAACCCTTAGAAGGGTTGGTCAATTACCACCATCTTACATCCTAAAACACATACAAGTGTTTTCTCTCAATAATCCATCCTAATACGATCATCTCGTTTTGGGAATCAATGGCTAACTTATTCAACAACATCCCAGGATCATCAGGAGGTATGTAAATAATAACATGAATCAATCTAATTTAATCCAACACCTATTTGATCTAGATGAAGTTTGTAAAGTTTGTTGTTCATAACACCGGCTTCTTGTAACAACTTAAGAGTGTATTTCTTTCGAAAAATGAAAATATCTTATGAGGAAGTAGAGATCCATAATCCTAAAAAATAGCTCAAACTTCCCAACATTTTCATATGAAAATTTAACTTAAATTGATCTTACGTAGTTAAATATGAGATAAACTTGGGCCAGTTATCAATAAGTCATCAACATAGACTAAAATGGTTGTAAAGTGTTCAACATATTTCATAATGAATTAGAAATAGTCAACTTTAGACTGTTGATAACCAAAATAATCCAATGCATAATAAAGTTTAGAAACCCATTGTCTGGGGAGCCTGCTTAAGGCCATAGAGTGATTTTCTCAATCTGCAAACTTAGGAGTTAGAAGGATTTTGAACATTCTGAATACCTCCTTGGTTATACATATCCAAAAGGCATCTTCATATACACTTCCTCCAATATATCACCATGCAAAAATGCATTAAAAACATCCATTTGACAAGTTTCCCACCCATGCATAGCAACAATTGAAACAAAAGATCTCATTGTAACGATTTTTGCAACTAGTTCAAAAGTTTATGCATAATCATTCCCTTGTCTTTGTCTATGGCCATCAACTACTAATCTTGTTTTCATTCTCTCCACAATGCCATATGCTCGCAAGTTAGTTTTAAAAATCCATTGGCAAGTGATTGGCTGCTTCTTATAAGGTAGATCAACAATGTCCCAAGTTCCATTTAATTCTAAGGCTTTTAGTTCATCAATCATTGCATCACACCATAGAGGATCCAAAATAGATTGTTTAAAGTGAATTGGATCATGATGTGCAAGAAGAGCTTTAAGGTATGTTTCAAAAGTAGAACAAACATGAGTAAATGAAACTTGATTGGCTATAGGAGTATGTGATAAGGTGGCTTTGGTATTTACATTGTCTTTATGCCCGACAAACGGGAGGAACAAAGGATATAGAAGACTTCCTAAGAGGAGGAACATAAGTTGAGAGAGTAGAGGGTCTAGGTGGAACAAAAGAAGTACTAGTTGAAGTAGAAGAAGGACTAGGGGGAACAAAAGGAGGACTAGGTGGATCATTATGGGGAATAGGCAGAAACTCATGAGGACTAGAAGGAGTAGGAAAAGAACTAGATGGAAAGTAGGACCAGATGGAATGTCAGAATATGTGATAGGATTTTTTGTAGACAAGAACAAACCATTTGTACATTATATATGGGAAGTGAGACTAAAAGAAGATGAAGAAATTTATGAATAGAATTGGTTGCATACAGAAAAAGATGTTCATAAAATGTGACATATCTGCAAACAAAAGTGGAATGAGTTAACAAGTTATATAACTTGTAACCTTTTTGATGTTGGGGATATCCAAGAAAAACACACACAGGACACTCCTTTGTGTAGTAATTTATCCGCAACAATTGAAGGATATATAGTCTAAGATCCTAATATTTACATATCTTAGCTATTTATTATAATTGATATTATATCATCCTTAGGGTGCGTTTGGTATCCCGTAATGGACTATGGAATGGAAAAGTTTGGGAAACATCACGTTTGGTTGGCTTTCGGAAAGAAATGAAGTCACTACAAGAAAAAAGGCTTTTAGAGACAAAACACGTTTGGTCACTAACAGTTGAAAAATTCCGTCACTAAGGAGTTTAGTGACCAAAATAAAAGTCGTCACTTTTGGTCACTAAAGGTCCGTGGCTAATTTTATTAGTGACCAAAAACATAACTTGTCTCTAATTAGTGACGAAAACAAAGTGGTCACTATATATGTGACGACAAAAAAGTGGTCACCAATTTGGTCTCTAAACAAGTGAAAGTGGTCACTATTAAGCTTATCCGTTAACTCTGATTAGTGACCAAATATAATGGTGTCTAATGTTAGAGACAAAAAGAAGGTGGTCACTAACTAGTTCAATAGAACAAAAAAAAATCAATATTTTCATACAATTAACTAATCTCTAGTAATTTGCAAAAATCAAATATAAATACTAAATTTATTCGTCCACCATAAATTTCTCATCCAAAATATATACGAAAAGAAAGCTTGAAGCGTTTGATATTGTAATTTAGAACAAAACTTGTGTCTCGGATTGTATCCACATGAGAACAAAGATTGCTGCAAGATCAAAAGAAAGATTCATTGATCATAAAAACAACCAAATTAATTTAAAAGCAATATAAACTGAAAACAGGTTCAACATATAAAGCATATTAAAGATAGGACTAGAATCCTAAAATCTATAATTCCTTTTCTGTTTGAACTCTTAATACAGAAGAAACTACCCCGATACTTTTGATACATTGATATATTCAAAAGATATGACTAGAATCCTAACACATTTTAAGGTGTAGGCAAATTGTTGAACCACATGAACTGTGCTTATGATATTTCGTTTCCGGTAAATCTATGACTATTATAGTGTATTATCAACTGAGTATTTATCCTAACAGGCCTTCGAAGCTTACGCCACTAGACAATTGCCTCATAATACATAAAGATAAAGATGTACGGGCATAATTTGTACATTCACACCAACATTTATAGACAAGAAATTCTCTAGCAGGGTTAATAACTTAGTAATCACTTCATTGCTACTGACTTTGAGGCTATGGGTTGAACAAGCTACATTATTTCGTAAAAACAAATCGATGCATTTAAATTACAAGTTACAATAGAGTACCTCTATTTGGTTGTTCCCCAATTTTGCACGCTTAAAACTAGCATAATATTCTTTGTCGAAATGGAACGACCTTTTAAAAGTCTTTAAAGGCAAGGACTCAAAAGAGTGCTGATGCATTTTGCATAACACAGGAATATCTTTCCACTTTGGGCACTTACAGAATATTTCAAACGAGTTTGGGTCGATTAATCTAGAAAATACGGGCAAATGATAATCCAGCCTATGTGTTTAACTTAATTGATGTAACAAAACTAATGCTTCTTTATGCAATATCTACTTCTACAAGTTTATGGAATAGTAACTAATTCAGCAAGAAAGCAATAATTAGTGTTCAGTCTCGAGTCTCTTATAAACTAGCAATAATGCTTGGGACATAACACTCATACTACTACATACTAATAATGTAATTCTGGGCATTTTCGAAGATAAATAAGTAAACGAGGGTAGGACAAGATTCTGACCAGAGGGAGTAATGGCTACAATAGCTTTCAAAACGTCTTTACTGGTGGGATGATCTTTGACAGCTTCCAACAAATATTCGTTGTTGAACAATAACCAGCTTCTCAAGAAGCATATCTTGATTGCCAGATGAGGAATCTAAAATAACAACCCTTAAACCAGAACCCAGATCACCACTTAGATCAATTGTTTCACTTTCGCACTCCACAAGCACCTGCAAAAATCAAAATGGATGTTATTGAGTAGAAATAGCATCCATGGAGTAAATATATATAAATACTATCGCAGTGTCATCATGATGCACTTTGGCATTACAAGTTGCAATTCCCAACCATCAGAGGTGTGTTAGTCAAAGATAGACAGGCCTACCTTTGAACGTTGGACTTTATCAGCAAGTATCCATTGGAGGAACATAGTAATCAATGTAGTAGTAGTAGTAGTCCCTTGGGATGTTTAAAACTGGATTCGCAGTCAGATGCCAATGCGAAAAGTTAACTTTTAGGTTCCTGATCGATGACATAAAAATCAAGTTAGAAATAGAATTAATGAAAGAGGTATATTAGAATCTGTAGTAAGAGTAAAATATTTGACACAGTAAAGGCGGTAGTATTGTAAAGGGAAAGTGAATATAAGTTAGAGACCTGACCTACCTTTAGTTGTTTTGGGGGGAGATGACTTGTTGTTAATGATGACAGTGCAAATCGGGAGTTGATCATCATCAGCACTCCATGATAATGTAGAAAATTGGTGGTACCTGAGAAAGATGTAATAAAATCTGCTTTTACAAAAAAAATAAAGAAGATGTAATAAAATCTTCATCATTATATTATCAATCAAATATAAGGCAAGTAGAAAATAGGAATTATTATATAGTAGTAACATGAGGGAGGTGAAATGTATAGCCCTAACCTAGTCAGTTTAATTTATTACACGTTGAACGGGTCACTAGCGAGATAACGGGCCAAGAACAGTTTGGGTCGTCCCAGGGTCGGTTCAGTAGGTGCAAATTAACTCCAAGTTGTACATGTAATGCATCACGTTGAGTAACTTATTACAAACTCATCATAGGTAGAACAATACGTGTATCCATGTAAAGTGTTTTAGCCAAAATTTGAAGTTAGATTTTTAGGACATTACCATCTTTAGAGTTAATATTCACCGATGAATCTACAAATGATAAATATTAGTTAAACATTGATATGGTGTGACGGGTGGAGTTTCTTATCTCTGCATTCTATTAAGCATTAAAAACTTACCAAAGTGAATCAGTTAAACATAACCATCAAAATGATGTAATAGGTTTCCATACTTATATTAACAGTTTCTTTTCAAACACAAAACACAAGATTTTGACACAGGTACTTAAAGTTACACTTTTCAACCGAACAAGTGTAGTTAAAACAAACTTTAAACAACCATGTTTCTCTAAAATGGTGTATTATATTACTAAAACAAACAGAAACTCTTAGACATTTAAGAAAATAATTCATAAGAGATATTTGTGGCCAAAAAGTATCTATCTAGATGACCATCTTTTCGAATAACAAATACAATCATTGAGAACCAAATTAACTAAAGAACACCAACAATGTGAACATTTTGAGGATGTAAGTAAGCGAACGAATATAAAACGTAACGAACAAAAAGAAATGTGTTGAGAGTAGAACCTTGATGGAGACTAAACTCAATGAGAAGCAGCTTTGATGTCACATGTCCAATATTAGAGCTTTTCATTCCAAAATATATGAGAACTGACTGTAAAATACATCGAATTCGTAATTAATATAACAGTATGGTTTCCAAGCATGATATAATGAAAGAAACTTGAACAAGTGGTGCAGGGACGACATGACTTGTAAAGCTTAAGATACATAAATATCGAACCAAACGACATGACTTCAAAAGTAATTGTTAGAAAGTACATTTTTGATTGACGAGTTATTATCTTTATTATTCAGTATTATAGATACTATTTTTCGGAAAGTATCTAACTATTTTATAAACTTATCTCTAAATAAATCATGAATCAAATGATTCTGAAAGCTTTAAGACTATGCTTAAGTTGCTAACAATAAATTACTAATCACACATTTTCAATACATCCGTTATAACTAGCATCTCATGCTTACCAAAATACAATAGATACATTAAATAACTAAACAATAATATCTACCGATTTAGTGGAAAAATGAGTTTAAATATGTTCTATACTTCATTCAGGGAACTTAATTTTCACTCCAGCATTTCATCGAACACCTTGTATTCAACAATTCATATACGCAAGCTTAAAAACATATTGAAACGAGTGTACTGAATCGAGCTATGAAAGCATATAAGGTAAGGTATCGAAAATAACATGAAACCTTAGATTTCACAATCTGTTTGCAATAGAACCACCTACACTTCAAAAACCGAAGATTAATCACGTTACAATAAACATGAATCTCATGAATCGATTAATTGAGTAGGTTTTACAGGTCATGAAATAATTAATTTCAACATTCTATACACAAATGAATCACCAATTATTCAAAACAATTGATTAAATGTACATAAAATGACCTGGTTTACAACTAGGGTTTGTTCATCGTGAAATTTGAATTGAAATTAACGATTACCTAATAAGAGAGGAATCGTCGACGAGTGAGAGTAACGTCTGTGAAGTGAGAGTATCGCCAGAGAGGTGAGAGTATCGACGGTGAAGTGAGAGTTTTGTCGGAAATGGAGCTTCCACGGTGAAGTGAGAGTATCGCCGGCAATGGAGCTTCGGTTAGGGTTTGCTCTCGATTCAATTCGTATTCTCCTGATTACGAAGCTTCAGTTAAGATTCAACCCAATTTAACAATTTAAAAAAATGACAACACATGTCCTTATATTTTATTTGGCTTTCTAATATTAAAAGAAAAGATATATTAGAGATCATTATAATTTAATGTCTAAAATGCCAAAACAAAATAGTGACCAACATTGGTGTCTAAATTCCAAGTCAAAAACACTTTACAAGTTAAAAACTACTTATGGTGACCACTTCTTTAGTCATTAACTATTCAATTCAGTGACCACTATTTTTTTGTCTCTAAAATCTCAGGTAGTGACAATGTTTTTGGTCACTAAATTTTTTCAACTCACTTATTTTACCCAACTCAATGAATATACGTAGTGACTACCATATTTTGGTCTCTAACCATCCATTTAGTGACCACTTTTGGTATTAGTCACTGTTTTTGGAATATTGATCAAAATTAATGACGACATATTTTATGGTAACTAAATCATCCATTTAGTGACGAAATGTGGGTCGTCACTAAAAAAAAGTCGTCACTAAAGGTCTTTTTTCTTGTAGTGAGTATTCCTCGACGAATGTCATTCAAGCGAAAACAAATTTTGTGTTCTTTGGACCCCCTAGCACCCCTTTTCATCCATTACATTAGTTAAATATTTAAATTTAATAATAAATAGATATAATAAAAACTGAGAGGGTGACTACGAACGGGTTTACTGTAAGATGTGAGGCCGTTCGATTGTTTTATAATATATTAAACTGGTTTTCAATTATAAGGTTATTTTAGTCACTTTGTACAATTTTACTCCATTACCTTATCTACAAACAAACATGGGTATGTAATATAAAACTAATTCGATTTCATTACCCATTCTATTCCTACACCCATTCCATTCACTTGTTCATTCATTCACTCCAACCAAACATACCATATTATTCTTTATTTACTTAAGGGGTTTGGAAGTATTAACTAATCTCAAAGGGGTAAAGTAATATAGATAGAGTTTTTAAGAAATTGAATTGGAAAGGGATACATATTTTGTTTAGGCGAACAATCTGCTAGAATAGTCAATATATATAACGAAATCTCCAAAAACGCAAACTTATTAATAATGTTGGAGAACGGCAAAAGAAAGTCTGGTATTTGGAGTTCGGCTTTGATAGGAGTTCTTCGTAATTTCCGTTTACGTTTCAGGTAATAATCTTTTTTAAGGTTCTTAATACTTAATCTGCAAGTCGTATGAGATCAGTTATGGTTGATTTGGTTGAGTTCCTAATAGTTAATAGTAAGGTTTTAAAATCTGGTTCGTTTAGTAATTCATGATTTGGCATGTGCATGTAACTTCATAATACTAATAAGTTCAGTTTCTGTCTTCATGAAATAAGAAATAATATATCATAAACTAAATGAGTGTTTAAATTATTAGAGGAGTATTATTATGATAGTCAGTATTATTATTAGCCCATTAGCAATCATGTATTTAGGCTATATATATATATGGATCCTCTCATTGTAATACAAACACACAATTATCAATACCATAATATGGAATCAGAGCTTAACGAGCTCTAAACCCTAAATAATTCCGCTGCCCCCTTATTTATGTCACCTAAAAACCGCCGCTAAAAACCCTAATCAAACCTAATGCCCCTTTCCTGACACCTACAGCCGTCGCAATCTGTTGCAACCCTAGCAGCAGCCATCATCTGCTACAACCCTAGCAGCAGCCGTCGCAAATCTGTTGCAACCCTAGCAGCAGCCGTCGCAAATCTGTTACAGCAGCCGTCACAAATCTGTTACAACAGTCATCGCAAATCTGTTACAGCAGCCGTCGCAAATCTGTTACAGCAGCCCTCGCAAATCTGTTACACCCCTAGCAACAGTCTTCGCAAATTTGTTATACAACCCTCCAGCCGCCATATAAAACCCTATATCATCCTTTAATCCGTCGATTAATATGGATGCAGTCGCCCCTTGCGAGAAACCTTATGGTCTCACAAATATCAAAGCTCACATTTCCGTTACTCTCAGCCTAGATGATATGAATTACACTCTATGGCGCAGGTTTGTCGAGATGCACTGTATCACCAACGAAGCTAAAGGGTTCTTGGATGGTACAACCCTACCTAAAGGAAGGGACGACAAAGAATGGGAAAAATGAGAGACCCTCGTCAAGATGTGGATTTATAACACCATAAGCAAGTCAATCCTACACATGGTAATGAAGAAAAGCGAAACCGCTCGTGAATTACAGAAAGAAATACACAACCTTTTTCAAAGCAACAAGGAAGAAAAAGCCATGCAACTTAATGATGACCTACGTCACATCGCAATGGGAGACCTCTCCGTTGCCGACCACTGTCAAAAACTCAAGGTAATCTCCGATCTTCTTGATAATATGGATACACCAATAAATGAACCAATCTTGGTTATGCACACCTTGAACGGACTCTCCGCAAAATACGCCACCATCTCTACACTTATTAGAATCATCAAACCTCTTCCGTCTTTTATTGATACATGGTCGCTCCTCGAGATGGAAGAATCTCGTTTGAACCGGACTAGTCACCAACCTGGAAACAATGACACAACCTCTTCCTCTATGGTTCTCTATGTTAGTGAACCACCTCGTCCAGAATATAACCAGGTATGTCGCAACTATCAACGAGGCTTTTGTCGTTTTGTGTCAGGATCGAATTAGCTAATGTAAACTAATAGTTTCCCTTCGTTAAGATCTTGATCTATTGAAGAAGTTCAGCAGCGGATGAACACTTTAATATTTAAGAGTTATCGAACAATAGAATATAAATAAGAATGAACACATAGTATTGTCGAATATTAAGCCTCAATTGTATTAATTCAGAATATCAATACAACGTGTTTCTTCTATTCTACAAGGATCTATATTTATATTTATAGACCTTGAGGCTAGCCTAGATAAACTAGGAAACTACATCTATCCTTATCTAGAACTATCATTATCTAGAATAAAGAAACTCTATCTAAATACAAAAGGAAACATAATCTAATTATAACTCTATCAACTAGATTATTCTTGCACGGCAAGTTGGTCTTCCGTAGTAACTTGGTATGACCGCATCAACTTAACTTCTTCTGTAGCAACTCTAGGATCCGTAGTAACTTGATTGAACAGCCGCGCTTACTTGTTTTCCGCAGTAACTTCTTAATGTCTTCCGCATTAATCTTTTAAATTACTTTTCCCGTTGTTAGAAGTATTGTTTAGGAGTTACACTATTTAATCTCAGTTATAACCCAACAATCTCCCCCTAACCTTGAACTTTTATAACTAATCAAAAGTACAAGTTTCAATGCTTCAACCGTATTAACTACTTCATTGGAAAACAAGTTTAACTATTTCAAATTAATTACATCTTTCTTCTTTCTTCCTTGTCTTGCCAATCAGCATCTTTTCCTTTTGTTTTCTCGTCTATGATTTGTTCCAGAATTCTCCAAACAAGTTCATGTGCTATTCTTGAATCATGAAGTCCATTTAGCTTGACTTGGATCATTTCTTCCAAAGTCTTCAAGTCATGTGGATACCTTTTATCCACCAAGTAAAACTCCATGGCTCCCTCCTTTCTTACTAGCGAGTAGACACCACTTCGTTCATACACAAAGCATTTGGCTATTGGATTTAATGGACCTCCCTTCTTGAATACTGAACTTTTCTTCACGTATCCTGGTTCAAACAAACCACATAAAACGTCCATGGCATGATCAGTACCTGAGCATTCTCCTCTTCGATGAGAATATTTGAATTTGCCTATCTGGTACATTCTCTCTAAGTCATCTCTGTCAAAATCTCTTATTGCTCGGTGGAAGGCTAGAAGTACTGTTTTTGATTTGTCTTGCCTAGTAACTTCATATTCGGTTCCCATTTGCCCACCAAGGAATTTCCAGTCGATAATCATAGGAGGCTTCATAGCTATAGGAGTAAACCTTAGTCCTTCTTCATGATTAATGTTTGAAGAATAATCTGCTTGAGAAGCTTGTTCTTCCAAACTAACAGGTTCTTGTTTAACATTCTTCCAAGCTTTTGCGCTTATTCATCCTTTACCGAAATCGTGCGTATCTCGAAATCGAAAGTGAAAATATAATATTAAATGAACCTAATATAAAGTAAATCATAGTATGAACTTTCCTAAGTTCATCGCAAAAAGAATCGGGAACTTTCGGCGAACGAAACTACTTAACGATCGCGTAAACGAAAAAGCAGAAAAGTCTCGATTTTGGTCCAGTGCGTAGCAGTGACACTCAGTGCGCAACACTGACCTGCTGGACAGATTTTTGTTGTTTTGTGTGAGTCATTTTTGCATGAATGTTGATTGTGGAAACTTGCCTAAACGTGTAGGACTCTTAGAAAACTCTGGAAACAAGTCATGTGGGGTCTTTAGATGATCAAACAAGTCTTTCATTTGGTCCATACCATCTCTCACTTCACCCATAAACCAAAACACACACAAACACACATTCTCTCTCAAGATCATTTCCTCCCATTTTCTCTCTAAAACATAACTCATTTTCAGAAATATTGAAGCATAAAACACACATTTGAAGAAAGATTCAAGTCCAAGATCATCTACATAACAAGTTCCTTTTGATCTCCATAACTTTTGGTAAGATTCTTCTTAATTTTTCTTCACTTTTTCTCCATTTTTCTCTTCATTTGTTAGAGATTCTAACACCATCCATTTTCTTTTGCATTCCAAGTTATTGTCTACCATAATACCTTTCATTTGGAGGAAGATCCTTTTTAGTTTTCATGGAGAAAATCTCTAGATCTTGGTAAGTAAACTTTTACCGAAAAATCTCTCCGAAAACGTTATTTATCATCTTGCATGCAAAGATCTAATCTAGTGGTGGTTATATTTATGTTTTTGGAGCTGAATATTTCGTCACTTCACCACCAAAGCTTGTTCCGGGTTTATATATTCTCAAGCTTGGAAGATCTTTGCGGTTGTTATCGGTAAAATCGATATTTCCTCCAAATTCATCTTTTTATATATTTTCCTTATCATTTTCGTTATATGTTTCGGTTTAAGCCTTGAAAATGGTTAGGATTAATGTATTAGACCTACACATTTGAATATTTTGGATTTGGACAAAGATTTGGACTAAAATACATAAAGATGTGATTATTACCAAAAAAATCAACATATTGTATGTATTAGTATGTAAAATGGTATATATATATATATATATATATCTATATATATATATATATATATATATATATATATATATATATATATATATATATAACACTTGGTAAATATATCTGGAACATAATGTAAGTTATAAACAGTATGCGTTTTAACCAAAAAGTCTTTAAACGATCGGATTTCGGCAAAACGTTAAAATGCATAATTCTGGAAATACAGCTAGTGCGCCGCACCCCTTATCCAGTGCGACGCACTGGGCTCTTCGTAAAAAATTCAGCTTTTGATTTTAACCATCCTGACGTTTTGGTCCCGTAAATTGTTGTTTCAAAGCCACTGATTTTATGTTAAACTTATTTCAAACTCTAAACACTTGTATAAATAAACCAAAAGTAACATATTATGATAAAATACCGTCTTTGGACTCAAAGACGCCAACGCAATCAAAAATGACGAATACTTATTTAAAATGGACATATTACCTACATTTTGATAAATAATCTTTGGTTACAAATAACGATCGTGATCTAAAGCCGTCGACTAATATCTTGCGATAAACTTTGATTAAAAACATTATAAAGACATTTTACATTATATTTTTGAAAAGTAAATGTTTTAAACCTTCAAAACGTCAAATGTAGACTTTTACGTCAATTCCGACATTCTTTCCAATATAATATGATTCGACCTCGAATTATTGATCTTAACTTTTACAAAATCAACATATTTGACCTTTGACTTTTGCAAAGTCAACATCCTTGGCATTTGACTTTTATAAGTCAAGATTGTTGACATTTGACTTTTGTAAGTCAACTTCCTTAACATTTGACTTTATGAAGTCAACATCATTGCCATTGATCTTGGTCGATTTTGATAAACTTATAAACAATATTTCTTTCAACCAATATTCCTAGTAGTCGTTTCGACTCGGAATATTATTCTTTTCGAATTATCATTTATGACGTGAATGATCGATATCTTACCCGTCGACCCTTTTTGGCACGGAACATCGTCATCCTAAATACGTCATCTTGATTAAACTGATTAATCATTGAAATATTTTATTAAACTTAATCTTAACCGACAAGGCTAAACCGGACCTAGACTTATAGAGATACTGAGACTATGTTGTTTATTGTTTAAGGCACTTAGACGGTGGAGTTGTAGCTCCGTGGTCGTGTACCCGATTCATTTGCTGAGCTTTTACAGTGAGTTATTCGTAGCCCTTGTCTTAAATACTTTTGGGTTGTAAAGCGTACTTTAAAATGTTTGCATTTATGCGATAATGTTATTAATTATCTTGTTACCCAGTGAATTTGGTCTGCCTTAGTTTTAAGTGTCTAAGCCATGGTGGCTCCCCTCTAATACACTCGTTAAGCTTTATGCCCGTGGTTTTCATATATATAGATCTATATCGAGTTATGTACCTAACCCCCATTCCTCTGTAGGCTGATACTACGAGCGGATGTTATGGCCGTTACTATTAAACTGTACGATTAAACTGATTGCCTTCGGTTTGACACACCTTAGGATAGGGGATTAAACTGATTGGTCCAGGACCGAGATGTATGACTACTTAGGCATAGTACCTTTCACAAATGGATGAATACAAGATATGAGATTTTAAATTTATAATGTTTACGGAAACTTGTCGTTGGGTCATTTTTTTACTTAAAATTGCGAATAATTCACCAACATGTTGTTGATGTCGTTTTAACGCTTTGCAGGAAATTGAGGATTTCCGTTGATCATGCCATAGTTTATTTTCGGATCGCTTGCTTTTGAGAAATTTGAATTTGAACTGTTTATTGTAATTTCCATGACGATCCGTTTGTTTATTTCATTTGGAATTGTATTTGTACCTGGCGTCTTATCGCCTTTGACTTTATGATGTATTTTGTAACATTTGGCATGATCTATTTAATTTGATGTTTTGTTTATCGGTTATATTGTTGTAACCTTGACTCTTGATATTTTAACTGGAACATTCCGTGTTTCCGCTATTAGCGGGGTATGACAGAAGTTGTATCAGAGCCAAAGGTTATAGCGAACCGGGTGATTTAACTGAGTAAATCACTTGGACTATAACCATAGGCTTTTTAAATCGATTTTT
>CAJVGC010000582.1:24006571-24043857 GCA_910822075.1 Senecio squalidus
TTTCGACATGCAACCAGTAATGGTTTCTAAACAACTTTTATCCACAAAAACATAGATCTAAGTATCATCTAGATAAAAATCGTTTTTGTAGAGAAAGTGATATAAATCTTTATAAAAACTCATTTTTATTGTTTAGATCTAACATGCATTTAGTAAAAACAGTAAATAGAGATAGGAGAAAGGTTTCTACCGAAGGAAATTGAATGGATGATGTTTTTGGTCGGATTTGTGCTTCAAAATCTTTACAAACTTGGTCCTTTTTCGAAATAAATGGCACCTCCTTGCTCCTCTAGATGATTCAAACGTTTTCTATGGGTTGAAATGATGTTTTGATGGTGTAAATTTTCTGGAAATGAAGAACACTTGAGAGGTTTGAGAGAGGATGATGAACTATGTGTAAATGAGTGTGTGTTTTGATTTTAGAAAAATGAAAATGAATGGAAAAGAAAAGGGTAATAATTCTGCATCTTTGGGACTGTTAACTTGCAGTAATTAGTGGTCTAGGTCGTTTTTAATTGGTTAAACTTTGTGTAAAAACGAGGCAAGGACTAAACATGAAAAAATTTTGAAATCTGCAGCTAGGTGCTGCGCACCTAGCAAAGGGGTGCGGCGCACCGGGCAGATTTTCTGCTTTTTCTGATTTTTCGTTTTTACGTTATTGCTTCGTTGGACCTTTTTGTTAACTGAAAGTTCTTAATTATGATTAGTTATGAACTTAGGAAAGTTCAATATGTGTTTTCTTGGTATTAGGACTTATAAAATTGATTCCGGAAGTTATTCCGACATTAGTTCCGACAAGGTACGGACTCAACAATTACGATTTAGAACAAGGCGAACGTGATAAAAGAGTGACTAATGATTTCGAACCGACATAGTAGCTAAACAAGTATCTAGATTTTTGACGGTTGTCACACTACTTTATTGTAGTTGACACTTTATCTTATGTTTCAGGAAATTAAGTGTAAGAAACGGAATGCATGGCATGGACGATTCAGGATGGTCGCGTGAGCCACACTTTGGGAAAGACCTGTTTTCATTTTGGGAATTTTATGTGAAACTTAATTATTGTACTTGTATCGAAACATAACTACTTGGTTGTTTT
Organism: Senecio squalidus; assembly: GCA_910822075.1. Taxonomy (NCBI): domain Eukaryota; kingdom Viridiplantae; phylum Streptophyta; class Magnoliopsida; order Asterales; family Asteraceae; genus Senecio; species Senecio squalidus. The sequence continues at coordinate 24,007,674 of CAJVGC010000582.1, forward strand.
TGGATTGTGAACAATTTTCTTTTTAATCAATGACTTGAACCGTTTATTTTGTTATAACCCGTGTAATGGTATTCCAGCTCTTCACATCTCGTGTTTCCGCTATAGCGGGGTGTGACAGTGGGTCGACAATCCTTTGTCTACATAATCAAGTCTAACATTTTAAAGTTTGGTGTTGTGTTGTTTAGCGATGATGAGTTTTTGGGGTTATACTATTTTTTGAAGTTTGTATATAAAGTATACATACCAGCATCAACACTAAACACATGTCTTTCTCCATTTGAACATGGTTATAACATCACTTTTGTTTAGCTACTTATTATTTTCATATTATTAATTCAATGGTCTATTTCATCGTAAAAAGTTTTTATGTTTCTCATAACTCATCATGTCTTTCGATGTAAGTTTTTTTTATCCTGGGTTTTTCACGGATTGGTTCGGATAGTTATCAAAATTCGGATCGTACTTTTAGGGCGTGTGACAAATTTCACTACCCGAATCTGCACCATAATAGGCAGGTAACCGCCACATGGGTACACGAACATCCTACAAGACGAATGCCCTCTGTTTGTATCACGAGTAACCATTTTTAGAAATCCAATTGAGTAAGAAGACATGAATACGGTAATTTGATTTTCATAAAAAAATTTCACTTTGCACTTTCATAAAACATAGTTTATATTAAAAATAGTAAGTCATGATATATTGTAAAGTCATAAAAATTACACAAAAAAAATCAATAGAAAATAATTGAACTAAACCAAGAAAAATTACGATGAATTAAACTGGATTTTTAGTGAAGAATATATATGATGAATTAATTAAAGTGATGTATACATTAAAGACATATGATATCCCCATTTCGGATATTTTGCCATTCAAGTTTTTCTCCAAATAATTGAATAATAGTTTAGTAAAAGTAGGATTTTAGTTTGATACACATGAATTTAATATGTCTATACAAAATTTCTATATATGTGCAAATACTCAGGGTATTTGAAACTAAAAACCTTAACCTATCCGTGAAAAATCGGATTTTTTGTTTTATATTTTTCGAAAATTGGTTACATAGTTTCGGAGTTTTAGTTTTTTCGGGTCAGATTGGGTCTTTAAATGTTCAATTTTTTTTAACAACCCTACTAATTTATGATATCTTTTTATTTTAATAGTACAATTTAATGATAATGGGAATAAAAATCATTAATTATATTCTTATATCTTAAAACCGAACACATACTTAGTCTAACCTAAACCATGTTTAAGTAATTCAATTCAATTTTATGTCCCACTATAGCTTTCGTCAAGTGTATACCTATAGTCGTTATATAACATATGTGAGTTGTAGGTCTTTTATTGTTTTAGTTGGTTAGGGGCGTATTGTTTTTGTATTAATGGATAGTACATGGCAAAATGTATATTTTATTTATTATTTTAGGTTGCAAATATTATTAGAATTAAATACATGAAAATGTAATAAATTTTATTCATTTTACTATTGTCTGTATTCAACTCTAAAAACATCTATTGTGTGTATTCAACTCTTAGTTTTTCACTAAAGATGTATTAACTTCTTCTTTTTTGCGTAGTTTCTAATAATAAAACCGGTTATACGCCAACAAAAATCCGTTTTATTACATTATTTATGAAAAAAAAAATAAGGGCCGAATACACACAATAGAAGTTTCGAAAGTTAGATTCTCACAATAACAAAATGCGTAAAGTATTACATTTTCATGCATTTTGCCCATGTTATTATACAAAATAGAAGATATAAATGTATCATTTAAAAATATATACTCGAGTAACGCACGGATATAACACTAATATATATTTGTTTACCTTAATTGAGAGGGATGATTTATAATTGTTGATTAAAATATCATATTTAACACTCAAGTTGCTTGTAACTCTAACATCAAAGCAGTCAAACCAAACATATTATTTCGGTTCGGTTGGCTTATTCGGTTTGGGCCAAACCATATAAACATCCATCACAAATATTAATTAAAAGAGATTTTTTATTTTATTTATTTATTTATTTTTTCGCTCTATCAGTTTCATAAAGATACCAAAAACACAACTCCTATTAGTTTCTCTTTTTCTTTGTTGTTATACATAAGAATAAAGAAAGCCAAAGTTTGTTAACTCTTACAATAGTTTAACTATCTTTTCAATTTTTGATATTTAATTAAGAAAATTTTATAGTTTGATAGTGGTTATGTTTTGAAATTCCTTGATAAATAACAGTAAAACCTTTTTACGAAATATTACTTATAACATAAATTAGTGAAGATATAAAAAAAAGAGCTCACAATATCAGTGGTGGAGATAAGGGAACTAAAGAGTGTTCGGACCCGCTAACGAGTCTACATAAATTTTAAGTTCCAACTCCATCCTATATTTAACGTAGAACATAAATAACGAGCCTTCACTAATCAGTCTGTATTTATATGTTGTTTTGATAATACATAACAACTTCACTCGAATATAAAATGATGGTTTCGTTTTTGCACATTTATTTTTGTAATTGTCCATATTATATATATGTTTAGAATTTACATATTTAAGTGTTTATTGCTTATTCAACATATATTGCGCGGCTCTACATAACTGTTAAATGAAGTGCTTAAATTTGCAATTAGAGTCGGACAAACAGAAAAAGAAAACATCAACAATTATAATAGTAGGAATATTGTTGATTTTATCATTGTTTATATTTTAATTTTACACATGACCCGTCGCAACTAGCGAAACATAATTTCTCGTTTGAAGTAAAACGAGAAATTATGTCTATATAACTATATTAATATTTTCTAAAATGTCTGGGTGTATACACTTCATTTAAGTGTTACACACAACATGATTATATGAATATTGTTGATTTTATCATTGTTTATATTTTAATTTTACACATGACCCGTCCAACGAGCGAGACATAATTTCTCGTTTGAAGTAAAACGAAAGTGTGTTTTAAGCGCATGCAATCTCAAGTTCCTGACGGACTGAAATGGATAATAAGGAAAGATTGAGGTACTGAAATGCAAAAGATACAGTTAATAAGAAGGCGGTGACTTCTTCTTCGTCCACGTCTCAAAATATTTTGCTCTCTTTTCACGCCTTCTTTCTTTCTCTCTCATCATCACAGGTAAAATCTCATCTTTCTCTCTCTAAATCCGATCATCTCTCACTGTATCTATATTCTGTATCTATATATCACTTGCTTTTTTAAATTACTCTGCACCAAGTCTTTCATTGTTTTCATCGCTGATGAAAAAATCAGGTCAATTACTTAATCCTAATATAGTAGCGATTATGATCTAATTTAGGAATTGATTGCCGAAATCAGTTTTTAAACCTTGTTAATGTTGATGAATAATGATGCATGTTATTAATTAGAGGATTTCTAGTTATTTTAGTTGTGAATTGGAGTATTGGACTGTTGTTTGAGTGATTTCAGTAGTGGAAATGAAGTTGGGGTCCAAAACGTGTGGTTAGGGTTTGTTTGTTATATTTAGTAATTTGACTGTTTGAGTTGATGTGTTACAATTGATTAGGATATATTATGGTTGGTAATATTAGCACGGTTTCGTAATTTTATTGATTGATATTATGAACTTTTTTATGAGATTTTGTATTTTCGATATTTTACCTCAAAATTTAGTTATTAGTTTTTTTTGTTTGACCAAGAGAGTACCGATTTACAACTTTTTGCGCTATTTGGAGATATAATAAGCTTCATGAAAGATTTGTTTAATGACACACCGTATGGTTGACCATCAAAGGCTAAAGTGAGCAAGTAGAACTACATAGCTTTATGGATGTTTTTGCTTTTACTTCAGTTAAATTATATCTGTCTGGAAGGCTGCTAGTGTGGTTGAAGTTCTGTTATTTGACCTATTATTTGCAATTTTTGACGTTAACTAGTGTTTATAAATGATACTACAACCAGTATCTAACTAGAAACTTTTGTTGTGTGGACAGTTTTCGAGATGGATACCACAATCAAAACGAGCTTGCTTGCATTATTTCTGTTGTTTCTTTTATCACCTACTGTGTTTTCGGTTTCTAATGATGGATTACTTCGGGTTGGACTTAAAAAGAGGAAGCCTGACCAGCTTAACAAAGTTACTGAAAATGGATTGTCCATGGAAGGAACTGCTAGAAGAAATTATGGCTTCAATGGTGGTCTAAGGAATTCAGATGCGGACGTTATTTCGCTAAAGAATTACATGGACGCTCAGTATTTTGGTGAAATTGGTATTGGAACTCCACCTCAAATGTTCACTGTGATTTTTGATACCGGAAGTTCTAATCTATGGGTGCCTTCTTCAAAGTGCTACTTTTCAGTGAGTTTCACCTTTCAATTTATAGGATCTCCCTTATTAGTTAATGTGTAGTTTCAGTGATGTGCTAATAGTTCTTCGTATGATGCAGATCGCTTGCCTTTTTCACTCAAAGTTCAAGGCCAGTCATTCAAGTACCTACAAGAAAAATGGTATGGTCGATTGTGATGGTTTTTAAAATTATCTGCAAGTTCTGTTCTCACTTTAACCTGTTTAATGATAAACAAAGACAAGAGTAAAAATAGGAGTATTGTTTGTTAAGTGTGATCGTCCTTGGAGTAAAATTTGAGCATCAAGGATCTGGAATTAAGTATTTTTTTCTATTAAGGGTGTTTTCGATGGTACTTTTTAATTAGTTAGCCCGGCCATGTCTCTAAAACCCAATACAAGACCCATCCATCTACATGTCACGTCTCATGTAAATATTATTGAATAGCAAGAAAATCCTGTTTTTTTTTCCATGTTTCAATAACAACCTTTCAATATCTCAGTCCATGATCATGTTTAACGAAGGAAAAGAGAAATGAATAATATTTAAAGCAGAGGAGGATACATTAATGTGTCTAGTAGAGGCCGTTACCCCTTAACAAAGTAAAATTAATAATAAAGCATGAACATGCAGCCAGATATTTCACTCATTCATTGAACTTTCCGATGGCCTTCATGTTATTTTCAGTTAGAAATTGCTAATTTTCTTCATGTCTCTTTCAGGGACAGCTGCTGCGATTCAGTATGGAACTGGATCAATTGCTGGGTTTTTTAGCCAAGACTCTGTCACACTTGGTGATCTTGTTGTTAAAAAGCAGGTAATGATTGAGAAATTGTGGGTTTCGACATCTTGTGTGAAATGAATTTTTATTGAGTCTCTTCCGTGTCTTATTTTATATTCTTCAGGATTTTATAGAGGCAACCAAAGAGCCCGGCATTACTTTCTTGGCCGCTAAGTTTGATGGTTTACTTGGCCTTGGATTTCAAGAGATCTCTGTTGGGAAATCTGTGCCTGTCTGGTAGTTTACTCATCTGTTTATTTTTGCACCTTGTTGGCAACATATGGTTTCTGCCCGGCATTACTTTTAAATGACTTCTAAATTATGCTATTCACATACGTTTTCAGGTACAACATGGTTAATCAAGGTCTTGTTAAAGAACCTGTGTTTTCATTTTGGTTTAATCGTCATGTTGATGAGGAAGAAGGGGGTGAGCTTGTGTTTGGTGGGGTTGATCCTAATCATTTCAAGGGTAAGCACACATACGTCCCTGTGACCCAGAAGGGCTATTGGCAGGTGAGTTATTATAACCTGATCTCTTTATGCTTTTCCATATTCATCATTGATTCATTGCTGAATATTATTATTTCTTGTTCTTAGTTTGACATGGGCGACGTTCTTATTGGAGATAAAACTACTGGTAATTTTATTGTGTTCATATTTCACAATTTTTAGCTTGCATACAAATGTAGATTTATAATAGGAAAAAAAATGTTGAAGAGTTACGAGTTTGGTAGAAATTCTGAGATCTGGGTTTCCATTTCAGGATTTTGCGCCGGTGGCTGTGCAGCAATTGCCGACTCTGGAACCTCTTTGTTGGCTGGTCCAACAGTATGTTAACAAAGTTATATGCTATTGTCTGTAGTCATACAAAGAAGAGGCCTTATAGTTATAATTAGAAATCCTATATTGATTTGTTGTTATTCTCAAATCTTTTACCTAGCCTACCTGTGTCTAACATACTAACATCTCCTGATAATTGTCAAACTCTTGTAGACTATTATCACCCAAATCAATCATGCAATTGGTGCTGCCGGTGTAATGAGCCAGCAATGCAAGACATTGGTGACTCAGTATGGAAAGACTATAATCGAGATGCTTTTGACTGAGGTATCCGTTCTCTTTCTCTCGCTTATCTTTACCAATTGTTTCTTAAAAATTTTTATTAGGTTTCGGGGAACCTAGTATGATGTCATGCATGTCGATGAGCACTCTTGATAGTTTATATATAAAAAGTTATGACAGATGACAGTCTAACCACATTCTTTCGTTGTGATATGTTTTATAGGCACAGCCTGATAAAATCTGTTCCCAAATGAACTTGTGCACTTTTGATGGTGCCCGCGATGTTAGGTCAGTCTCACATTGCATAAGCTTTTGATATCTTTATTTGTCACTAGTTAAGAGAGTTCGGCAAGATGAGTGAGTTGTGTAAACGGGTCAAAACAAGTTGGTTGAAACCGGTCCATTTTTAATGGTTAAAAAATGTGTCAGGTTAGGTTAGACCCACAAACAATGTTTTGACCATTCTTTATCGATAGCTAATGGCCTAATGTGTTGATTATAAATACAAAAACAATTATATAAAACGATTTCGGAGGTTTTATGCATCAAAACTAACTTTGATCTACTTTTAACCTGCTTGATCTGTTCGATGCATTTCTAGCTGATTTTGTTTTGTTTGACCCGCTTGAGGTAAACCACAAATCATATGTGACCCATTCATATTAAGTGGGTTGCAGTTTCCCCATTTGCACCATACTCTTTAAGAGTCAATCATCTCTTGCTTGTCATAGTCTTAGTCTCTTAGCGATATGAACTGCAAACAGCCAACAAAAATGAAACGGAGGTAAAACACTATAATTGGTTGGGAAGGTAGCTACTTGTATAAAATGACTTGAAACTGGTTATATTATGTTGTTTACTTGTTTTGATGTCAAAAATATAAAAAATAGCGAACTGTTAAATTTTTACAGTCCCATAATCGAGAGTGTTGTTGACAAGAATAATGAGAAGTCTTCTGGTGGCTTGAGCAATGAGATGTGTACCTTCTGCGAGATGGCTGTTGTTTGGGCCCAAAACCAAATTAAAAAGAACCAGACTGAAGATGACATAATTAACTATGTCAATGAGGTAAAAAAAGAAGAGAATATATTATGTTTAGTTACCCAAATTCGATATTGGTTCTTGTCATTTACTGTATTCATCGACATGCAGTTGTGTGATCGCATACCCAGTCCAATGGGAGAATCTGCAGTTGAATGCAACAATCTGTCCTCCATGCCTAATATCGCCTTCACTATTGGTGGTAAAACTTTTGAGCTTACCCCAGAACAGGTGATAATAACACTCTTCTCTTTTCCTTGAGATATGTTTGAATATCTTATTCTGACTGATTTAGTTAAATTTTTTTTTTATCAATGATTCAGTACGTCCTCAAAATCGGTGAAGGAGAAGTAGCACAATGCATCAGTGGATTCACTGCTATGGATGTCGCCCCTCCTCGTGGACCTCTGTGGTACTTACATATCCCCTTTCAAGAATTGTTTTTTACCTAATGACTCGGTAGAGATGAAACATGACCCATATCGACTCATTCATATGCGATTGGTGTTTTTTTGCAGGATCCTGGGAGATGTTTTTATGGGTCAGTACCACACGGTGTTTGATTATGGTAAATCACAAATTGGATTTGCAGAAGCAGCTTGAGATGTTTTTATGGGTCTGACCTATCGTGACTGTTTCTTATCTGTAAATATCCTACCAAAAATAAAGTCTGTCGTGTTTCCGTTATCTTAAATTTCATTAGTAGAGCGTAAGACATGTGGTTGTACTTGATAGAAACTGATGTTTCCCCTGAGTTTGGTTGGTAGATTGTAAGAATGTGTTGTGGTACTTGATTAAAACTGGTGTTTTTATCTGGTTTCGTTACTTGTGCATGGTGCCTTGCATTTTGATTTATTCTTTTGTTCAATTTTGGGAGATCGTGGTCATGAAATCATACCTGTATAGGAGGTGAAAAATTGCATGGTTTCAAATTCTATGTATAGTGGTAGAAGAAGCGACACTGGTGCTCTGGACAAAATGAGTTTGGTTCAGACGATATTTTCTGATTAACACGTTGAGTTCAGTTGTCAACATTCGATATTCAATTTTTAAACTCAATTGGATACAATATTTTATTTAATTGTACAATAAGCCTTCTGCATCCTCCAAATCACACATTAGAGCATGCGGAATGGGGGAGTTGGCGGCTTCGGGTAAGGTGGCACAGAAAAAAAAGAAATAGATCAACTTAAGTTTGATATTAACTTAAATTAATTATAATTTCCAAATCAACGTTACGAAAAAAAGAAATAGATTAACTTAAGTTTGATATTCGTGGTGGGTTGTGGTTTAGACAACCACTCCTCATGCTCTTACGCATATTTTTATAGTTTTGGTAGAATCGAACTACGGACAATTTGCAGGCTTAACGAAGAAATAAATACCAATGCTTTCAACTCAATTCTTCGTTGTAGTTGGAGAAGAACCGAGGGTGGACAATTATATATGGTGATGAAGATGGGAGAAAAGAGAAACGACATTAGCTAAGTTAAATGGTTAGAGCTTATTTGAATGACATTGTCGTATAATAGTTTGAACGCTATAGGAAGATATGAACGAACCTTGAATTTCTTATATATGTTTCCTCTTTTAAAAGACGACCTACTTCTCTTATATTGGCGATTTCATTCTATTTTTCTAATGTATTGATTTAGGGTTTATCTATATTGTTTTTATGTTTGAATATGAGCGTTTCACTCTCGTTCATGCAGCTTGTTTAGCTCAAATCGTAATTAGCATACCTCTATTATTTACGCAAAGAACAAACTACCTTGTGCATTGAAATTGTGGAACAGTCTTGCCGCGAAAACTACGGGTGTTACAATTTGTGTGAGTCAACTTCTCACAATTCGAGTATGTGAAATGAATCGATGGGCATATGATAATATGTAGACATGTATTGTTTTTTCTAGTGTCATCAATTTGACATTTTTAGTTTGCCTTGTTTGTTTTGAAGGAAAGCATTAACTAATTTGTATATATTGGAGTTATTTTTAAGAAATACCATTTCATCTATCGTAAAGAATAATATCTGATAAATAATTAAACTATTACATATTTATTATAATATAAAATCCGTTCCTATTATTCATTAAATATTCATATAGGTTACATATAACTTCATAAAAACCTTAACCCTAATGGACCCAAAACTCACAGGTTGGATTTGCACCACATCTAATACTCTCTGACAGTTCGAGCAGTGAAATCGCGAAAGTTCGAACTCGAGAATGAAATTGTATAAGAAAACATAATTATGAACAATAAACAAAAAATTTTTTAAAAAGATAGATAAACATAGATATTTGCGGATGAAACTCGTTGCTTGAGACGAAGCGTGACAACATTAATGATGTGGATGTTGCTTTTCTGGATGCATTTTCTTCGGAATTTAATTACGAATCCAATACCGATGACGGCGTTAGCAAACTCCAAACTGTTAGTGAGTTATAAGCAAAACACTAAGCATTTTGTTTTTAGATTTGGACCCGCGGATTGTTACGACGATTGGAGGCACGTTTTTTTGTTCTTCTGCTACGATTTCGGTATGCTTTTCTTCGGAATTTGATTACGAAGCCAATGACGCTGACCTCATCAGTTAACTCCAAGCGCTTTAGTAGTTTTTTTTTTTTGGAAACGGCAAATGATTTTATATCGGAGCCTACTCGTAATATTTCAACGAGTACCCCAGGTTCGAGCTCCGCATAGCGGGCAAACCCAGCCCCCTACGGGGATTTCCAGGGAAAAATTCACCATGTGTGCCATAAGAGGTGTGAGTTAAATTACGCATTTTGAGGGGGGGGGGGGGGGTGTTGGTTTATAGGGTTTGGAACCTAGTCAAGCTAGACGGCTCATCCCTACACCCCTACCCCGATTAAGGTTTGACGTGTGGCATAGAAACTAGGTATGAGAATCTAACTCGCTCTGATACCATGAAATATGATAGAATCCTTTGTCTTATTACTTATTATTATGAAATATATATAAAGTATAGAAACCCTAACCCTACAACTAACAGACCAAAACCCACATGTCGGGTTTTGGCTAATACACTATTCTAATACTCTCCGACAGTTCGAGCGGCGTAATCGCGAAAGCTCGAACTGGGGAATAAAACTATAATAATTCGTTAAAGCCCCTGATTTCAAATGATTCGTTACTTGCTTACGGTACATGACAGCGTGTCACAGTTGTGTTCGATGCGGTTCCAATGGATAGGCTTTGATTAATACACTATTCTAATAATATTCGTTATATCACTTTAATACACTATTCTAATAATATTCATAATATCACTCTTGAGTAAAGGATAACACTTGCGACTAGGGGTGTTCGTTTGGATGGATCGGTTTGATCCGATCCAATTAGATGAATCCGATTGGATTTCGGTTCCTAAAATATGAATCTGAACTATCCAAACAGACTTAAGATCCAAACCGAACCGAACCAAACTACAATTCGATTGGATCGGTTTTAAAATTCGGTTTTATCTCAAAATTCAAGCTAATAATTACAATACACTTATGCGCAAATGTATTAAAAGAAATTTGAAAATATGATGAAAAGTTGGAATTTCTTATAAAATTTCACTAATTTATTAAGAAAAGTAATTAAAATGATACTAATATCATAGTGTGAAACGTATAGTTGAAAAAATTAGTAAAAGATTAATAGTTATATATTTATATATGAAATGAAATATATATCAAAAGTAATTTATTATTCGGTTTCTTTGAAATATTCGGTTCTTCTATGTGAACTAAAAAGCAATCCAAAATACTAATTCGGTTTTGTTACAATCCAATCCAAAAAATCAAACCATATAGTCCAATCCAAATTATCTGATTGGACAATTCGATTCTATCCAAATAATAAACACCCTTACTCACGACCACATATACCACATATATTTATCTTTATATAATATATAATAAACTAAAATAGCATGACATGGTAGAAACATGGTTTTCTCTTTCAATTATACCATATATAATTTTCTAATGATTTCGTTTACTAATTATATTTTAACTCCTTTTAATTTAAATAATAATCCTTTTATTTTATTATCTTTAAATAATACTAATTAGACCTCTACTTTAAGTAACTTTATCTTCAATTTAAATAATTTAACAGTTTTAATTTTTCACCTTTTCGATGACTTTTTCCTTTTCCTTTTTTCTTTTTTTTCTATAACATATACAAGTTACATAATAATTTATCTATTTTTGTACTAAATGAAAGTGGACCACTTACATAACTCAGATTATTATTATATATTTGTAAACAATATAAATTAATGGATGAAACTGAAACTAAATTAAATACAAATAAAAATACATATTTATGCATGTTATAATTTACAATTTTCTATTCACGTAACATTTTTACCATTAATTTAGGCCTTATGATTTTCTTTTGTTGCTTTCATCATTTACTAATTTTAGGTTAAACTTTTTACTTCAAATAATATAAATTTTCTGTTTTAAATTAGAATAAGGAACGAAAGAGAAAGAATAAAAGTGCATTCAACAGCGGCTAGACTCGGTTTCCGCTTGCAATTAAATTAATATGAAATTTCTATGGAAGTCCAATACAAACTGTTTAGACTTAAATAATATTCATTACATTAATTTCCTTTTAACATTTTATTTTAAATACAATTTTAACTTGTAAACTTTAATTCATATTTTAGTATAATTAGTTTACCTAGACTATTCTAAATCTATAATAAGTTTAATATGTTTTTTTTAGAAAGACAAATGTTAGTGATTCGGGGCCACATGCGACCCACGAACCTTACACCAAAGTTAGTTATAAATCACCTAATAATAATCAGACAACCTCCTTATCAATGGGACAAACCCTATTGACAATAAGTTTAATATGTTCAACTTGTATTTTCATAGATATTATTTCATTAAACTCGACTTTTATATCTTTAATATGAGATTATAATTATTACAAATAAAATCAATAAATTGTACATTTGATTTTTACCCTTTTGGGAATATATGTGATCTGCAATTGACTTTGGTTATACTAAGAAATTTTATATATTAGAAAAATAAATTAATTTTTATAAAATTATTCGTATATTATACAAGTATATATAAACTAGCTATTAGCACACAATTTTTTTTTCCCTTTTTCATTTATAAATATTTGATAGGGGGAAATTTGGATTTAAAAAACACGTGCAATGAGTGTGACTAAACACACACCAAACAAATAAAAAAATAGAATTAAAAATAAATATTAAGAAACCCGCATAAATGGCATATCCATTGTTTGCTTTTCACACTTTGTATGTGTTTGTTAGTGGTTTGCGGAAGTGATTGATATTGTAACTTTGATTTTCACATTTAAATGATTTTTGATATTCGATGTGCACTTTTTCTCCCCGTGGTTTGTTGTTAGTATTCCCGACTTTTGTAGATGGGTCGATAGCGAAGAAGATTCTTCTTTTATCTTATGGTCTTATCTAAGTTCGGTACAGAAAATGCAAGACAAAAGTGATCAAGTTGAATATGACCTAAAAATCGTCATTGTAGATTTAAACTGAAAGTACGATGTGTTATAGTGACATTCAAAAAGCCGTAATTAAACGATTAAAAACTCAAATGCAATCAATGATCTTAATTCATCATTGAAGTTATACGATAAATAGAAGGGCATGGAAATCATGAGTACTAATGAGCAAGGTTGTAAAACCCGCTAATCGTTTTCCGTTCGGTCGGGGACCTTGGAGCCTTTAATCGGCCTAGGTGGAGAGTACTCGGGAATACACGGATTGAAATTTTCTATATAAATTTTGAAAGTATAGGTATGACATTTTATAAGATCATTTCTAAACAATATAGGACCTAGAAATATGTTTAGAAACATTAACATAAGTGTTTAAATACTTTAAACCGATGTTAACACCGATTTTTGAAAAAGTTGGCCGATTTTTTGTCCGATTGACGAAGTTTTGACCAAATTGTGAATCATTTAGAAATTACTCGGATATTACTTAATTCCCCTCGTTCGGTGACCTTGTAGCGATTACTCGGCCTTTGAATCCTTATTTCACTAATGAATAGCTATTTTCTTAGAATAATGCCGATTAGAGATTTCAATTAGTGTATGCACTACTATTACATAATATAATTAAGATATATGCAACGTCCCTATATCTACTTTTAATCTTTTACACTTCAAAAACTTACTTATAACATTTCTAGGATATTCGCGCATATAGATTTCTAATTTCGTCCTTGATTATAACTAATCGCCAACTAAAAAAACCAACTTAGCTAAACTTAATGAGCTACCGATAACCACATCAAACAATCACTGTCCCTTTAAGGGTAATTTAAAGACACTAATCGATAACGAAAATGACCCATCCTTATAAACGAGCAACTCACCTTCATCTAGAATTCAAAATATTAAATAACTTTCCATATTCGTAAATCATGGACCAATTAACATTGTACCGTTCACATCGATATGTTTCTTGAGTTGGGAGTCTTTGCTTATAATCATTAAAGAAAATCTTGATTTAGAAGTCATAACCACCATCGAAAGGTAATTTAGTAACGAAATGATTTGAAACTTCAAAGTTTACTAAACTAACACTTCATTTTCAAGTTACTACAAGAAAAATGAAGCACAAATATGATGATTCATTCAATGGAAACGAATCGATTACTTCAAATCAAACCTACTAAAATTTTTACTTTTAGAAATCGAATCGATTGTTTTCAAGAGTATAAGCAATTTTTACTCAATTATGTGTCACTTTAGCAACTTTTGTTCGAGTACTTTTTTCCATCTATTGTTTAACTCGTGCTTTCAAAATTCAACTACAAAAAATTTAGACTATGTTTGGTTACATTTCAAACCGTTAACATGGTCATTAACATTTAAGAAAAGATTACGGTGCCCTGGTTCCGATTTTAATGAACTATGATTGGTTAGTTAACTAGTTCATGGTTTAAAAAATTGGAGAGCAAAATGGATCGATTCAACCAAGAATCGAGACACCATAACCATTTGATATGGACCAGAAAAAGTTGAAACCAGTAAAAACTGAAATTGGGAACATCTTTGGACCGAATTATTTAGTCTTTTTCTTTATTCCTTTCATAACCGATGGGGGCGAGTGCCTACCCTTCCCCGTCCCTAAAACCGCCCTTGCTGATACACGGATTAAGGAAACGTCTCCGTATTTCATAACCATGTTAAATATACAGCATATATTGACATAAATGTTCATATAATGAACCCATTTTTACATGTGCCAAAGGTTATCTCGGAACCAAACCCTCCAAAAGTTATTTGATCTCTATACGCACTCTCTTCATCCCTAAATCTAATACTGACACGTGGCCAACAACCTTTTCGGTCTGCCTAAAAAAACTACTCAAACGTTGCCACGTGGCCGAATAGCGATAGAGAAAAAGATTGGCCACCTATGGAATTTCCCACCCAACCAAATAACTAACATCTCCACCTTATTTAAACCCCAAATTAGCATCACAAATTCATACAAAAATCACCACACAAAAAAAAATATAGCTAACATGGGGTGGTCTAGGGGCCATGTTATTGGCCGTGGTTCTTCGGCCACCGTGTCTACAGCCACCTCCGAGAGTGGAGATGTTTTCGCTGTCAAATCTGTTGACGTATCAGAGTCGGAAACATTACAAAGAGAACAACAGTTTTTGTCTGTTTTGAGTAGTCCTTATGTAGTAAGATACAAAGGGTGTGATGTTACTAATGAAGATAATAAGTTTATGTATAATTTAATGATGCAGTATATGCCAGGAGGTACGGTTATTGATATGATACAAAGGCGGAACTGTGGGCTGTTTAACGAGACGCTAATTGTGAAATACATAAGGCAAATTGTTAAAGGATTAGAGTACCTTCATTCGTATGGGGTCGTGCATTGTGATATAAAAGGAGCGAATTTATTAGTTGGTAAAAGTGGTGTTAAAATCGCGGATTTTGGTTGTGCAAAATGGGTTAGTGAGGATGTGCCACTTCGTGGCACACCGATGTTCATGTCACCTGAAGTTGCACGAAGTGAAGAACAAGGGTTTGCAGCTGATATTTGGGCACTTGGATGTGTTTTAATCGAAATGGCTACAGGTAGTTCACCATGGTCAAATGTAAACGACCCCGTATCAGTTCTTTACAAAATCGCATTCTCAGGAGAATCCCCGGAAATCCCAGATGTTTTTTTCGCAACAAGGGAGGGATTTTATTTCTAAATGTTTGATTCGTGATCCGAACGAAAGATGGGGAGCTACACAGCTTCTAAAACACCCCTTTCTCGATAAATTCAAGTGTCCGAAAAAGCAAACGATTGATCAAGATTTATGGACTGATTCACCAACAAGTATACTTGATCAAGACGTTTGGAACGCAATCGAAGGATCGCAATCAGCGGGTACCGAGTTGATTCAACCATCATGTTCAGCATTCTCTTTGAGGCAAAGAGTCGAACAGTTGGTGGGCAGCTCAGATCAAAAGGGAAATTGGGAATGTGAGGAGGAGATCAATTGGATGACAATTAGACGATAAGATGGTGGTTAAATTGTTCATAAAATTATTATAATTAGATTACAAGTGTTGAAGAATTAGGCAGAGGTTTATTTGATCCATTTTTGTGAATATACTTTTGGTGTTTTAAGTTTTCATTTTTTATTTTTTATTTCCTTGGTTGCTAAAACCTTTGTTTTCATAAAAACCGGTTCCTTTGTTTACAAGTGTTGTAGAATTAGGCAGAGGTTCAATAAAACCTTTGTTTTCATATAAACCGGTCACTAGAGCGCTCGCAGTACGCTTGGTGTTATGACTACGTCAGCATAACGCATCTCATAATATAACACCAAAAATATCGTCTAGTAATAACTCGGGATTCTGGGACCCACCAATTTTTTTATTTTTTATCTTTTTCTTTTTATCATATTATTTTTAATATATTATTAATAATAAAAGTAAATTAATAATAAAAATAAACTTAGATTAATATTAAAAATAAAAAGACGATACAATAATACTTAAAAATGGAAGACGTATAATTAAAAAAAAAACTACTTATTTCAACCTAAACCTAAATGTTACGTTCGGCCGCAAATTCGATGGTTATTCCGGCCTTAATCTTCTCGACTTCGGCCCGATCCTCCGGTTCCATATCATGTGTAGGCATACGGAGAAATTCTATTTTTTGAAAACGACGTTTGTCTTGGATCTCCATTATGTTTAGCGATCCTAAGCTCGCGAAGTTCGTTGACAACGTCGTCGTTAAACTCGTCACGCTTTGAAGATACATCAGAGGACGAGGGGGACCGACGACTTTAGGTGCTCGTGGCTTCCCTAAAGGTCTTGGGATTTCATCATGACCAAAGAGCTCCGGTTCTTCTTCTTTACCATCTTCGTCGAGGTCTACCGCTTCGTCAACGACTTTAGGATTTAAAAACATTGGTGATTTATGCAAAACCTCATGCGTACTATGATGACGAAATGGGCGTCCGACCTCGGCTTCGTACATTGTTAACGCCATTGTGTAAACCGCTTTGTCATCCTCACCACTTGATCGGTCTCGTTCGGCACGGTCATGACATGTTATGCAAGACCGCAAAGCTTGGCTCAGCCCTCCATTTCCCCGTTAGTTGGTTCTTTGTGAACGGCTCCGCCAAACCTTCGTTGAAATGACCAAGTACACGATACCAAAAAGTTTGTCCGCTTTGTGAGTTTCCTTTTTTCCTACACTCAGATACATGAACCCAATTCTCCGACAAACGTCGTTCTTGCGCTTGTGACCACTGGATCTTCAGTGGTGGGGCTTCGACTTCCACGATCGGGTTTTTTTTTCTTACCTTTATCGTTTCTCTTACGAGAGCTGCTAGGTTCTGCTTGTTGTGGTTGGAACGATTGCGAAGGTTGGAATGATTGTGTTTGTGGTTGTTGGAATGATTGTGTTTGTGGTTGTTGAAATGATTGTGTTTGTGGTTGTTGGAATGATTGTGTTTGTGATGATTGTTGTTGTTGCCATTACCAAAACTGAAATTGTTTCCATTCGTTCATGGCTTGTTGATGGGGGTAGAGGTTGCATGTTGGGGTTTCCATAGAGTAGTGAAGTGAAGCCACCGGGTTGTTTGGAAATTTGCGAAGCCCGGGGAGGAAGACGAGTTGGAATCGGATGACGAATAATTGTTGTTTTGCGACATTTTGTGGTGTTTATTTGAAATCTAGAGAGAAAGAAGATGATTTGGTACATGTTTTTTGTAGTTAAGGTTGGGTATTTATAGAATTGGTTGAAGAGTTTAAAAAAAAAAAAAAAAAAAAAAAATTCCAACGGCTATAACGGCTACTTTTAAAAAATTTAAATACTTTTTCTTTTATTTAACTTTAACGTTAGAAAAAAAATAAAAATAAAAATAAAAATAATCATCACATATCACGCGTTGCGTATGTAACGTGGCTGTCATGATGAGAATATATAATGCGAAGTTTTAACGCCCCGTTGCATGCCCTCTAAGGAATTCTTGGTTAATCGAGTATCAAGCAAAACAATAACTAATATATTCAAATTTAAATCATTTTTCCAATTATAGTTTTTAGTTAATTAGTGTCTAACATGGCTTTATTGTCTCGTTCATTTTAGAAGTATAATTGAAAAATATCAAATGCCTTACTATAAATGGAAATATGATAAGCGAATTAATAATAATTTAAGGATGTTAGGTTAAAATAAAAATGATAAATATTATAAGGAAATGTGAATATTTTTAAATTAATTCTTAAGACATCAAAACAACTTTTTTAAAGATGTTTTCCGAAAAAATCTTATTTGACTACCTTTTTAACTTTTCTTGAAATTTTATATTCTTTTCATTTAACGTGGTAAAAGTAATCGTAGAAAATGAATTGATAATCACATGAAAAACTTTGTGATTATTTAGTTCAAAAATGCAATGTTTATTAAAAAAAAAAAATCTCAAACAATCTTTTTCTTGGACAAAAAAAGAAAATTTGATAATCACAAAATAGTGTGATGATCAACAAAAAGAGTATGTAATTATATACTTATACTTAAAAAGTTATATAACGAAGAAGCTTCGAAAAATATTAAAAAAAATGGAGATTTATATCTACGTCCTTACAAAACTTCAATATTACGTTAATATCTTTGAAAAAATCAAAATTACGTTAATATCATTCTAAAACATGAAAAATTATCATATATATCCAAAATAATAAATTAATAATATTTAAATGATTTTAACATATTTGAATTATTCATCTAAATATTAATTAAATGATTTTAAATATTTTAAATTATTGAATAAATCAATAAAACTAATTCAAATGCTTATTTAAACAAATCTTTAATATATAATAAAAGAGAGGCCTTAAATGCCAAATGGCGAAGTAATGACCCTTAGATGGGTTAACTTATTTGATTTCAACCGTTAGATCAAATTGATGATGTCATCAAACACTATTTTCATTTTAGTTGTCCCACATCGCTTCAGGTATGAAACTTTTTCATACTTCTAGCCTATATATATCATATGCCTTTAGTTTTTCCTACTTTGTCCCACATCGCTTCATGTATGAAACTCTTTCAGACTTCTAGCTTATATATATCATATGCCTTTGGATTAAAATATAGTTCGACGGTAATTTTCGGGTCAATCGGGTCAAACCCGAAACCTGACAAACTGGAACTATTCTATCCGAAACCCGACCCTATTTATGAATCGGATGTTGCCTTAAATGCCACATGGCGAAGTAAGGACCCTTAGATGGGTTAACTTATTTGATTTCAACCGTTAGATCAAATTGATGATGTCATCAAACACTATTTTCATTTTACACATTTTTACAAAACATAATTACATTATCTATTTAATTCCAATCTCTACTTAAATAAAAACAAAATTCCAATTTACTTAAAAAAAATTCACTCAATTTGAACTATGATTTACATTATTTTTATTTAAAATCTCCTAATAAAAAATATTAAAACATGTGTATAAACGTAAAAGTGTTTATGTTATTATAACTATAAACAACATGTGTATAAACGTAAAGGTATATATATATTATTATACGTATAACATTGTCTTTTTATAATAACCTAAAATCTACATAAACATAAAGTTTACAATTCAATTTTTGATTTTTTCCGCGCTATCGCGGGACAATAATCTAGTATGTTAATGAAGAATCAAATACCGAATGAACTGAATAAAATAAATTCAGTGAATAAATTTTTTTAAACATATATTACAAAACATTAATCAATCAATACGAGGAAGTTTTGCAACCTTTTTATCCGGGTTAATGCTCAATATTATAGAAATCAATCTCTTTTAAAACTATATTGCGAGTTTTATGAAATTGAGATACATTGGTTAATGTTGGATTAAAGCTAACATACTTGAGTAAAAAGTTTAATTAATATTTAGATGAATAAATTAAATATTAAAATTATTTAAATATTATTAATTTATTATTTTGGATATATATGAGAATTTTTCATGTTTTAGAAGGATATTAACGTAATTTTGATTTTTACAAGGACATTGACGTAATATTGAAGTTTTATAAGGAAATAGATGTAAATTTCCCTAAAAAAAAAAACATATGTTGAACACTTAAAAATCGATTTTAGAGATGTTTTCATATTTAGATAACATTTAAAACATTTAGCGTTCTCATAATAAATTTCCAGTAATTTAAGGTATCACATAATTCATGGCTATAAAGTAACCAAATCTTTTGAACTTTGTGATTTTGTTACTTCATTCGTCCCAAGTTAATAATACGTACAATTAAGCAAATATTGTCATTTTAAATCAAATGAAACTAAATATTTTCCTTTTTTTTCCGAAAACAAGAGATTAATGAAACTTTTTACGGTTTATTTGGTTAAAACTATTTTATTAGTTTATGTAAAATAAATGTATCTCAACTAAATTTATAACTCAAGGTCTCAAGCTAGGTGAAATTGTTCAAAACCAAAATAAAAAGGATATTGTACCAAACTAGTAGGTCTAAACCAAAATGGTCTACCAAACCATGAAACACAATTAGTTGTCAAAATCACATTAACATATCAACTGATAATTTAACTAACTAACCCTAAGTAACCACAAGGTCGGGACATTTCTTTTTCGCTCCAATGTTGACACCATGTCCAAATGTTTGTCGTTTTATACAATCACTACACATTTGAGTAACAAAACTTGTTTGGTCATTAACAGTAGAAAATTTTCGTGACGAAAAATAAAGTCGTCACTATAGGTCCATGGCTAATTTTATTAGAGACTAAATACATATTTAGTCTCTAATTAGTGATGAAACCAGAGTGTATATATGTGACGCCAAAATTTGTTACTAAATTTGGTTTTTAAATAAGTGAAAGTCGTCACTATTAAGCCAAGTTAACGTAGTAAACTGGCTGTTAACTCTAGTTAGTGACCAAATATGTTCCTGTCTAATGGTTAAAGACAAACAAGAGTGATCACTTATATTGGTAGTGTTATTGCAATAAAATAAATAAAACATACTCACTGTACAATGAAATCCAAATTACAATTACTAACCATTCAACTAATCCAAACAAATAAATTGAAATCTAATATTAACCATTCAATTGTTCCAAACTAGTAGAAAAAGTCTACAATCACAATGTCTTTATATCACTAAAACACCTAAACATAACCACCATACAATAACAAAAAGGCTTGACAGTTTGAGACTGCATTTTATGATCACAAGCAAGAAAACGTCCATGTCTCCAATCATATCCACTTTTAAACGAAGTCACTACAAAATTATTAGAAAATCTTATTGTACATAAGAATAACTCTTAGTACATTAGCTCAAATTAAATGTAAGATGTGAGCTTACAATTTGTTTTTACCCTAGGTCAGTTCATATAAACCTTTTCAACGTATTACAAGTGAGGTAACGGGTCAAAACAATTTGGGTCAAGTAAAAGGCCGGTCTTACAATAAAAAAAAAAACGCATCACATCGAGGAAAATATGTGCATGGTTCAAAATGTAATGATTAATGTAAGATCTTTGGTGACAATACATAAACAATTTGTTCATTAGCTAACTTAAACAAAATGGTTTCCATATTTTATTGATCCCAACCTTAACTACAAAGGAGTGCTCCCATCTCATTTACTAAGTGTAAGAAGACTTACTAAGTATCACGGTTTTACAAGATGTTTGATCATCAAAAACAGAGCACAAGATAAACATGCTTAATAACGAGGCACGGGTTTTAGAATATGGTGAAGGTGAAAACTGGGCTATCGTCCATGATCTGAAAATGTATTTATGAAAAAAAAAAGTATTCACGAGTCTAGAAAGTAAACTAATACGTTCAAGAGTATGACAGTCTCACAACCCTAACTATAAATTTTAAAAGAAGGTGAATACCTCTGATATGAGAAGTGTAAGTAAACTTTTGTCGGGTGGAAAGATAGTAGAAGCTCCTTGAAAAGCTACGTGTACTAATCAGTAACCCTGTAAAATAAATAAAAAAACAAACCATACAATGTCAATGTAACATCTGCATTCCATGATCATAGCCAAGTATCTAACATAAAAACCTTAACTATACATAAACCATATCAATATTATGATGAATAAAAAAGTGTCCCGGACCTTTACACTTTTAGAAACATCACACCTTCGTCTTGATGTCAATCTAATAATTATGGGTCAACTCACATACCGCCATGGATACCATTTCATTTGTATTAAGAATAAACTCTTCCTACCCATACACGTTTTGACCCATCACCCAATTCATTCATCTTGTCACCTCAATCTAATAGTCATATAAAAAAAAGAATTAACATTTTTGGCTATATCGATGTTTTGGACACCAAAGAAACAAGATGCACGCAAATAATAGTGGAAGAGCAAACACATAGTCTGGATACGATAATGATAAATAAGTAAATCACCTGTTAAAATAGTGGTTAGACTGTTGATTAGGATGCTCGAATATTCGTATCTATATCATGGCAAGATTGGACCACTGATGCTGCTCCTACTCGCATTTAATATATTTGTCCCATAAAGGGAAAGACAACTAGACAAGTAATTTGTTCCAACATAAGCTAATTTCCGTTCAAATGGCCCGAAACAACAAAATAATCAAACTATCAAGAAACAAAACAATAGTCATTAAGGTCATGGATGCAACATTAAAGGAGAAGCAATAATATATAGTTACATAACAATAATCACTAAGATAAAGCAAAATGACAAAATCATAAAGTGGTCGTCTCCTCAGACAACTGCAATGACAATTGATCTACAAAAAGGTATTGTTGTATTCCAAATGTAATTTCCCTTTAAAATTTAATCGTTTCATAAAACAGAACAGGATATTACCTCTGTACTGAGTGGATCTTCATAGGAAAAATTTATAGAAGTACCTCGTTTTTTGAAACGATGATCAAAACTACCCGTGTTTTGGGACAAGTTTCAAAACTACCCCGTTCGCACCTTCTAGGTGCGAACTCTGTGAATGCCCCAATTTTAGCACATTGGTCGCACCTTTTACGTGCGACCCATGTGAAATATTAAAAAAAAAAGTGTTTAGAGGGGTCGCATCTGGGACCTGCGACCCCTGTGAAGTGGAAAACTGCCATGCATTCTACGTAGAACGATTGCCTATATATACCATATACTAATACTTACACAATATAACACATACACAAAAACACAACACAACACAACTTAAAACACACCAACATACACAACTTAAAACACAAACTCAAACACTTTTATCAAAACCATTTATAAAATAATGATTTACGAGGTTGGAAATATTGTCGAAGTTTCGAAGAAAGATAAGTTTGATAACATATTTTGGCGTTGTGGTCGAATTGTTTTCGTTTATACTCGGTCATACATCGTTGATTACAATGTGTATCCAAATTATAGTCACAAGCCGGATGTGGAACAAGTTGGCGCCGAATGTATTAGACCAATTCCTCCGATATTATAAACTTACAAATTTCGGGAACTTGGTGATATTGTTGAAATTTTTCATGATTTCGCATGGAAGATGGCAATTGTTTTGAAAGATTTCGAATGGGAATCTTATCTTGTGAAATTACCTGGATCTTTCGAAGAGTTTGAAGTAACCGAATTTCAACTTCGTGGTAGACAGACGTATAAAAACGATGAATAGATTGTCGTTGACGACGATTGTAGTGATCAAGAAGATGAAACCGTCAATAATGAAGACCAATTCCTCCGATATTGTAGCGATTCCTCGAGTTCTAGTGGTAGTTGTAGCAATAACAATAAGTTTGAATCTTGTAATGTTAATCTTTCCGAAAGTGACGCAGAGTCTGCTTGTCGTCACTAGTCGTTATTGTAATTTTTATGTTATGAAGTTAAATTTTGAATAAAATGTGTTTTATTTTTAATTTTTGTTATATTTTACCTTAGAATTAGATTTTGATAAATTGTGTTTTTTCACAATATTAAAAAAGTTAATTATTTTTAAAATGTTATATTCAATAAATTGTAGATTATATACATTTATGTATAAAAATATAACAAAAATGTGTGTTGGTGGAGTGGTAAAGTGAATTAATTTTTTTTTATTTTTGTTTTCTTATTTTTTTATTTTAGTTATAATAACGAAATTTTTTTATTTTAGTTATAAATCTTTTAGTTATAATAACGAAATTTAAATACCAAAAAGTTCATAAAATAAAGATTAGTTATTATTACAAGTTGAAATGTTATGACCCGGTTGATTGCAAGCGGTACACCTTCGAGGGGCATCTATAGGTTGAACGTTCATCTCGTTACGTATTCTATTCGTACGTCTGCGTCCTCTTGACCTTGAGAAACAAGAGAGATCCGCTTGAATCTTCCAACCCGGATCTACCCAATAACCAACGTGCGGAAGTGGTTGAAAATTGGAACGATACATTCTTTTGTACGTTTCCGTTTTGTAAACCTTGTTTATGTGATCAGCAAGTTGTTCACCTCTATGTCGAATTGCTGCCATAGAATGTGAACATGGAAATCTATGTGTTTGCCATTTTTCACACGTACAAGTTTTTCTTCTCCATCCAAAATTCACAGTGCAAACGTTTCCGCCCGTATCGTTTGGATTGAACCGTGACTCGACTCTATAAACCCCCGTTTCGTAATTAAACTCGGTAATATTATGCCGTTGTGCATATACCTCACGTTGGGTGAACATTGCCCACATACGAGGGGGCAACGGTGTATCACAGTTCCTTGCGATTTAGGCGTGTTTTCTAAAGTGATCGAAGCACTTGTTGAATGTAAAATCAATGAGGGCCTTTATCGGCAAAAGTCTCGCTCCCCGTAAAACATTGTTGAAACACTCCGCAATGTTCGTTGTCAACCAACCCCACCGTCGATCATTCTCGTCATAAAGAAGTGTCCACTTACTTCTGTCGATTTCGTCAAGATAATTCCATGCTTCTGCGTCGAGATGCACCATATCGTCTATACTTTCGACATACTTTCTTGCTTGTGTGGTACTTCCTATCGCCCAACAAAGTTTCTTCATTGCAGTAGTTTTATATTTCTTTGTGAAATTACTTCTCACGTGTCGCAGACAAAAATGATGGTATTCAAAAGGCCGCATCCACCCAATAAGATTTTCCATAGCGTGGAGTATTCCATTGTGTCTATCGGATATGACACACAACTTTCTGTCCGCAACAACATGAGTCCTTAAGTGCTGAAAAAACCAACACCAGCTTTCCACCGTTTCCTCATCGACAATGGCAAACGCGAACGACAATATGTGATTATTAGCATCTTTTGTAACAGTCGTTAACAACTTACCCTTGTACGATCCTTTCAGATGTGTACCGTCAACACACATCACCGGTTGGCAGAATTTAAATGCCTCAACAGCAGGTCCAAACGCCCAAAATACGTATTTGAATACGTATCCATCGTCTGAATATTGTGGATGATGTTGCCACTCCACGATGGTATCTGGGTTTGTAGCCTTTAATGCTGCAATGTACGAAGGCAACTCCGAGAAATTACTCTGCCAACTCCCGTGTATACTCTCAATTGCCTTTTTCCTACCATGCCAGGCCTTTTGGTAAGTAACGTCGACATTCTGTGAGTTTTTTATATCAGCGATAATGTGTTTTATCGGGTAGGCGACATCTACGTAACTGAGTGCTTGATGAGAGAAGCAATCATTTGTGAGGTAATGGATCGGTTGTTATTGCGAGTGACCGTACCATAACAGTTGTGAGAGGTTACCCAACGCTTTATTTGCCAGTTGTGATGGTTAAACTTTTTCACCGCACGTACATACCAATTACAAGCAGGTGCCCCAGCTACTTGAGTAAAACCTGGTTTACGACTACGGCACCTTGCATTGAATAATCTGGGTTCACTTTTATTAACCCAAATCTCCCTGTTTTGAGAAACAGACCAAAGCCTTACCGCATGTTGGACTTCTTTTTTATTTTTGAAAGTCATTCCAACCCGGATTTGATTCTCTTCTTGGCTCCAAACATCAAGTGGTTCCTCGTCCTCAAAGTCATGCATGTAATCATCTTCGGCTTGTCCGAATTCGCCACCACCGACTTCTTCTTCATGAACTGCATCATTTTGGTCATCTTCTGATTCGTCACGACCAACTGGTTCTTCCTCTGTATCTTCACTGTGTTCTGAGCTACATGCATCTGAGTTCTCAAAACCAGCTCTATCGACATCGTCTGTGACAGTTTGTAGTGGGTTGGTTGATGTTGTTGGTAGTTCATGATAAGAAGGTTGACTTTGCATTATTGATGGATACTCTTGTAAGGAAGGTTGATTTTGGATGGTTGTCGGATATTGTTGGAAAGAAGGTTGACTTTGGAAGGTTGACTGTAGAGATGTAAATAATGGCTCCATTTTAACATGAATTTGACCCCAAAAATTTTCATCTCTATCAGCTAAAAAAAACATAGTTGCTAAACTATCATTGCCCCATAATTCGATAACTTGAGGCATATTTATGTAAACATAACAAAGTAATAACTCCAATTTAAAGGAGTTTTTGTCGACTCGAATATAATCGTAGATTAAATCAACGAACTCTTCAAAACTCAAACGGCGAGACATAACAATCGTTGTAGTTCTTGTTAAATCATCGTCGTAAATAAAACCGTTTTCATATCTTACATTACCTCCCCAATATAAATTCACCATAAATGGACGAGATAAAGACATATTTTAAGAAATTTGATATGAACTTAGTAGAAAATTGTAAACGAAAATGAATTTTGTAGAAAATTGATATGAATCTAGATAAAAACATATAAAAAACGATGTTATTTGTAAAGAAAATTTGAAATTTTCGTCAATAACTTCAATATTCCCATAATTGAAAACCAAAAGCAGTATTGACCAAAAAGTACATGGGTCGCAGGTCCCAGATGCGACCCATGAACATATATTTAATAAAAACAAAACCTAATACCAGCTTTAACTTTACATTTGTCAGACAAGTACATGGACCGCACGTCCTAGGTGCGATCGATGAACAAACCTACCTTCAAAACAAAACCTAATACCAGCTTTTACTTTACATTTGTCAGAGAAGTACATGGATCGCACGTTTTAGGTGCGATCCATGAACATACCTACCATCAAAACAAAACCCTAATACCAGATAGATTCTTTCTTTGTACCAACATTCGACTCATACCTATCAAAACATAATTAAAAAACATAATTAAAAAAAAATTAATAATAAAAAGATAATTAAAAAAACACTAATATAAAAAACATTACTAATATTCAATACATATAAAAGAGTTAGTTAATATTATAAAAAAGTTATAAATATGTTATTATCGTTGGTTTGATAATTGAAAAAAAATCTCCCACTATGTCAATTTTTTAGAAAAGTATGCATATTATGTCAATTTGAAAATATTTGATTATCTTGATTTCATGAGATTTTTCCATTGGTTTATTGGGCTTTTTGCACTTGGTAGGGGGAGACAATCAATTGGTGCCTATCCATTCACAAACGTTGCACAAGTCTCACAATACTCGGGTAGTATTTTCAAATTGAATAATCCCTTTCGAAAATGGTCAATTCTAATGTATAAATGTTAAACTGCAACAAAAACCAATGGTTATTCGGACAACATATGGGGATAAGTACGTCATCGACCTCCCACCAAGCAGGATATGGAGGTTTTGTCCCATTACACAGTCTTACAAGTTTGTGCATATTTGACTCCGCGAACATACCGTTAAATATGGTAGGCAAAACGGCAAACTTACGCAAATAACTACTCGGTTCAATTTGAAAAACACGTTTATGAACCATTAGCGACCTTTTTATCCACCCATCAACATCCTGCGTTAAAAAAAAAATTTGTTAGTTAAATTATTAAATATTTTTAAATAATCACAAATGTTATTAAACTCACCATAACCCACAATTCATTGTTTTGCATCAAACCAAGCAAAACTCCCCAAAAGTTTCTTTCGCATTTGAAACTTCTTGGTAAAAATGAAATCAAACAGTATTGATCTTCGTCTCTTTTGCCTCTATCCCCATGAAGATAGAATGTTCTTGCAGTATCGGCTAAAATTACGCGGTTTGAATCATCAACTTCAACAGCGTTTCCAGTAATCTCGTTAATTTCATTTTGCACTCTATTTCTTTCCTCATCCAGTCTAACTAGTTGTTCGCGAAGTTGTGCAAGTCGTGAATTTTCCATCGAAATTTTTGGTTGATTGTGTTTGAGTTTATGTTGTAATGAGATTGTGAAAATGTGTGTTTTTGTGTATGTGTTGTGTAAGTATTATATTGTGTAAGTTATGTGTATATGGTATATATAGGCAAATGTTCTACGTAAAATGCATGGCAGTTTTCCCCTTCACAGGGGTCGTAGGTCCCAGATGCGACCCCTCTAAACCCTTTTTTTTTTTTTAATATTTCACATGGGTCGCACGTAAGAGGTGCGACCATTGTGCTAAAAATTGTGGCTTTCAGATAGTTCGCACCTAGAAGGTGCGAACGGGGTAGTTTTGAAAGTTGTCCCAAAACGCGGGTAGTTTTGATCATCGTTTCAAAAAACGATGTACTTTTATAAATTTTTCATCATCATAGAGTGTTTGTGGCAAAAACATAGTAGAGCAACCACATATCTACAGAATACGTTACTCCATGTAGTGCATGTTCGTAAACCTCAACAACTTTGTCTATAAACCCCAGGAGCGTCATGATCTGCATACTTTTTCCAATAACCGTAACACAAGGGAAATTCGGCTAAAAAGTTGTCATAAACTATACGGATCTTCAAAAAGTTCTCTTGTTAAAGGGCGGGATATAATTACTATGTAATGAAATAAAGATTAAGCATAATAAAATGTGTTGTCTTAAATTCCAATCAACAATCACACAATTATCCACAACCTTCATTATCACTCCCTATGCTCTTAGTAACTATCTAGGACAAAAACTATGATGTCGATAAATATTTTATGTGTGCCAAGAATAACATTTTTTATGGTGTCACGTTTCACATGGCATCTTTGTCAACTATTGTTGGGACATAATTTTCTAACTATGCTTTGCTACTGATCAGTAGATAGTCTTTATCTACTGATCAGCAGTAAAACATAGAACTGATCAGTATCTAGTATCTAGTCTTTTTGAAGAACTGATCAGTAGCCACATACTGATCAGCAGAAACCCATCGTCCTCAACTGATCAGTAGAGGTGGGTAATCACCGGCGATGACTGCTGATGAAGATCCTCAACTACTGAAGCTTCTCAACCACTAAAGTACATTTCACGTGCTGTTGCAGAGCACTTTACAGGGAATTGTTATTCAGTTGATTGGACAGGTTGATTAGAGATTAACCATGTTTATAGAGTATGGCTATAGATTATAGTATTAGTTTTACAAAAGTTAATTGTACTTGATCGTAGCTTAGTAGCCTCAAGGATTTGTATTTAGTAATTCCCTTATCATATTGAGATAAAAATGTTGAGTGTGTAATTTTGTAATTCTCTCGAAATTAATACAAGTCAATTGAGGTGTTGTTGATAATTGTGTTATTTGTTCTTATTGTTTATTCTTACAAATTAACTCAATTAAATATAACCTTGTTCAATACAAATTGTGTTTATCCGCTGCAACACATTTGTGTTTGTTAGATCTTAATCATTAAAACAATTAATCTCATTTTCTAATTGATTCGATCCTCACAACTATTTTAAAATCCCCAAACACAGAGGTTATGAAAATAACACTCATTATCTAATTATACACAAAATTAAGTTATCTTCATCATTCTCCATACTCCATATTCTATAATCTATACTCAATACAAATCATGAGTGAAAATGATTTTTATTTTATAGTTGGCATATATTAATATGAGTGATTTTGAACCGGTCAATCTTTCCAGCATAATTGTAGCATGTAAGAGTTAAATTTAATACCTCTCATAGTTGATGATAGTTTTATCAAATTTTAAATTATGACCAAACCAAATCCTTTGCTTATATTTTTAACTTTTATACAAAGAATCTAAATTATCAGGCTTGCCCTCTGATTACAACTAATAATCAAAGAGACTCGATCACGCTATTGCATAAAATACAACCTAGCAAAATTAATAAAGATTATTACGCTCTTTTACTTAAAGTCTTTTGTAATGCATGTGCTAATAGCTATATAAAGAAAATATGAGCATTAAACTCAAGTTTCATATTTCTTGCAACAATTTTTTAATCAAACAAACTCAACAAAGCATAATTTGTTCGGTTTTTACCACTGATATATAGCTCTTGTTTATTTTTTTGAGTCTTTCCACTTCCATCGTTCAAGAACAAACACTTCGCCTAATTATTTGTAAATGTGAATTGATCCATTGGTCCTTGTTGATATTAATATATCAAGGATAACCAATATCAAAAGAAAATCGAGTTTTGATAGAAAATATGACAAAGGGACAAAATATAGTTCAAAGACTAGATACACTCCCAAGTGAAATATCAAAAAATATATTAGTTATTTCTTATGACTAAGAGCACTCGAAGTGATAATCACGATTCTGGTGATTCTGAGATTATTTTTGCTGACATGGAAGTGAGAATCATGATTCTGAGATTTTGGGGGGTATGATAATGAGGATAGTGGTGATTGTGGGAGTTGTGAGACCCAATTTTTTTTTTCTTCTTAAAACATTTAAATATAAGATAAATAAATAATTAAAACAATATAAAATATTAAAACTAATAATTAAAACATGTAAATAAGATAAATAAAAAACAATACAAATAATTAAAAGAATACAAATTATTAAAACTAAAATAAATACTAAGCTAAATCATCCCATATTTTTGTTGGATTTTTATTTTTTCCGCTTCGACCCACTCCGCTTGTGCTTGTGGCAACCCCTCCGTGCTCTGTTGAAGAAACAACATATCGTCTCTTCTTGCACTTGTGTAAGCCGCTTGTTCTTGTGCTAGGAGTGTTTGTGCCTTTTTTTGCGCGATTTCTTTTTTTGTCTTTGTAACTTTTTATAAGTGTGACGCGATGAGCCCACAAAACGTCGACTCCGAAGATGTTTGTGCCTTATCAGATGCGTCAGATGATTCTTTTCTTTTACTACCTCTTTTTTTTCTTTCCTGGAGGTCATTCTTGTAGATCATCCGCAAATATATCATCCGATATGTCAACGTCGTCTAGGTTGACGGTGGCGACTGGAGTATCTAATTTGATAAATGAACGCCATCTGCTATGCTCTCTCCAGACTTCCCACGCCCCATATGCCTAAAAGGCGCACCCTCCGTCTCATAGAACATTTGACGAGCCCCCTCTATAACCTTCGAGTCGTCGGTTCCGCTAGCCCGAATTCTTAAAGCCTCCGCAATGGTGGCCGATAAAATTCTTAACCAAGGCACTCATCGCCGCAAAATTGCTGTTGAGGGACTCCTTGTTTCTCTCCACCAACTGTAGCGCCTTCGCTTGTTCGTTGTAACCCGAAACGATCCGTTTCCAAAATGTTGCGTCGGGTTGGGCGTTTCCTTTGTCGGAATCTTCGGAAACGTGACACCACATCTTTGCCAAAAGGACCTCCTCTCTTTCCGTCCATGCCACTTTTTTGCACGTCTTTTTCTTTTTGGGATTAGACGTGGACGGTCGTCGCGTTTCTTCGACCACATCGTCGGTTTCTTGGACGATTTCTTGAGTTTCTTGAACTCGGCTTTGTGATTGACCGGTTGGAATTTGTGTTTGTTAGGGATAAAAAGCTTGGGATTGTTGGGTAAAAAACTATGATTGTTGTTGGGGGGAAAAAAGAAGATTGTAGTTGCATCAAAAGTTGTTGATGCATTTTAAATTGTTCGGGATTGAACATTGGTTGAGGTGGTTGCGCTAAATATGTGTTTAGAATTTGTTGTTGTTGTTGTGGGTTAAAGTTTGGTATTTGGGGTGAAAATAGGGCGTTTGTTGTATTGTGGTAGTTTGCGAATTTGTGATTGTGGCGTCGAAGGATTGTTTGTGTTTGTTTGGGGAGTGTTTGAAGAAGATGAAGACATTTTGGTTAAGATTGAGATTATTGGTATGAGATTATGGTATGAGATAGAGAATAAGATTGAAATAAGGTGTGATTTTTTTTTGTTAAAATGTGATTGTATTTATAGGTGAAATTTGGGAAAAAAAATATATATATATATATATATATATATATATATATATATATATATATATATATATATATATATATATATATATATATATATATATATATTATATATAACGGTTATATTACCGTTCGATTAATTTTTTTTTTAAAAACGAGCCGTTGTGGTGACAACGGTCGCCCACAACGACGCTCACAACGAGCGTGTCCCGAGTCATAATGAGCGGGGGCTCGTTCTCACTCCCACAACAAGCGAGAATCGCCCAACTCCGGATGCTCTAATCACTAATCAATAAAATAAGATTATTGATATTAAAATTAAGATCTTATCTTAAGAATTATAAGATTTTATGATTATGGTCATTAAATGTATCAATCTTACTTAGGATGTTTATATGCATAAATTTGCATCATATCTCGATCTTTTCTATAGAATCTTGGATACTTGGTTTCGTTCTATCCCACCTGGCTTGAATTATCGAGTCAAAAACTATAACTTGTTTTTATTTTTTTCTGATAAAAGAAAAAATAAATTAATCACTTAATAGTTTCACACTTTCAAACCTTAATATGAAACTCTCAAACCTTAATATGAAATAAGTTATTTAGTATCTAAATGTAGAGAAAAGATCAAAAAATACCGATAATTTCTAAGAATCAAAAGACACAATCTCTACTATTCATTTATTTTCAATTCAATTACTAAGAATAAATCAAAAACCCACTTTTAAATTATTTCTTTTAAATTAATTTATCTCGCAAACCCTTAATCGTAAACAAAATAAATTAGACCGGACCGTCGTCGTGTTCTCCTCTTAATTAGAGCAGATACTTTCGACGACTTTTATTTTTTGATTTTCGGATGGGTATTGAAATTGTAACGTTAATATCACATGTGATTTTAATATAAATGAGTAAACTTCAAAAAAAAAATGTTATATAAAGTATGATTATTTAAACCTAGAAAAAAAATCAAATTTTGACAAATTTTATTTTTTCGTTTTTGGACAAATGTTTAAACTCATAAGATTATATCACATGTGATATTAACATAAAATGTGGATTTAGAAATCTAAAATCTTTTTATGATATATAATTAAATTAAACCAATAAAAAATTCAACGAAATCACATGTGATATTAACATAAATCTTAATAAGTTTTTTATATAATAATAAGTTTTTTATATAATAATAAGTTTGAAGTGACGACAATCGCACAATCTATCCCATCATGTCTCCACCCCTGCATAGTGATATGATAGAATGTGTTGAAGCAAAAATCTATGGTTGGTATTTTACCATGCTTATAACCAACGATACTAGTACTACTAACCAACCACCTAGTTACTCTTCGATACAAAGTAGGATCATACATTGGGTTACCCGAAGACTCTAATTGGTTTGTGTTTCAGCATGTGTGTGAAACGAAGTACAATTTACCATATGAGCAAACTAGTGGCAAGTACGTGTAGTAGCGATTCCTAAGAAGTAATTGAGTGATCCCAAACCAGTCATGGACTCTTTGCTAGGTGATGCAATAACCTATTATAGGAAATTTGTAGAAGAAAATGTAAGTATAATAATCATCAACATATAAAAGAAGATATGCAGTAGAAGCCCCATGATGATAAACAAACAGATAACAATCTGAACGGTAGCGCTGAAACCCCCGAGCGCAGGGAAAATCTGAAAATCGCTTGTACCAGGCCCGCGGAGCAATGTTAAGACCATATAAAGAACGTTGAAGCCGACAGAGATGATCGTGAAAACGAGAGTCTCGATATCCATAAGGCTGATGCAAATATAATGTCTCCTGTAACTCACTGTTCTGCACGTCAAGCTGATAAAATAGGCCAATGACATAGGGACCGCAAGAATGAGAAATGTCTGAATAATAGTTGGTTTAACTACCAACTAAAACGTCTCATCACAATCGATGTCAGGAGGCGTTGTAATTTTTCCATTGGCACAAGCCGCACTTTGTATTGAGCCTAAAGTCCTCATCTGAATGAAATTTGCGCTAAATACCACAAGGAACTAACAATAGTGGCTCCCGGTGGATGTTGAACGAGATCCCTTTACCATTAGAAATAAGAGAATGATATTTCTCAGCTCATTGGCTTTTAGCCAACGAGGGGTCATTTAATTCCTATAAATAAGATGGGTCATGGGGGAAATAAGTTGGTGGTAGGTAGGTTTAGGCATTGGATGGGTTTGACAATGCCATGTACGTTTACTACTTTGTATTCATTTCTAGTATTATAACTTGTGTACTAGTCATGTTTTTGCTAGTAACCTTATATTTTGTTTCGAATTACTTTCTTTTCTTTTCTTAACTTTTAGGCTCGTTTTAGCTCCCATTTGCATTGCATTTTGTTTACTTTTTCGCATTTTATTCGTTTTAGTTTTAGCTTAGGTTATTGTAGGTTATGTGTGGTATTGTGGTTTTATGTGCACGTAATGCGAGTAAGGAGCAAGTGAGAAGAATGGAGACCGAAGAGGGTAAGCTGTAAAAGAGGAGACACGAGAGGTAAACATGTTTAGAAAAGGACAAAAAAGCGAAAACGGGCACCTACCCGTCTGCGCCTGACCTGCCTATGCCGTTTTGTGTTATTTCGGACACCCGCCAGGGCCCCTTTAAATTCGGGTTTTAAGCTACACGTTTGGTATAAGAAAATAACCGGCTTTCACACACTGGACAACCAGGGACCAACCAAAGAGACGGGAAACAGGGAGAATAACATTGCAAAGCTAGAATCGCTTGGAATTCATCATTGTTTATCACTTTCTGTAAGAATTAACGTGCATTTCATTTCTAATACTATGACTTGTGTACTAGTCATGTTTGGCTAGTAACCTTATATTTTGTTTCAAATTACACTCTTTATGTTTAATCAATGAATGACTTGATGTTTATTTCAATTATTGTTTAGTAATTTGCTTTAGATTTACTTGGAAATGTTGAATTACATTCTTAATTCTTGCTCATCATCGGATTAGGATTTGATTCACTAGGGTTTGACTGAATTTTAAAATCCGTAATTGTTTTATAAATTGTATACTAGAACACTATTGTTATCGATGTCAACCCAGAATTTACATATTCTAACGCTTTCGAGTTATGAGATGTATTAAACATCGTTTGGAAAGTTTACAAAACACGGTATTGCAATCTTTTGGTTTTAATCAAAGAGCTGTTTGGGTAAAAAAAAGTTTTTTTAAAAATTAAGTCCATTATTTATTTTGAAGATTATAAACATTTTGAAGATTATTTAGAAAAATTAAGTTTATTTCAAATAGCTTTCGATTTAAACATTTTGGTAAACAAAAGTCGTTAGAGCTTGTTCGCGTCTTTTAATACAAACTTGAACGTAATTGTTCGCATCTTAATTATTTTATTCATGTTTGATTGACATAGCTAATAGAGTGAAAGACGAAACTGAATCTTCATTGTTTTACATTTCTTATTTAATTGTCTACTTTTTGTCTAATCGTTAGTCAAATTATCTCAAATCAAAACCCCCTTTTGTTATTAAATCATACTTGTATTTCGATATATCGAAAAGATAAAACAATTAACACGCGTTCTTTGGGTTCGATCCCAGTTCTTTGTATTACGTTTTTAGTATAAGGTAATTGAAGCAGAAATCATCTTTATTCATAGTTATCATTTATAAGGGGTTTGACAAACCGAGTTAACAATATGCGACAAATATAACATATTTATTTCTCATTTCAAAACACACCTAAAAATATATGTAATATGTAACTTAACTAAATTTATTACTTAAGGTCTCAAGCTTCAAAATGAAATTGGTTAAAACCAAAATAAAAAGGATATTGTACCAAAGTAGAAGGTCTAACCAAAATGGGCTACAAAACCGTGAACACAATTCAGTTGTCAAGATCATTAACCCAAGGTAACCACAAGACTGGGAATTTATTTCGTTCCAACGTTAACAGTTTGACACCTGTCAAAATATTTGTCTTTTTATACAATTTCGGTGAGTACTATCTAATGGCCTTACTATTGTAGGTTCTCAAAACTGTTAGCCTGGCCCATAACCAAAAAGTATACAAACATATGTTAATATAGATATCAAATGTTTGTATATGACAAATATAAAAATTCTTAGCACAAATTTGGAGTGCTAAGCCTTGCAAATTGAACCTAAAACTTATGGAATTTTTATGTAGGTTGTTATTCTAGGAAGCATGATCATTGATTCATGAATACTTGAGGTTACCAGTA
>CAJVGC010000582.1:24043957-24064886 GCA_910822075.1 Senecio squalidus
GAAAAACTGCAAGGTTAACCGATCGGTTTTGAAGAATTCACATATATTCATTAGGAATTTCATGTATCATATAACACAAAAAGTGACATCTAAGATTAACCAATCGATTTTAAATATCGAATTCAATCATATATTTTGTATCAAATATCAATCGATTTTAAATATCGAATTCAATCATATATTTTGTATCAAATATCATATAGCACAGAAAACTATATTTAAGATTAAAGTTGAAAAAAAATTGTAAAATTTAAAATATAAACATTTGGAGTTGAACGAAAGAAGTATAAAATATAATAAAAGCATACGTAAGATTCTAAATATGTCCTTTTCTAAAAAGTGGAAAGTAATGATCGATAAAATCAAATACATATTGAATTAAATAAAACCTATCAACATCTCGATACATGCATGTAATCACACATATATCCATACTTACATACACACACAAACATACGTTAAACTTTAATCAACGAGTTAGATTGATCGAGTCCAAGCACGTTTGTGACGTTGACGAATAGGTATTTATAACTAATTACATATATGTTATGAGTTAGATAAGTTTGCTTATATTAGACATTGAGTGTTATATGTCGTCCTTTGACATATATTGCTTGTAGTTATAAAACATAGTGAAGTGTGAACCAACATAGATATGTAGTCGTGCACAAAAGCAAAGTAGTACCCGGCTCATTAGTCAAGCCGATCGATAAGCCAAATTCAAGGACGCGGGACCCACATTCCTAGTCATCTATCTAGCTGTAAATGAAGGGTTGAAAAGAGACAGTCCCCGTTGAATCCAAAAAGTTAGCCGAGCGACTAACTCTTTTGTATTTCTCATGTCAAACAAACACATCGTTATTAGGAAAGTATTGTCTTTTATACTTTAGAAATAAGAAAATATAAATGGCCCTAATGACTTTAGCTTTTTTCCCTTAAAAGATATACTATATACTATTATACTTTAATATTGAAAACTCTTTGTAATCTAAAAGAGAGTTAAATAAAATGAAATACTTCTTTATAAGTTTAGTAACATAAGAAATTCGTGCATTTAATGATAGATTCATATCATTTATATATTTAAAATATATATATATATATATATATATATATATATATATATATATATATATATATATATATATATATATATATATATATATATATATATATATATATAGAGTTGGTTTCATTTAAGAACCATGTAAATATTTAGGAACCATTAGGAACCAATATTCACCAGTGTATATATATGATATTCACCAGTGTATATTTAATATGATATTCACCAGTGTATATACATATAATATTCACCAGTGTATATACATATAATATTCACCAGTGTATA
Source organism: Senecio squalidus (assembly GCA_910822075.1). Lineage (NCBI taxonomy): Eukaryota > Viridiplantae > Streptophyta > Magnoliopsida > Asterales > Asteraceae > Senecio > Senecio squalidus. The sequence goes on from CAJVGC010000582.1 coordinate 24,045,309, forward strand.
TATATATATATATATATACATATGCTTTATATACACTTGTGAATATCATATATATACACTGGTGAATATTGGTTCCTAATGGTTCCTAAATATTTAGTGGTTCCTAAATGAACCCACCTCTATATATAGATATATATATATATATATATATATATATATATATATATATATATATATATATATATATATAGAAGTAGGATCAAAATAAAAAGTTTAAAATTTATAAAAAGTTGAGAAAGTATTGTGGGAGTCACATGTGGAACCTTTAGAAAAAAAAAATATTTTTTATTTTTTTAATAAAAAGATATTTAAAAAAATAATATATTTTTATTTGAAAAAACAAAATCGTAAAAAGAAATATTTTTGGGAAAAAAAAAATTTGAAAATATGATTCATATTAATGAGCCGCGTCATATGATGCACACACAAAATATGATACACATTAATGGCGCACAAAAACTATGATTCATATTAATGATCCACACAAAAAAACTATGATCCACACATAAAATGTTCATTATAGTTGTGCATCATTAATGTGTATCATATTTTTTTTCGTACATAACTTTTTTCGAGCAAAAAAAAAAAAAATTTCGTTTTTTTTTTAAATATTTTTTTTATTAAAAATATTATTTTTTTATTAAAACAAAATAAAAAAAAAATCAAATTTGTCACATGTCACTCCCACAATGTTTCTTCAACTTTTTACAAATTTAACACTTTTTACAAGAACTTTTCCATATATATATATATATATATATATATATATATATATATATATATATATATATATATATATATATATATATATATATATAGATATATATATATATATATATATATATATATATATATATATATATATATATATGAGGTTCTTATAAACAAATATTTAAAATAAAATAAGTAAAAAAATATGAAAAAATAATTTATTATATGTTTAATTTTGTATTATGTTTATTTATTAAATTATAAGAAACTTTAAAAAAACAAGTTTTGATATGCATCAAAATATATGTCGTTTAAGGGTTGTGCATCAAATTTATTGTTTTTTTGCAATAAATATTCAAAATTTGATCACAACATTAAAACTACCCATTTTCTGATTAACAACAAAACTTCGTTTTTTAAAGTTTGAGATATGGTTAAAATAAACGATAATCTAAAATATTTAAAGTTATAAATTATTTTTTTTTTTTTTTTACTTATTTTACCTTAAAGTTTATTTTACAAGAACAAACATCTATATATATATATATATATATATATATATATATATATATATATATATATATATATATATATATATATATATATATATATATATATATATATAAAGAAAAAAGAAGATTTATAAGTTGGTTACTTACGTCATAAATTTAAAAATTTTAAAAACCTTTATTAGAGTTTCCCTAAAATCACCTTTCAATTAAAAAAAAATTGAAATAATTGTTTTGATTTTATTTTGAAACAAAAACACCGGTCTACAAAGTTTTATTTTTATAAATGTTTCAAACACATAAATCAAAACCCTCATAATTATGGTTAATAAAAACCCTACTTAAATATTTAGTGGGTGTTTGTTTTAGTTTATATAAAGGGCTTATGATGTTATTAGTTTATGTCAAAGAGATAACATTATTTTTAGTATTTGTTTAAGTTTATTAGTTTAAACTTATGTAAATAGGTTTCATAAGCTCATTTTGGGTAGTTTATGGGCTTATCAAACATTTTTGTTTTACAATAAGATAATAAGCTCACAAACTATTTTAAATATTTTATAAAAATTTAAAAGGTTATATTTTATAAGTAATAAGCTATTTATAAAACATAAGCCTAATATACAAAAGATAAGCTTAGACAAACCCCTCCTTAATTACGTTATAAACCATTAGGTTGTTGAGTACAGATACATGACACATATATAGATAGAGCCTAGTAAATGACCAAACCTCCTAGAATACACCTTTTATGAGCTTTAGCTTAATCTTGATACATTTTAAACTAAATTTAAGTTATGAGTTTGTTGATTTATGTACAAATATTACTAGTTTTAGACTTTTAGTTATAAACTAAACTTTGAAAAATATATTAAACGGTCATTGATCGGGCAGTTAGAGATTATAACTAAGTACTTTATTATTTAATAAGAATAAAAAGTATTCGTTTGAGACATAAATATTTGACATAATGATATCTAATTTGTTATTAAGATATCTCTAAACAAGAGAGTGTGTTAAAGTAGCTATAGTCCTTCATGAAAAGAAAGTGTCTAGTTAAGACTTGTAGTATGATGGTTCTGAACGCCATATTAACTTATAGGAGATTATAAGTTCGAATTATGTAAGAGATCGACAAAAGAAAAATAGAATGTATAATAATATTATTATATTTTTTTTTGCAAAAGATAAGAAAAAGTTACAACGGACATTCCTTCAAAGGGCTAATTGTTTGGAAATATATCGAACTTTACATCCAAAACTATTGTATGTATCTATCTTTAAATTGGTCTATTGTATGTATCTAAATTTCAAAAATCTCTATTCAATGTATCCAACTTTCAAAAATCTATTATTGTATGTATTCAACAATACGTGTCATCCATATAATGTGCCACGTAAGTTGTCACATCATCGTTTTGTTAAAATTTCATTGGTTGGATATATAAAATATCGATTTTTGAAAGTTAGATACATACAATCACTACAAGAAAAAAGACCTTTAGTGACGACTTTTTTTTAGTGACGACACACATTTCGTCACTAAATGGATGATTTAGTTACCATAAAATATGTCGTCACTAATTTTGATAAATATGCCAAAAACAGTAACTAACACCAAAAGTGGTCACTAAATGGATGGTTAGAGACCAAAATATGGTAGTCACTACGTATATTCATTGAGTTAGGTAAAATAAGTGAGTTGAAAAAATTTAGTGACCAAAAACATGGTCACTACGTGAGATTTTAGAGACCAAAAAAATAGTCGTCATTGAATTGCATAGTTAGAGACCAAATACTGTGGTCATTAACAGATGATTGCTAAGTTGAGAAACTAGATGTATTGAGTTCATTGAGTCGGGAGTATATTAATAGTATCATGAAAATATTTAATTATTAATGTGTCCTTTTTGTTTTAAAACTATGATATATTTAAAATATTTAATTATTAGTATGTCCTTTATGTTTTAAAATTCTCTATGCATAAAATTTGTTTCCATAACGTGTGCACTGATTTTGTATTTTGCGTAAGTGTTATAAAAAACGTGTGCATTGATTTATGTCGATAAAGTTTTTTATACAAAAAAAAATACAAACATTATTAAACAGAATTCTCCCGCCCTTCAAATATCCTCATCACCAAATTTTAGGCGATTCTCATTTTCCCCCAGATCTCAAATCCATTTCTCTCTCCCTCTCTCAAGAATCTCGCTCGTGTTTAGTTTCAACGACTATACTGATGCCGGAGCAAACGACGGCGATTGATTACGTGATGGAAGCCGCTTCCGGTCCTCATTTTTCCGGCTTACATCTCGATTCAAGATCCAATTCATCATCGTTAATCTCCGATTCAATCAAACAGCCTTTCCTAATCGGTATATTTAATTTAATTTAATTTAATTTGATTATTTGATTAATAAATTATGAATATTACGTGTTTCTGGTGGTACTGCTTCTGGTAATATATAACGCAATTCTAATCGGAAAAAGCTTAATTAGGAGAATTTTTTGATTAATTTGTGGATACAATGCTGATATCAATTGTTTCATGATATGTAAAACCTACTCAATTGATCGATTCATGAATTTGATGTTTATGTCAAAGTGATTAATTTTCAGTTTTTGAAGTTTAGGCGGTTCTAACTTAACTGATTGTGAAACCTAGGGTTTCACGTTCGATTTTATACCTTCCGTTATATGCTTTCATATATTGGTTCATTGTATACCTTACAATCGTTTACGATTTTAAGTTTGTGTATTTTGATTGTTTAACCGAAGTTGAACACAAGGCGTTCGATGAAATGCTGGACTGAAAATTAGCTTTTTTCATTGAAGTATTGAACATGAAAATTAGCAAGTAACATTATCATATTTATATGTAACGTTTTTTTTGTGTTTTTCGTTGGTGAAGTGTTATAAATGATATAAAGTTTATCGATAATGGCAGCTCAATTTGCAGCAGAAGCCACTCTGCGAAGAGTTCATGCTGTTAGGAGTTGGTAATTCCCTTGCATCATGGTTTTTTCAAGACAGATTTTTCATTGAGAAGAACCACTTGTCTACTCGATGTTTATACAAATTTGCTCCATTGCTGCTGTAAGAGGAACAATATTTCGTTGCCGTATGTTTTTTTTGTATCTAAATTAACATATTTTCTATGGCAGGGAATAAAACAATTCTTCGTTGCCGTAGAAAGAGAAAACTGGAAGTTTGATACTCTCTGTGATCTTTATGATACTCTTACAATTACCCAGGCTGTCATTTTCTGCAACACAAAACGAAAGGTAATACATCATTGGTCTCGTTCTCTTATTTTGTGCTATTATAGATAATATTAGTATCTGTTTTCTGTTTTGCTGGGCTTATTAACCGTCACTTTGTAATGCTGTAGGTGGATTGGTTAACTGAGAAGATGCGTGAGAACAATTTTACCGCAGCCGAAACTGAGGATACAGTACCGGGCTTGTTGTATGATTTGCTACAAAAGGAGGTGATTACTTTGAGGAAATCCGGGTACGAGAAGGACCAAAGCCTCAAAGATAAAGATGACGCCATTGAGGTTAATTTCTTTCTCTTTCTTCAGTATTTTTCTTTTTAATTTTTTTATAAAGCTATTATTTATTATTTGGATTATGATATTGGTTTCGAAGCCGAGGGGGGGTACTTGCCATGATACTTATGTTGGTTTATATATGATGACAGGTTGAGTGCACAATACCAAAGGATGACGGTTCTTTGGTGTCTTATGTCGGCTTCAGGGTTCAACATGACAATTCTCGTGGACCTATGAAAGGAGGAATCAGATACCATCCAGAGGTAAATCTACATTCTTTGATCACTTGAATCAAATTAAGACTTATGAGTTACTTATGACATCAGAGTATTTTTTATGATAATTAATCATTTTAATAAAGTAATGCCCTGTTTTTAGGTATTTTTTCAACTTAATCTTGGATTATGTTTTGAATGAGAATAGGTTGATCCTGATGAGGTGAATGCGTTAGCACAACTGATGACGTGGAAAACAGCAGAGGCAAATATTCCATACGGTGGAGCGAAAGGAGGGATTGGATGTAATCCCGGAGAATTAAGCATTTCTGAGCTAGAACGACTTACTAGAGTTTTCACACAGAAGATACACGATCTCATTGGAATTCACACCGATGTTCCAGCACCTGATATGGGGACCAATGCTCAGGTTTATGTTTGCCTCTATACGTGCTGAAGTTTAATGTTAAGGCATACAAAATGGCTTATATTTGCCCAGTTTGCTCAGAACTTATTCAAGCAACTAATTCTCCGGTTGCTAGTGCAACCCTTGTAGTATGCCCAGCTCATATATTGCTTCAATGGCATGCTGAAATTACCCGGTATACTCTCTTTGAACTTGCAATATAAATTTTCATTTATTATATAGACAAAAAAATCTAGTTAGATCTTAATACACTAAGTTAAAAAACCGTTACTTTCTTTTTGCAGTCATACAAAACCAGGTTCTCTGAAAGTCCTTGTCTATGAAGGAGTTAAAACCACTCCATATTCTACTAAAACCGTTACAAAAATCAGTGAATTGCTTAGTGCCGATATTGTTCTAACGACATACGATGTTCTTAAAGAAGACTTAAGTCATGATATTGATCGGTATGAAGGGGATCGTCGTCTTATGAGGTACCGGAAGAGGTATATTCATAACTCTTCTGTTGCATTTTGACCGATAATGACAAAAAATGTTTTTTTTTTCCATCCTATGTTTCAATTGGTGACTAACTAGCCTTTGTTTTCCAGGTACCCTGTTATACCAACTCTTCTGACTCGAATATTATGGTGGAGGCTTTGTTTGGATGAGGCCCAAATGGTAGAGACTACTACGACTGCTGCAACAGAAATGGCAATGCGGTTACATGCTATGAATCGTTGGTGTATAACAGGAACACCAATACAACGAAAGCTTGACGATTTATATGGGCTCTTAAGATTTCAAAAAGCAAGTCCATACGATGTTCTTAAGTGGTGGGCTGATGTTATTAGGGATCCTTATGAGGTAATAACTATCTTACATTTTTACTAAATAACACGAGACTTGTTTGACGTATGCGAGAGAAGTTATCAAGAGGTTTAAAAGTAATCTTTCTGGAGTACAAGGCACAGGTTATTTGACAAGTTCTCTGCAACTGTATATTTATACTTTGAAGATTTGCTAATAATCAACTATTTGAATAAAAAATACTTCGTAATATTTTTTAACAGGCGATGCTTCATCGGATGCTGTTCTTACTCATTTGGAGGCCGCAAAGCTGTTGAACTCTCTCTTGAAGCTAAGACAAGCTTGCTGTCATCCCCAAGTAGGAAGTTCAGGCCTACGTTCTTTACAGCAGTCTCCTATGACAATGGAGGAAATACTAATGGTTGGTTTATTTCTTAGATAATTTAATTAATACTTTTAGATGCGCATTAATTTGTTTTTTTTAGGTTCTTGTTGGTAAGACTAAGGTAAAAGGAGAGGATGCATTAAGAAAGTTAGTTGTTGCATTAAATGGACTTGCAGGAATATCGATAATTAAACAAGATTTCCCTCAAGCTATATCGTTATATAAGGAAGCTCTTGAATTAGCAAAAGAGCATTCCAAAGATTTCCGAGTTGACCCGTTGTTAAACATTCACATACATTTTAATCTTGCTGAGATACTACCTTTGACTAATGAAAGTCAATGTTCTGGTTCTGGAAGATGTGATGATAACGTCCGCAAGACGTGTAATGGGTCCAACAATGAGCAAAATATTGTGTATAAGCGGCGTTCCTGTTATCCAAATGCACCAGTTACCAATCTTGCTGAGATACTACCTTTGACTAATGAAAGTCAATGTTCTGGTTCTGGAAGCTGTGATGATAACGTCCGCAAGACGTGTAATGGGTCCAACAATGAGAAAAATATTGTGTATAAGCGGCGTTCCTGTTATCCAAATGCACCAGTTACCAATCTTTGAAATGCTTCGAGCTTTCTTTTCTTGTATATACAATTGATAAGAAGTTTATGGTCTGTGAATGAATTTAATTTTTATATTTAATTGCTGCAAATTACTAGATATTTATATCCAAAATATTGAATTTTTTTTTGTTGTATTGAAATAGTTAGTGACCACCTTCTTTTTGTCTCTAACATTAGACACAATTATATTTGGTCACTAATCAGAGTTAACGGAGCCGTTAACTCCGTTAACTAAGCTTAATAGTGACCACTTTCACTTGTTTAGAGACCAAATTGGTGACCACTTTTTTGTCGTCACATATATAGTGACCACTTTGTTTTCGTCACTAATTAGAGACAAGTTATGTTTTTGGTCACTAATAAAATTAGCCACGGACCTTTAGTGACCAAAAGTGACGACTTTTATTTTGGTCACTAAACTTCTTAGTGACGGAATTTTTCAACTGTTAGTGACCAAACGTGTTTTGTCTCTAAAAGCCTTTTTTCTTGTAGTGAATAGACCAATTTAAAAATGGATGTATACAATAGTTTTGGATGTAAAATTCGATGTATTCCCAAACAATTAGCCCTTCCTTCAAATAAGGATCATAAGTTTTATTTCAAGTACAAAATGTTCAAGAAAATAAAAATAAAATGTAACTATAATTGACCACTCCAAGACAACTTGCTCATTTGCTTATATAAATACTACGACTCCTACAAGTTTTGAAATCAGACACAAACACCCACCGCCTCCATAAACGACCACCGCTAAGACCACCGCCAGTTAGTAAACATGAAAACACCTAACAAACAACCACCATCACCACCACAAATCGAACTAACCATCGATTCAAACATAAGCAAAACGAACGAGCACGAAGGCCTTTTATTCGTTATCAAAGGCTTAATCCTTCCAATATTAGCACGTTGCCATGCAGGTTACTTCCGTATCACTCTTTCACTTTGTTGCCAAACCCTACTATGGAAAACCCTTAAAGACCCACCGGAAAACGCCCACGCTTATCGGAGAATGCTCGGTGTGTTTCCCACAACAGCCTTCCTTCTCCTCTGGTCACTCTCGTTACTCATTTTAGCATCACTTTCTATCTTATATATCTTAAGATGCGCATTATTTTCGGATATGGTTAAAAATGAATACTTAAACCATATTGGAGTAAATTACCTTTTTGCCCCTTTTATTTCATGGCTTCTCTTGCTTCAATCGGCACCCTTTTTTAAACCCAAAACGATTTATTTCGTTTATCTTTGGTGGGTTTTTGTTGTTCCGATATTCGTTCTTGATGTCAAGATATACGGCCAATGGTTTACTAAAGGTACTAGACAGTAGACACCTTTATTCGATTGTGGTTAAATTCGTTGTTATTGTTAGTTGCACATAAGTTATGTACGGTATAAACAACATAAAGCCCTAAATTAGTTAACATGTTTATTCTTCCAACTTTTCCCACATACACACACAATTGCCTTTCATTAAATAATTCATTATGTTACTATTTTGATTCATTGGTTTATGGTAACTTGGAACCCAAGTATTACACCAAACATGTAATATAACTATATAAGTATGTTGTAGTAACTTTTATCCTGTTATTCGATCAATATACAAAAATATTAACCGATTAATCTTATTCAAGGTAAGCGGATTTTGTCAACGGTGGCAAACCCGGCTAGCCAGCTTTCTGTGGTAGGAAACTTTGTGGGGGCTCGAGCTGCGGCTCAAATGGGATGGAAAGAGAGTGCGATGATGATGTTTGCGTTAGGGATGATACATTACTTGGTGGTGTTCGTGACCCTTTATCAACGATTATCGGGAAATAGTTGTCTTCCAACTATGCTTCGACCGATTATGTTTTTGTTCATTGCTGCTCCGAGCATGGCTAGCTTAGCTTGGGATTCGATTTCGGGGACTTTCGACTTTTCGTCAAAGATGCTTTTTTATCTCTCTCTCTTTCTTTTCTTGTCCCTGGTATGTTTTCTAATTCGTCACTTTTTTTTCCAAATAAATGAATTTCGTTTTCGTTTATAAATATCCCTTTTATTCTATAAAATCAATGGCCGGTCAGAGACCAAAATCAAATAGTATGCAAAATTATATTTTTTTTTATAAACTCTAATAAATAAATATAAAAAAATCTTCAAAACCTTTACGGCTAATAAACCCGGTATCGTGCAAGTACGTTGAGGGGTATCCGTATTTACCCCACGGTATATGTCCACTCCCACCCCTGTATAAAATTATGAAAAACTCTAAAGTAAATTAAGTAAATCATTTTAAGTCGTTAATATGTTGTAGGTTGTTGATCCATTAATAAATATCAATAAAATTTGATGTTATAAGAGGTCGGGTTTCAATTAAAATCCACCTATTATGAAAACCGAATCGAACCAAACGGAGTTCAATTTCATATCAAGATTAGTCCTAATCGTTTTTAACTACTGTTTATAGGTTTAAGTATTTAAGTGGATGAACACATTATAGTTTAAAGAAATTGAGATTCGTTTTGCCTCCTAGATTATAACATTTTAGTAAAATGTTATAACTTGTATCTATATACATATTTATTTGTGTGGGGTTGATGTATGAATGGAATGTCAAGTGTACTTTAATGCACTTGTGACTTTGTTTGGTTTGAAAAATCAAAATTCAAATAAAAACACGGATTGTAATTCTAAGCAAGTGGGCATTACAAGACAAATTATGCAAACAATAATAATATGACGTTGGGAAATAAAGTCATTTTCAAAAGTTGTAAAATAAAAAGGTTATAAGAAACCAATTTAGAATTGAAGTAGCTTTCATTCTCACTTTAACCTAACAACTTTGGATTTTGGAATTGGACTCTCTTTCAATTCAATTCATGTACCAACATATTCATGCTCCATTCTTAACTACGTCATTTTTCTTTTACATGTTTTTATATACTAATATTTTCAATATGAGAATTTTAATTTTATGGTTATTGATATTTTTTGTGTTTAGGTTAGGAATAATGTGGGCATCAATTTATTTAGTTATCAAATGATTTTATTAAATTATGTATACATAAAAGGATAAACGTACTTTTATATACTTAATTGATGTATATATAAGAAAATAAAATTAGTGGAAAGAAAGAAATATGTGGTGCTGATTTATTGATTAGTCAGAAGAAAAAACATATATATTCTTGACATTTTACTTAATAGTGTATCTAATGTGTTGATTTACATTTTGACCTTTTCGTCGTATTTTCTATCAAAAATGGATATTCGTTGGAATTTTGATACGATTACCATGATATGTTGAAGTCGACAAGTAGTCAATTATTGTCTCTTTCAACAGAAAATATAAAAAGAAAGGTTAAAATGTTTCCGAAACATGTTTGGTAAGTTGAGGTTGATTTGTAAAATTTACCTAGAGAATATGGGAAACTTTTAAGTTTAATTCGATCTTATTCTTCTTTAGTACCCCAAAAATAATGTGAGGCTTCAATTAAACAAAGCTTAAAACATTCCATTAGTTTTGTAGTTTTGTGTGGTTGTAATTTATACAATAGCGGATCATATGATTGTGTCTATAAATAATAAAAATATATGAAGTTAAAAATAAATATTATTAAGAAACTCCTCTTACCAACATCTACATTGTATATTTTCAAATGAAGAAACAAATAATGAGTATATATATATATATATATATATATATATATATATATATATATATATATATATATATATATATATATATATATATATATATATATATATATATATATATATGAGGAGGTTCATATAAACCAATATTTAAAGTAAATTAAGTAAAAAATATGAAAAAATAATTTATAATATGTGTAATTTTGTATTATGTTTATTTATTCAATTATAACAAACTTTAAAAAAGCAAGTTTTGATATGCATCAAAATATATGTCGTTTAGGGGTTGTGCATCAAATTCATTGTTTTTGTGTAGTAAATATTCAAATTTGATGCACAACGATAAAACTACCCATTTTTTGATGTACAACAAAACTTCGTTTTTTAAAGTTTGATATATGGTTAAAATGAACGATAATCCAAAATATCTAAAGTTATAAATTATTTTTTAATTTGTTTTTACTTATTTTACCTTAAAGTTTGTTTTACAAGAACCAACCTATATATATATATATATATATATATATATATATATATATATATATATATATATATATATATATATATAGGGAAGGGTTCATGTAAAAAGTGTTAAATTTGTAAAAAGTGTGAGAAGCATTGTGGGAGTGACATGTGGCAAGCTTGAATTTTATTTTTATTTTTTTTATTTTTTATTTAATAAAAAAATAATATTTTTAATAAAAAAATATTTAAAAAAAAAATCGAAATTTTTTTTTTTCGAGATTTTTTTTTTTTTTTTGCTCGAAAAAAGTTATGTACAAAAAAAAATATGATACACATTTATGATGCACATCTATGATGAACATTTTATGTGTGCATCATAGTTGAATATTATAGTTTTTTTATGTGCATCATTTATATGAATCATATTTTTTATGGATCATTAATTTGCATCATATTTTGTGTGTGCATCATATGACGTGGCAGATGACGTTATCAAAAAGAATTTCAATTTTTTTTTTTTTTTCCAAATTTCTTTTTTTTTACGATTTTTTTTTTTTCAAAAAATAAATATTATTTTTTTAAATATCTTTTTATTAAAATTTTTTTTTTTTTTTCCAAGCTTGCCACATGTCACTCCCACAATGCTTCTCACACTTTTTACAAATTTAACACTTTTTATTTGATCCTACTCCTATATATATATATATATATATATATATATATATATATATATATATATATATATATATATATATATATATATATATATATATATATATATATATATATATATCAAAGTACTACAATTCCTAGCCTATAGAGTTAATTAACTCAATATTATTAATATTTATTTTAAATGACTTTTAACTTTTGTTACTAAATGATGAGTAGAAACCAAACAAAAAAAAAGTGTAAACCCAATAAAAGTATGGTTTTTGTCCACGAAAAAGATTACTAATAACAAAAGGAATAGGTTAAAAATAGGCGTTGGTTATAACAACATTTTTTATAGAACATTTGAAACTAACAGTTCAATTGTGTTTTTAGATATAATGGTAACACTTAATAACAAATTCATTAATCATATGCTTACATTTTCGTCTATAACTAACATCATTTTCAACTATTTATCAAAATAAAATCATGAGAAATAAATTTAATTTAATTAATTTTAATATTACAAAAAGACAATTGTTTTGTGAATTATATTCATAACCACAGAAGATAGAGATCATATAATAGATACTTAAGATTTTGAGATCTCATTTCAATTTTTCAAAAGTGATATATCTAAGAAACACATGTATTCGATTGATAGATTTTCGGTGACTTTTTTAATTTTAAGATTAAACATAAGTAATGAAGCTTTACAAATTTGCCAATGAAAAGAAGTTGGGTTTGGCTCAAATAGTAATAAGGGTATTGTGTAAAGCTTGCTAATATACTACTAATATGAAGCTAACTAAACCTTTTTGTCTTGTGTGAAAAAGCAGGTAACTAGACCAAAATTGTTCAAGAAATCAATGAAGAAGTTTAATGTTGTATGGTGGGCATTTTCATACCCATTAACAGTTTTGGCATTGGCCTCAACAGAATATGCACAAGAGACCAAGAGTAGCATTGCTCATTTGCTTATGCTTCTTCTTTCCGCACTTTCAGTCATGGTTTCAGTTGTTTTAATGGTTTATACCGCCCTAAACACAAACACCCTCTTGCCTCTAGACGATGCTTGTGATCCCACTATTGTGACTCTCGGTCTCGTTATTGAAACTAGCGTAAGTCTAGATACGTGTTCAGAATCATCTACATAGTGATCCAAAAACCATGGGAGAAAAGAACATGTATCGTAGTTGATTAAGATTGAATACTGATAACCTCAAGTATTCATGAATCAATGATCATGATTCCTAGAATAACAACCTACATAAAACTTCAATAAGTTTTAGGATCAATTTTGCATGTGCTTAGCACTCCAAATATTGTGCTAAGAGTTTTTATATGTTGTTTTATACAAACATTTGATTATCAATATTAACATATGTTTGTATTACTTTTTTGGTTATGGGCCAGGCCAACGGTTTTGAGAACCCACAATAGTAAGGCCATTATATACTATCTCACCGAAATTGTATAAAAACACAAATATTTTGACAGGTGTCAACGTTGGAACGAAAAAGAAATGTCCCAGTCTTGTGGTTACCTTGGGTTAGTTAGTTAAATTAATAGTTGATAGGTTAATGATCTTGACAACTGAATTGTGTTCATGGTTTTGTAGCCCATTTTGGTTAGACCTTCTAGTTTGGTACAATATCCTTTTTATTTTGGTTTTAACCAATTTCATTTTGAAGCTTGAGACCTCAAGTAATAAATTTAGTTAAGTTACATATTACATATATATTTAGGTGTGTTTTGAAATGAGAAATAAATATGTTATATTTGTCGCATGTTGTTAACTCGGTTTGTCAAACCCTTTATAAATGACAACTATGAAAATAAAGATGATTTATGCTCCAATTACTCTATACTAAAAACATAATACAAAGAATTGCTATCGAACCCAAAGAACGCGTGTTAATTATTTTATCTTTTTGATATATCGAAATACAAGTATGATTTAATAACAAAAAGGGGTTTTGATTTGAGTTAATTAGACTAACGATTAGACACAAATTAGACAATTAAAATAAGAAATGTAAAACAATGAAGATTTAGTTTCGCTTTTCACTCTATTTAGCTATGTCAATCAAACATGAAATAATATAATTAAGATGCGAACAATTCCGTTCAAGTTTGTATTAAAAGACGCAAACAAGCTCTTACGACTTTTGTTTACCAAAATGTATAAATCAAAAAGCTATTTTAAATAAACTTAATCTTTCTAAATAATCTTCAAAATATTCATAATCTTCAAAAGAAATGACTTAATTTTAAAAAAAACTTTTTTTTTTTTACCCAAACAAGCTCTTAGATTAAACCGAAATATTGCATTAACGTGTTTTGTAAACTTTCCAAATGATGTTCAATACATCTCATAACTCGAAAGCGTTAGAATATGTAAATTATGGGTTTTTTTTTTTTTTTTTTTTTTTTTTTTTTTTTTTTTTGAAACGGCAACTCCTGCGGACAAGTAATGGAGTATCATCGTGCCACCATTACCAGCCACCCCAATGCCCACCAAAGAGGAAACCCTCTGGAGAGGCTCGAACTCGAGACCTCTCATTCACCAGGAAAACCCCTTACCAACCAGGCAAAACCTGATTGGCGTAAATTATGGGTTGACATTGATAACAATAGTGTAGTATTTAATTTATAAAACAATTATGTTGGGATTAGAACTTGGTTAAAATAGTTTTAGTTTCATTAATAATGCTCCTAACTACTTAAAGTAATGTATGTTCATTAATGCGGACTGAAGATCATTAATGATGAAGACATACAGTTACTACGGAAGACAAGTTAATATTGAAGTTGAAGATTAATACTGAAGACATTATTAATACTGTTTTAACATAGTTACTGCGGACTGTTACTACTGCAACACTTGCCATGCAAGTTTAGATAGAATAACAATTGTAGTTAGATTGTATTTCTATAATTGATAGAGATAGTTTCCTATTTCTTAGATAGGTTTAGCCTCAAGGTCTATATGTATAGATCCTTGTAATTGATAAAAACACGTTGTATTGATAATTATTATTAATCAATTGAGGCTTATAATTCGGCAAATTATTGTTCATCATTGTTCATACTTTAACAATATTATTTGTTTGAATAACTTGTTAATATCAAGGTGTTCATATCCGCTGCTGAACTTCTTTGATAGATCATGATCTAACAAACAAGGTTTAGGTTTATACAAACGAATTTGATCCTGACAAGTGGTATCAGAGCACAGGAGGTGCTTTAGATCCATTGATCAACAAGTTTTACAAAGTTTCATACAGAAGAATTCAAGTTACAACATGAGTGACGTTCTTGTCAATAAGGTTTCCGTTCTCAACAGTAATGATTTCGAGTTATGGAAGCTACACATCAAGCAGCATATTCTGCAATCAGATACACTTTGGGATGTGATCATCAATGACAACAAAACAGTTCAAAATCTTGCTGCTGATGGTCAACCTCGTCAAGTTATTCGTCCTCTAACTGATAATGAAAGAAGAGAAAAACAAACCGAGATCAAAGCATTTAGTTTACTTCTGATTGCAATTCCAAACGAGTACTAATCACAATTTGAAGGGTACACCGATGCTAAAGCCCTATGGGAAGCCTTGGAGAAAAGGTTTAGTGGAACAAAGAACACTAAGAATAATAAGAAAGCTCTACTCAAGCAAGAGTATGAAAACTTCAAGGCTCTAAAAGAAGAACGAATGACACAGACATTCGATAGGTACAAGAAGCTCACAGGAGAACTTGCAAGTGTTGGGGCAAGGATGGATAAAGATGATATTAATCATAAATTCATTAGATCTCTTGGTGAAGAATGGGTAATATTACAGTCTCCTACAGACAGGGAGATGTATTAGAGGAGATGGAGCTTGATGATCTTTACAACGATCTTCGAGTGTTTGAAGCAGAAGTGGAAGCAAATAAGCCTAGTAGCAGCAACAGCAGTACTAACAACTTTAATACTGCCTTGATCACTTCATCTGCTAGAACAACTCAACAGGAAGATGGAGAAGAGTTAACCTTTGAAGCTTTCATCTCACAAAGTTCCTCCCTTACTAATGAAGACTTAAAGCAGATCCATCAAGACGATTGGGAGGAGATTGATTTAAAGTGGCAGACAGCTATGCTATCTTTAAGAGCAAGAAGATTTGTCCAACACACACGTAGAAGTTTCAATCCCAGAACCAATGACATAATTACCTTTGACAAGAGCAAGGTAAAGTGTTATAATTGCGGAGAGCCAGGACACTTTGCGAGGGAGTGCAAGAACAAACCAAAGGGCAAAAATTCTAGGAACAATCAAGACAATACATCCACAACATTAGTTTCACATGATGTATTTGGATATGATTGGTCAGATCTGGCAGAAAAAACCAGTCAAAACAGGGCTCTAATGGCAGTGATTATTGAAAGACACACCTGTTTCTACTGAGACAGTTAATACTGTTCACCATGCATGCTTTACTACTGATGATGGTGTTTCTGCTGATAAAGTTCCTACTGATGCTGATGAAGATGTATTTGGCTACGATTGGGATGATGACACTCCAACAACAACTGAAGAATCAAACATCATGCAATCTCTCATGGCAATAGATTCCACCTCTAAGGAACCAGCTGAGGTAAATGCTAAACTTTGTTCTAATGAGTGTAAAGAAGTAGTGTCTAAATATAGAAGCCACAATCAATTATTGTGTTATTCTGTTAAAACTGTAGAATAACAAAGGAGGTAAGCTGCTAGGGGTATAGAAAATCTAGAAAACCAAATTAAATCTTACAAAATTAACAAGTCTAGTTATGATGAAAAGATTAAATTGGTAGAATGGCAAAGATATGACCTACTAGTTAAACTTACAAATGCTAGGGAGGAAATCAAACGTGTGACAATCCGTCTTTTTGAAGTATTTTTCATTACCGTTATTTATTCTTTTATTCGCAATTATTTGGACCCTTGTATTTCGCTTTATTTTTACTCACGTTTTATGCATTTGAGTCGGGTTTATGTGTTTTAATTACTTTGTCTCTCGATACGGAAGCTTTAGAATCGTCTAAGTGCCTAATAGTTAGTATTCTCGTGTTATTAAAGTAGAGTGTTTACGCCGTAGTCGTCGGTTAAGAAAATCATATTTCAAAAATTCATTTCAAAGTTAGTCCTCTAACTTAATCTATTACAAAGTTAGTCCTTTAACGAAAACTAACGGAATCTGTTACAAATCTGGTCCTTTAACGAAAAGTTAACGAATTTTGCCATAAAAGGGAGCCCGGTGCGCAGCACCACCTCTTGGTGCGCAACACCACCCTCAAAATCAGCTTAATGCCAAAAACGACTTTGTGAGTCAAATTTTTGAGATGCCAAACCTTTTAGCACGTGAATTCTGCTGTATATTGCCCCATTTGGGTATGATGGGTAAGTTTGTGAATCTAGAGATGGTTTACATTCTCTATGTTACCAAATATCAAATTTAAACATCAAACACTTTTGTTTACTTTTCCTTTCATTCCCACTTCACAAACCCCTCATTTTCTCTCAAATATTCCAGAGAAATATGAGCCTATTACACCTTTGTTGAAGTGAGAATCCAAGGGAACAAGTTGGAGAAATTACCTCCTACAATCATACTTTGATTCTACACAATTTCGGTAAGTTATCCTTGTTAAATTCCTTCACATTCCTTCTATTTTCTTCCATTTGGTTAAAGTTCTCTAACAACAAACCTATTTCTTTTGTCTTACAAGCTATATGTTACCATTTCCATCTTGAATCCAAAGAGTTTCGGTGATTTCTTTGGAGAAACGACATCTTAACTTTTGGTATGTAAAACTCTCCAAAATTTACTCTAACTATCTTTTCTATGAGAAAAGCTTCTAACACTCTTCTTAATTATGTGTTAAATGGAAGCCCTTGTTCCCATATTTCTTCCACTACTTTTGGAGTTGACTACCTTGTGGAGAAAACTCTAACTTAAGTTTTGGTAAGTAAATTCCACTGAAAAAGTCCCTTTATTTTACTCTTACTTTGAGAATCTTTACTAATGGTGGGTGTTTTCGTGTTTGGAGCCGATTACCTCCTCACCACCACCACCGAAGTCTTTTTCTCCGGTTTCTTACATTCTCAAAGTTGGTAGAATTCTTGCGGGTGAAATCGGTAAACTCATTATAACCTTTAATCTTTCCTTTTTCATTATTATCTTTATTTTCGGTTTAAGCCTTGAAAATGGTTAGGTTAATATATATTAGACCAACACTTACTATTCTTGAAGATTTGGACTTAATTGTGTTAAAATATGTTAAAATGTGAGATTAACCGAAAATAACTTATTTACTATATTAGTATGTAAAAACTACACACATACATATATATAACGCTTGGTAAATATTATTTGAACCTAACTTAACTTTCGGACAGTTTATATTTTAACCTTAAAACGTCAAACAACTCGATTTTCGACAAAACAACAAAATAACAATTCTGAAAAATGGCCAGTGCGCCGTACCCACACCTGGTGCGACGCACCGGGCCCTGATCTTCGGATTTCACTTTTTTTGCAAATAAACATCGAAGGCTTAGAATACATTTTATCAATTTTAACAACTCTAAACACTTATATGAGTAACCTATTATCTATAAATGTATCATATAACGTCAAAAATAACATCTTTTGTGACAACCGTCAAAACTCAGTTCGAGAACACTAACTTATAACCTCGATACGTATGTTTGATACTGGCTATAACTAACTTTATGTGTTACGTGGTTACGTAGACATAACTCTTTAAGCTAAGCTCGTTGTAACTCACACAAAACTTTTAACGTAGGTTTACGTTACTTAAACTTTTAATGCGTGTGTCTCGGAAACGGAATCGGAATCGGAATCAAACCAACAATTGAACTCTAAAATACTATGAATACATACAAAGAACTTTCCTAAGTTCACTTGAAATCAATCGGGAATCTCAACGAACAAAAAATACCTAACGAGAACGAAAAACGGGATTTCTGCCAAACCAGCCATTCAGCAAACGGCTGGATGGACTCAGCCAACGGCTGGGCTTCAGCCGGCGGCTGAGCTCCTCCAGCCGGCGGCTGGTTGCTGCTGGACAGGTGCTCGATGACTCATTTTGCATGAAAAACGATAGGGACACTTGTCTTAACACGATTTGACCAACCCTTCTGCCAGGAATTCAGTCCCCAATGAGATATACATCTCTTCTTTTCCTTCATTTTCATTTCTCATTACTAAAAACACAAACACACACTCCAAAACACACACACCCATTTTTCTCCCATATTTTCTTCATTTCTTCTCCAAGTCTTCACCAATTACAGCCACAAAAATCACCATAAACACAGGAAATCACCACAAAATCGTCCAAACCATCAAGGGTAGCAAAGGGGGTCACTTAGTTGGGATTTCATAAACGTTTCTACCACTCTTGGAGCTTATAACCATCAAAACATCATCAAAGCTTTCCATCCGGTAAAACTCTTCTAATAGTTACTACTACTTCCTAAACTCATGCATGTATGATCTAACACATAAAAAACAAGTTTTTTATAAAGTTTTATAACCATTTTATTACAAAAACGGGTTTAAACAAAA
>CAJVGC010000582.1:24064986-24105526 GCA_910822075.1 Senecio squalidus
CGTATTCCGTTACCGCATGGAGAGCCGATGTTAGTTCAAGGGAATAAGGCAGGGAAGCGCCTTAAGACCGTCTCATGTATGAAGGTCCGGGAGTACATTAAACGGGATTGTTCACTCTTTCTCGCACACCTTGTGAAGAAGGATAACACTGAGAAGCTGGAAGAGAAGCCAGTAGTGTGTGACTTCCCCGATGTGTTCCCAGAGGACTTACCTGGATTACCACCTAGACGTGAGGTAGAGTTTAGGATCGACTTAGTTCCCGGAGCAGCGCCAGTGGCAAAGGCTCCTTATCGGTTAGCACCTTCGGAGATGTTAGAACTTTCTAAGCAGATCCAGGAGTTAGTGGATAAAGGCTTCATTAGACCGAGTTTCTCTCCGTGGGGCGCGCCGGTACTTTTTGTAAAGAAGAAGGATGGTTCGATGAGATTGTGTATAGATTACCGAGAGCTGAATAAGCTGACAGTAAAGAACCGCTATCCTTTACCTCGTATAGATGACTTGTTTGATCAGCTGCAAGGCTCGTGTTTCTTTTCTAAGATTGATTTACGATCCGGTTATCATCAGTTGAGAGTGCAGGAGGAGGACGTTCCGAAAACTGCTTTTCGGACGCGATACGGTCATTATGAGTTTTTAGTTATGCCATTCGGCCTCACGAATGCGCCAGCAGCTTTTATGGAAATGATGAACCGTATCTGCCGCCCTTACCTCGATAAGTTTGTGATAGTGTTTATCGATGATATCCTGATTTATTCTCGTAGTCGTGATGAGCACGAGGACCACTTGAGAATAGTGTTGGAGTTGCTCAGGAAGGAGCAGCTTTACGCTAAGTTCTCGAAGTGCGAGTTTTGGTTATCCGAGGTCCAATTTCTTGGCCACGTGGTTAGCAAGGAAGGCATCCACGTTGATCCTGCCAAGATTAAGGCCGTCAGGGATTGGGTTGCTCCTAAGACACCCACCGAGATCCGTTCATTCTTGGGTCTGGCAGGTTACTACCGTCGTTTTATTGAGAATTTTTCAAAGATAGCCTCGCCTATGACGAAGTTGACCCAGAAGAACGAGGAGTTCATTTGGGGTGCCGAGCAGGAAGAAGCCTTTCAGTTATTAAAGAAGCGGTTGTGTGATGCTCCTATCTTGAGTCTTCCCGAGGGTACCGAAAATTTTGTTGTATATTGCGATGCTTCGCATAAGGGACTCGGGTGCGTACTGATGCAGAATGGAAAGGTCATTGCCTATGCCTCTCGTCAGTTAAAGATTCATGAGAAGAACTACACGACCCATGATTTGGAGTTAGGCGCGGTGGTTTTTGCTTTAAAGATTTGGCGCCATTACCTGTACGGTACTAAATGTACTATGTTCACTGATCATAAGTCGTTACAGCACATCTTTGACCAAAAGATGTTGAATATGAGGCAACGACGATGGGTGGAACTGCTTAACGACTATGATTGTGAAATTCGTTATCATCCGGGAAAGGCTAATGTTGTAGCCGATGCGTTAAGTCGCAAGGAATCGGTTAAGCCGGTGAGAGTTCGCGCTATGATGGTTTCCATTCAGTCGAGTTTGAAGACTCGTATTATTCAGGCTCAGCAGGAGGCTCTCACCGAGGATCGTATGAGGAATGAAGGATTATTTAGTTTGGCACGTCAGTTGGAGCCGAAAGACGACGGGGTATTGTATTTCTTGGACCGTATTTGGGTACCCGTCAGTCTTAGACAGTTAATTTTGGATGAGGGTCACAAGTCGAATTACTCCGTTCATCCCGGAGCGGATAAGATGTATCACGACTTAAAGGATTTTTATTGGTGGCCTGGAATGAAGAGGGCGATTGCCGAGTATGTAGGCAAGTGTTTGACCTGTTCTAAAGTTAAGGCTCAGAATCAGAAGCCTTCTGGCCTTCTTCAGCAGCCGGAAATTCCGCAGTGGAAGTGGGAAAATATTACTATGGATTTTGTTACGAAACTTCCTAGGTCTTCGGGAGGTTATGATACTATTTGGGTCATTGTTGATCGACTGACTAAGTCAGCGCATTTTCTGCCTATTCGAGAAGATTACCGAATAGAGAGGTTGTCTAGGTTATATATTGATGAGATCGTGGCCAGACATGGAATTCCTGTATCGGTTATTTCTGATCGCGACGCGCGTTTTACTTCGAGGTTCTGGCAGACGTTGCAGCGAGCTTTAGGCACGAGATTAGATATGAGTACGGCTTATCACCCTCAGACGGATGGACAGAGTGAGCGCACGATTCAGACGTTGGAGGATATGTTACGCGCGTGTGTTTTGGATTTTGGCGGGAGTTGGGATAGACATTTACCGTTGGTCGAGTTTTCGTACAACAATAGCTACCACTCCAGTATTAGTTGCGCGCCATTTGAAGCTCTTTACGGTCGTAAGTGTAGGTCTCCACTTTGTTGGGCTGAGATTGGTGATAGCCAGATTACGGGTCCCGAGTTGATCCAAGAGACGACTGATAAGATCTTTAGGATCAAGGATCGTCTAGTAGCCGCGAGAGATCGCCAGAAGAAGTACGCGGATTTACGTCGGAAGCCTTTGGAATTCAAGGTCGGCGATATGGTGTTATTGAAGGTTTCTCCTTGGAAGGGCGTGTTTCGTTTTGAGAAGCGCAGCAAATTAAGTCCACGTTTTACGGGTCCTTTTAAGATTTTGTCTCGTGTTGGACCGGTGGCTTACCGTATTGAGTTGCCACCTGAGTTGAGCGGTGTGCACAACGTATTTCATGTATCGCATCTCAAGAAGTGTCTTGCTGACGAGTCTTTAATGGTGCCCTTGGAGAAACTGAGTTTGGATGATTCGCTCCACGTGATAGAGAAGCCGGTAGAAATCGTTGACCGTGAGGTCAAGCGTCTGCGGCGGAGTCGGATTCCTATTGTAAAGGTCCGATGGAACTCTAAGTTTGGAGCTGAGTTTACGTGGGAGCGGGAAGATGAAATGCAGCGGAAATATCCCCATCTATTTTCTTCTAGCGATGCTCATTAAGTAATTTCGAAGACGAAATTCTTTTAACTGGGGGAGGCTGTGACGTCCCGTCAATTTGAGGTACTTGAGTTACCGTCATTATTTTAATATTATTCGCAATTGTTTTGACCCTTGTATTTCGCTTTGTTTTGCTCACAATTTACTGTTTTTGAGTATCGGGTTTTTATGTGATTATTTTGATTCGTCCCTTGAGACGTAAGATTATGTTTGTCTAAGTGCCATTTAGTTAGTATTCTCATAATTATAAGTTAGAAGGTTTATGCCAAATTTGTCGGTTAACGTATTCTTTATCTTTTACCGAAATCGTGCGTGTCTCGAATCCAAGACTTAAAAGTTATCGTTAAATGAATCAAAATACCAATAATACTTATATGAACTTTCCTAAGTTCATTTGTAAAACAATCGGGAATCCTAAACGTGTGCACTTACGTAACGACAACACGAACAAAACGAAGCAAATCCAGGAAACAGACTGGGCGGCCGCAGTGGGCTGGCCGCGCCGCAGTCATCCCCTGGACAGACTTGTTTTGTTGAGTTGTGAGTCACCAATTGCATGTAACATCCTTTTGACACTTGTCCCCAAACGTGTCAACACCTCATGTTGGGCAGATTTATGTCTCTTTTAGGGTCATTCAAGTCCCACTTTCATTTTACAAACACACATACACAAGACTTACACCTCTCTCTCACTCTTGAAGCATAACACACACACAAACACCCTCTATCAAATCTCTTTCTTGTGGCTGAAATTCCAGCAAGTAAACAACAATTAAACACCAAATTCCATCACAATAAATCGTTGTTATCATCAAGGGAAGGTAGGGTTAATCATCCATGGGTTGCATGTATTGATCTCCTTCATTTTTGGGTCAAAGATCACCACCAAAACATCAAGAAATTCCATCAAGTCTTTTTAGATCATCACATCTTCATTTTCTTTGAGGTATAATAACCTTTCACTACTGTTTTTCATTTGATTTACTTATTGCATGTATCATCTAAATACATAGAAATGAGTTTTTATAACATTTGATGGTTAAAAATCTTTGAAATCAAGTTTTACAAATATATACATGGATCTTGATTTAGATGATGGAAAAGCTTTACAAAATGGTTGTTTAAAAGTGTTTTGATGATTCCATAACTTGCATGTTTAAACTTATTGCATCAAAAGATGATTTTCCAACATAAAACGATTTTGTAAAATTTTGGTACGTCTGATGACGACCGCGGCGCAGTCACGCCACCGCGAGGCGGTCGTGGACCAGATTCTGGAAATTTTGTAAATCCGTTAAATTTGCACCTTAAACTTGAGGTCTTTGATTCCGGATTCTATTCTTGTGAAATCTTGCGGGTGTTAACGGTATAAATTGCTATCTTTGAGAAGCTTTCGTTTCATTATCCTTTCCTATTAATTACGGTTTTAGCCTTGAAAACGGTTAGGAGTAAATACTAGACCAACACTTGTTATATTATCGGATTTGGATTGAGAATGGACGAAATATATTAAAATGTAATCTAACCGAAAGTATCGTAATTAACTTATTATTGTATTAGGTATTATGAGAAAAGATGTAATGTGTAACTTGTTATCGAGCGGGAAAGTGTACGAATTTTGGACAAATAATTTTTGTCGCGGAAGCGCTGCCGGATTTTCCATTTACGACGTTTTACGACATTAAAACACTTAAATACTTAAAAGTAACATATTATACAATAACATCGTCTTTGGACTCAAGGACGCCAACGCAATCAAAGATGTCATAACACCACTTAAAACGGATATTTTAAATCTCTTTGCGATATATTAAATCTTCGCCTCAACTTGATCATCGTTTTAAGCCATCAAAATATGTTTTGCGGCAAACTTTATAAACGGTTTTGAAAAGGTATTTTACTCTAAACATTTTGGTATGAAAAACACTTCAAATTATCCAAGGTGTCAAATTGGACTTTTAAATTGATTTTGACTTTAATAAGTCAACATAAATGACATTTTGACTTTCATAAGTCAACATCTGTGACTTTGACTTTTATAAAGTCAACATTCTTTACGTTTGACTTTGACCAAGTCAACATTGTTTCCGTTGACCTTGGTCGATCAATTGAAACTTGATAACGATATTCTATTAACCGATACTCCTAGTAATCATTTTCGATTCGGATTATCATCCTTTTCCAGTTGACGATTATGACGTGGAATGCCGATATCTCTCCGGATGGTCCCGTTTGACGCGGAACATCGCCTCCTAAATACGTCACCTCATTTGAACTTATTAATATTTGGATTATCTTATTTAACTTAATCTTAACCGACAAGGCTAAACCGGACCTAGACTTATAGAGATACTGAGACTATATTGTTTATTGTTTTAAGGCACTTAGGCGGTGGAGTTGTAACTCTGTGTTGGTGTACCCGATATTTGTTTGCTGAAGCTTTATCTGTGAGTTATTCGTAGCCCTTGTCTTAAATATTTTGGGCTGTAAAGCGTATTTTAAAATGTCTGCTTGTATGCGGAATATTGTTGATTATCTTGTTTGCCTAGTGGATTACGTCTGCCTTAGATTAAGCCATTAGCCCTTGTTGGGGCCCCCTGATACACTTGTTAAGCTTTGAGCCCAACGGTTTTACATATATATAGATCTATATGGGTTATAGACCTAACCCTCACTGCTCGGTAGAATGTTTCTAGGAGCGGATGTTATGGCCGGTTAATTAATTTGTTACCTTTGGTTGGCGACCTCGGGATTTGGGGTTGTACGGTCAGGTTCAGTGTACGAATAGTCTAGGCAAAGTACCTCTCACTATTGGTTGTTGAAAGCAAGATATATCATTTGAAATTAACGTTGTTTTGATGAAAATTGTCGATGGGTCAACTTTTACTTTAAATTTGCGAATAATTCACCAACATGTTGTTGATGTCGTTTTAACGCTTTGCAGGAAATTGAGGATTTCTGTTGATCATGCCATTTGTGCTTTTGGGATATTTGTCTTGTGTATTTCGGAACTTGTGATACTTGTTGTAATGTCCTTAATGTTCCACTTTGTTATGTTTTGTAATACATTCGTACTCGGCGATTTATCGCTTTTGAATTTGTATTGTATTTTGTAAACACTTGGCATGATTAATGTTATTTTGATGTTGGTTTATTGGTTGTATTGTTGTAACATTTGACTCATGATATTATAACTGGAACATTCCGTGTTTCCGCTATAAGCGGTTCCGCTATAAGCGGGGTGTGACAGATGCAGCTTGTTAATTCTTTGAGGTATTTCATCCCTCAGCTCTATAATTACATCATAATCTGTTTTAGTTTTTGGACCACTTTCAAATACTAAACCTCCAAGTGTTTAAGAAGTTGGTAGCTCGTATTGACGAACTCCGACAACACTATATAATCTAATCTTAAATTCAGGTACATCTGTTTGACTACACTTATCACTTGCTGTTCTGAACAATTTAACTAATTCATTATGTCCATTCAGGAAATGGATCAGTCCTTCAACAATTTCAGAGTTTAGACAATTGGAATCTTCACCGCCAAAGTGACGCATTCTATTAGTTACCTCATTTTGTGTGTCATATATATATATTGTGTAAGAAGCGTGGTGGATCTCCTTCCGTTGGGCATAGCTTTCCGATCCAATGATATATCTGACCTGAAACCTTAAATACATAAGGACCTTTTCCATCATTTATTGATTCATCAACATGAGCACCAAAAGAAGTCATACTAAACATCTGGTTATACGCACGTATGTTGCCCAAGAAAAGCCTATTTTTGAACAAATTTTTTATGTACTCAGGAGGGTCTAGTTCTGTTGGTAACATAACTTTTCCTCCTTCGCAACAACGATGGTATCTCGCCTTTCGATCTTTAAAATATGTTTTCAACCGCTCCTCGTGCCAAAATGTTGCTTTACAGTGTTCACATACCTCATCACAATCACCAAGGTCGACATAAATAGGCGATTCAACTATATACAACAGTTGACAAACAACAAAGAATAAAAAAAGTTAGGCATAAGGAATAAAAGAAAGTGATATGTTGTCAGTAAGACATAAATATGAAGGAAAATTACCTATAAACTCTTGAATGTCTTCGTGTTCAAGGACATATGATTCTGATGGTTCAATACCGTCAACGGTTTCTATAGTTTCATCTATTATGCGACGTGTTCCGGTTGATTGTGTACGTTTGCAAGAAGGACCTACGTCACTTTCAATCACATCTATAAATAAAAAGAAGAATGAAATCGAGGTTAAAATAAACGTAAGACACCAATAACCTTAAGTAAAATCAAAATATTCAATACAATCGAAATGCACCTATAAGTGTTGTTTCTTTATCAGATGCAATTTGATTAGGCCCTGACTGAATTTGTTCTTTGAAACGACCAACAATGTCAGAATGAAACCCCCCTTCATTATGAAGTATGTTGGTACTTTGAGTCATGATCGACTGCTCGTTGCTTACGTGGCCAACTATTGATTGAGCCATCGTGGCATTAACATTAAATGGCTTAGGACGATTGATTAACGCTGCTCTTTTTGTATCTTGTCTTATAGTTTTGTTACATGAGCGAAATCCTTGATCATCAACACCTGATTGATCTCCGACCATTGGTGGTGTAATTGTATTAGACCTCCGTTTTCTCTTGCCCTGCATCCCTGGATAGAATTAAAAGATATATTATGCAGAACAAAGATCATGATAGATATGGGTCATCGTAGAACAATAAATGATGATACAAAAACCAAGAAAAAAAGAGAGTTAGTCCTCAATCATATGTGGAAATCGTATGTACCATATTAGGGATATTTCACAAACATGTGGCGGGCATAAGATAAAAACGTGAACCATCAACGTATGAAACGTTAGTTCTACAAATCATGTTCCGGTTAAAGGAATAGGAATGGCGTAATCATAAAAAAAGAAATAATATATTAGAGAAATAAATAAAATTTATGAAATTTTGACCGTAAACAAACCTTTTGTTGATAACAAAACCTGGAGATTAAGGTTACGATTATACTGATTTCAACTAAGAAATAAATGAAAAAAATCTGCAATTTGGTGTTGAGGTTAGAGAAATTTTGTTGAAGATGATATTGGAATTAGGCGGTGAGAAATTTTGTTGAAGATGATAGTGGAATTAGGCGGTGAGAAATTTTGTTGAAGATGATAGTGGAATTGGGCGGTGAGAAGGGAAGAAAGAAACCATGCTCTGTGTAGAGAGCGTGAAAATCAGACGCTATCAACAGTACTTCAGAAAAGACAAAATTTTCTGGATTTGTATATATGTAGAATAATTATACAATCAATTATACAGTCATTGTATGAAATACACATATTAAAAAGGAATAAGATGAAATGGTCAAAAAATTTGAACGTATAATTTCATCAAATTGATTAATTTAATTTGGTATTAAATATGAACGAACATATTTTAATAAATAAGTTAGCAAGTCACAATAATAAAATTATTTTAAGTAAGATGACTTTATTATTTGCTCTGTGAAATCATATAAAAGTATATTATTGTTTGCTTATTGAAATTGTTTGTTAACTTTTAATCTATTGTATATTTGTACTATCACCGATTTGACCCGTTTGATAAAATAGAACTGTTTGACCAAACCTACACGTTCGAACATGTTTTTATGTATGTAAGACTGGATGCATATGTGTTTGAGTATGCATGTATCGGGACGTTGATAGCTTTTAATTAAGTCAATATTTATTTGATTATATCGGTCATTTCTTTCCACATTTCAGAATAGGATTAACCACTTCCATCTTCAAGTTGGATTGGGTTCTCCTTGAAGCGCGTATGTTATTTGTAGAATAGGTATATATACCTAGTTACATGTATCTTACGAGTGAGATATATATTAGTGAGTTCTATTTTCTTTACTTTTTTTTTTAGTAAGACGAGTATTCCAAAAGAATATTATATCCAAACAATTGTTCTAAGTGGGATTCAAATCAAATCCATAACTTTCAAATCAACCGGTCTTTCACATATGTTGGGCTAGAAACCAGTTCGTATATGAGTGAGTGTTATATCATTGGTATATTGTTTGTTGTTATAGAACATATGTTTATAAAATGCTTCAAATTCAGTACTCATGTATGTCGGTACCATCTATGCACAAATAACAAACGATAAATAGTCAGCCCCGATCCCGGTCCCTGTGGGAAAAAAAAATGGGCCAGTAAATTTTAATATAAATATAACATTTAATTTAACACATGTTACGTTATTGGACTTGAAACTTAGTTTTATTTGATTTTTTTACATTAGTTTACTTATAGATATATATATGAAATGCCAAAAGAAAATGGCTCGTCCCTTTGTTTTTGGACTTTGTACGATCGCATACTTTCACATGCTTCAAATTGGTCATGAACAAAATAGTCGGTAAGCCGAATTCAGTCACTTAGGTCCCACATCCTAGTTATCTATGTATGTATTTGAATAGTGTCGAATAAATATGTGACTGTAAATGTGTGAGACCACGGGAGCGCACACATCGACATTTAGTCATGCCTACTAGTTTAATATATTTAGTAAATATTACTTAATGGGTTAAGTATAATGTTTATTAAATTGAGGGGTTTATTACGTAAATAAGAAGGTTAACTTATTGTAATATAACTTGAACTCTAAGAGTTACAAAACTATAAATAAAACGAAAACCCTAAACCCTAGATATCACAAATCGATTTTAGGTTTATGAAACCCTAAACCGATCGGCTTTAAGGAGTAAAAAGGGTGTTTCGTTTTTCGGTTTTGAGATCAAGGAGTTGCTGTTGGACAATCGTTGTATAAAGCATTAAACAAGTACTAGCATACTGGTCGGTTGATAAAGAGGGTGTCGCGTATGCAACCGTAGTAAAACCTTGCTTTAGGTTTTCATTATTCCGCTTGCTCAATAAGGTACACTATAACTATCCGATTTATTATTTACTATGTGATCCTATTTTCCGTTGCACGCAATTGTGTGACGGTTGTTTTATAAAAATTAGGGTTTGTGACAGCTACAGTTTGAGAATTAGGGTTTGTGGCGGCCAAGTTCGTTAACCAAAGTTCAAGTTCGTTGACCAAAAGTCAAGTTCGAGACAGATGAGATAGAAAAGGAGACTGCTGATACTAAAGATCCTCTAACACTGGAGAAAATCGTTGAGAAACTAAGAGGATATGAGAATCAAGAAAGTTTCAGTGCAAAGGCTATGCTTGTTCAAGAGGATGATCAAACTTATGAGTGGGCAACACGTTCTACAAGTTCAGAAACCTCCAATCATGCATTCAAGGCTTCAGTTACTGATCAAGATACTGAGAGTACATGTTCTGACAAAATATTTAATAAGGAGGAACAGTCTATTTCAGCTTTATCCAAGGAAAATAAACGTTTAAATGAATCCTTGGACACTCTGATGGCTCAACATAGAGATTTGAAATTTGAATTGGCTGGTCAAGTTAATATGAAGAATGATTTTTCCAACAAGCTTCATCAAGATTCCAAAGATAGAAGTGAATTTTTACGTACTATCAGTGAACAGTCATTAAAGATCGACATGTTTTATGAGTGTTTGGAAAAACAGAAGAAGTTGTACGTCGAAAAGGAAAAGGAACTACGAGACAGTGAGGTCAAAAGATTCGAGGTGGCAGAATGATTGAGCAATTTCGGAATTCATCTAACACCCTTACTTCCATTTTGAGTCGTCAAAGGCCAAGTTGAAATCACACTGGTTTTGGATATCATGAAACACCTCCATCTTTTAATAACAATTACAGTTTCATTAAAGCTGAATGTTAAGTGAAGGAAAACCGTGTTGACTCTGCCTGTGAATCTTCCTCCACAAGGGACGACCAGACCGAGTCATGTGCTTCAGATAAGTCAACTGTTTCGGAGACAAGAATGAGTACATTAACTGAAAACTCAAAACCCAAACAAGCTATGGATGATTTAGATTGTTTTAAATGCCGTGAACATGGTCACGTGGCCTTTGTATGTCCAAAGAAAAAGCAAGCTAGTAGATCGTCTTCTCCAAAGACTAAATCAATGGCTCGATCACATTCACCTGTTCGGAAACAAGTGAAACAAACCTTGATTAAAACACAGGAACGCCCAAGTGTTTCAAATAATCTTCCATTTCAACGGCGTCCATTTCGACCGTCATTTCGAACTTCATATCCATATTGCCCGAGTCAGAGAGTAAATTCTTTTTGTCGGCAATCAATATTTTTTCAAATCCACCGAGGAACCACCTGCATTCTAATGTTAACGCTACTGTTACTAAAGATGATGGTTTCTTCAAGGAGTTTGTCTACGTGAACGAGAAAGGACAATCGAGACGCGTTATGGCTTGGGTTCCCCATCATAACTGATCATTGCTCGTTTAGCTGAAATCTATGTAATATTGTATATTTTTATAGAATCGACATGAAAAGCTCAAAATTTCATGTCGATATCTTAAAAAAAAAACAAGATAAATAAATAAAAAAAACAAGATAAATAAATAAAAAAAAACAAACAAAATATTACTAACGTTTGTTTGCAGGTTTTGGAGCGTGTACGTGTGACAACCGTCTAAAATTCAGGTAATTCTCAGTTACTATATCGGTTCGAATCTCTAGCTGCTCTCGTTATTATGTTCATGTTGTTCTAGTTCGTACTTGTTGAGTCTTTATATTGTCGGAATCAACTTATAAACCCTAACACAAAATAAATTACACAAGAACTTGACTAAGTTCATAACGGAAACTAATAAGATTCTGGTCCTCAACTAACAAATAACGGAAAACTTAAAACGTCACCGTGCTGGAAAAACCTTCCAGCCGACGGCTGAAGGCTGTCAGCCAGCGGCTGAAGCCCAGCCGGCGGCTGGATATGGTCAGTCGGCGGCTGAAAGCCGCTGTCCAGTGATGGCGACTCATTTTTGCATGTACATTGATTGGACCAAAACATTAAAACGGGATTGGGCTGGCCATTACTGCCATTTGGCTTCCCAAGGCCAGTACCCTCCCCCTATTCCCACTTTCATTTTCATTTTCTTTTCATTTCAAATCAAAACACACAAACACCTACTCTCTCTCTCTCAAATCTCTCTACCATTCCTCTCCAGAAAACAAACAAATCCAGTGATTTCTTCCACTAAAACACCATTAAAACAGCAAATAAACACCATCAATCATACACAAAATCGTCCTAGAGTAAAGGGGTAACAAAGAGGAGGCTTTAAATCGGGTTTTTGAAGAAGTTGTTCATCCTTCTTGAAGCTAGAAACTCATACAACCGTCACTTTGCTTTTTCCTTCGGTAAAACCCTTTCATTTTACTCTTTTTACTTAAATATTTGGTTGCATGTAAGATCCATAAACTGAAAATGTGTTTTTACAAAGATCTAAAACGTTTTCTTGCTTAAAAACGAGTTTTTACAATAGATCTACATTTTTAACATATAAATCTAAAAGAAACAGTGACTTAACTCTAAAAACATATATATTTGATAAATAACAGTTTGCATGTTCGAATCTAACACTAAAACGACCTAAAAATCGAAAAATAACGAAATCTAGAAACTGGCCGGCGGCTGAAGGCACTCAGCCGACGGCTAAAGTCCAGCCGGCGGCTGAGTGTCTCCAGCCGCCGTCTGAATCCTGCTGTTCGTAAAATTTGTCGTTTTAAGGGCTTTAAACGTAAAAATAAGCTAAAATAAGTATCACAGATTATATATTTTGGAAAGCTCACTGTTTTTGATAAAGAAACTGTTTGGGAAAGCTTTTGGAATTGAAACCTTTGTATTATCGTTCTTATTGGTTATATTACATGTTTTAAATCGGGAAATTGTTTGAAATTGGACTTAATTTTTATAGCGCGGAAGCGCTGCCCAAATTTCACCGTAAAATATGCTTAACTTCAGTAACTTAAGGTTTCTATAACTTATACATATTAACTTCGAACTTTGACACTTTTTGGACTTAATTGGACTCATCGGACTCTAAAACGTACACGAACACACTTATTCATATAATTTTTCCGTAACACTCTTTTGGGACAGAATCTAAAGTATAAGAAATTGGGATTTAAAATGTTAAATTGAAACTTAACATAACTTCAATTATTCTAATAAAACTTATACAACATTCCGGTGTTTTAGGTTATCCTTGATTCCCTACGTGTTCCGCTCCGTCCGTGCTAGTTCGTAATTTTCTTCGCAAACCGTGAGTTACAACCCCACTTGTTTTACTTTATGCTTTTAAACATTATTTGGGGGAAACATAAGATTATATGCTTTGTAACTTTCGAAACTATTTGCGATTCGTTGAAACTTTTGAAAATATGAAACTTTGGAAACTTGTGTGAAACTTTGAAACATTCTTGAAACTCATAAAACTCGTAAACTTTAGAAACTTGTACGAAACTTGAAACTCTTTGGAAACTTTGGAAAAATGGAAACTTTGGAAACTTGGAGACTTGTGAAACTACTATGCGTATATGTGTTGATGCTCCTTAATTGGTTAACTAAATTTAGGATACTTGTTAAGAGAAACCAATCCTTGATGAAAATATAAACCCGTAAGTGCTTACTACGATTTTTAGAAACAGAACTCAGTTGCCCCGTTTTGACTCGGAAACTTTACACACTATTAGCAATAGCCGTTAGTACTATGAGTATCGATACTTAGGAGAGGTCATTCCTTACTCAGGGTTAGCGACCCAAGTACATATTACTAAGATTCAGTTGGAAACTCAATGAAATATTTTGGGGCTAAATCTTGACCAGACAATCGGTTTAGTGTAAACTTACTATTTATATTATGCCAAGTGATTGATACGAGTTACTAATTTAGTTAAGCACATATTACCTACGCATATACTTTTTAGCGATGGATTCCGCTTCAACTTTATTTATACGAGTTTTATTTGTTTTACTTGCGTGTGTACGAAACTTCTTACTATTTTTTTTATATGTTCTAGCGTCGATCCGTTCCTTTTTACTTATGACGTAATTACATATATTTCTATTTTTGGAAACCTTTATCGAAACTCTAAACTGTAACTCACTCACTACTCAATGTAGTTGACACTTTATCTTATGTTTCAGGAAATTAATGTAAGCGTCGGGGTGCATGGCAAGGAAGGGTCAATATGGTCACGTGAGGCGCACTATGGGAAAGACCTTATTATTTTGGGAAATTTATTTTGGAACTAGTATTTGTACTTGAACTTAACTTGTGAACTGCTTGGTTGTTTTAAATCTTGAACTGTTTTTATCTTAATGAAATGACTTGAACGGTTTACTTTTGTTATAACCGTGTAATGATATTCCAGCTCTCACATTCCGTGTTTCCGCTATAGCGGGGTGTGACAGTACGAGACTCTACTCTTAAAGATATTGTTTGAGACGTTGTTCGGCGTCAGACAGCTCAGGGGGAGTTTTGTT
This sequence comes from Senecio squalidus, assembly GCA_910822075.1. Classification (NCBI taxonomy): domain Eukaryota; kingdom Viridiplantae; phylum Streptophyta; class Magnoliopsida; order Asterales; family Asteraceae; genus Senecio; species Senecio squalidus. Next base: position 24,079,440 of record CAJVGC010000582.1, read on the forward strand.
AAAGTTTGATAGAAGCTCGGAGGATCCATGCAAAAGAGATGAACTTAGTTGAGTAGATTCGTGATGAAGACTCTGATAAACAAAGTTCACAACAAAAAAGGGAGCTGACTGACTCTTCACAAGCGTAAACGGAGAAGACTGAATTATTTCAACAGTTCAGGGGGAGTTATTCAAGACAATGATGAGTTAGAAGAACCTGCAAAGAGTTCAAAACTATAAAGAGTTTGAGCGTATTACAGAATCTAAAAGGAACAGTCAAGGGGGAGTTTGTTGGTGCAACTTATGTAACAGTTGTTATAGATTAATTAACTCTGTATTTATAGTTTATTTGAGTCTGTGAAGGCCCACAAACATTGTATTGTTAGTGGGCCATACAGTCTGTTATGGGTATTATTGTTATAAGTCCATTAGAGGCCCAAACCCAATAACATGTTTGTCTATATAAAGGACAATTTGTTTAGGTTTAGGGTTAATGCTTCGGAGAGTTTTAGAGAGAGAATTCTGAGAATACTATTATTCTAATTGAGTGATTCAATTAATAAAGAATTCAGAATTTGGTAATCGTTTGTTTATTCTGCTTAGTCGATTATTCTTGTTTGTATACAATTGATTACGAGTTTCCGCCTTGTAATCGATTGGATTAATCTTGTAGATCAGACCACTGGGACCTACACTTACAATTACCTTCGAGAATAATTATTGTGTTAGACAATTGTCATTGTGTTCCTTCAATAGTTAGGGGAATAGTTTCAGTTTCTGTATTACAAGATTGTGGTTATGATAATAAATTTACGAATTTTGGTATTTCAGTTTCCAAGAATAATATGCATTGTTTTAATTGTATTAAAATTAATGGTATATTTGAAATTGATATGCATGACCGTCTTTCTTATACAAATAATTTTGTTTTTAATGTAAGCACTAAACGAGCTAGGTCTCACTTAGACTCGTCATACCTATGGCATTGTGGTCTTGCACACATAGGCACACACCGAATCGAAAGACTTCAACGTGAAGGACTTTTGAAATCAAGTGATGATTCATTTGATAGGTGTGAGTCTAGTGTATCGGGCAAAATGGCAAGGAAACCCTTCTCGCATGAGAACCAAATGGCAACCGACCTACTAGGAATCGTACATAGTGATGTATGTGGTCCCTTTAGGCATATGTCTAGGAAAGGAGCTTACTACTTCGTAACATTTATGGATGATTTCATCCGTTATTGTTATGTTTACTTGCTTAAACATAAACATGAGGTGTTTGAAACATTTAAAGTGTTTTAAAAACAAAGTAGAAAACCAACTCGGTAACACCATCAAGATTCTCCGATCGTATCGTGGTGGTGAATAATTAAGCCTAGAGTTTAAGAATCATCCCAAAGCACGTGGAATTTTCCAACAGCTTACTCCTCCCTATACTCCACAACACAATGGTGTATCGGAGAGGAGAAATTGAACCTTGCTAGACATGGTACGATCTATGATGAACCTTACAACTTTACCATTATATTTTTGGGATTACGCCTTAGAGTCTGTTGTACGCATTCTCAACATGGTTCCAACCAAGAAGGTTGATAAGACACCATATAAAATATGGCATGGGCAAGCCCCTAATCTGTCTTACTTAAAGTTCTGGGGATGTGAGGCATTCGTTAAACGCGATTCGCCTGACAAACTCGAGCAAAGATCTGTTAAGTGTATCTTGGTAGGATACCCAAAGGAAACGATGGGTTACTACTTCTATAGTCCTTCCGAGAATACTGTGAGAATTGCTCGGTATACTGAGTTTTTTGAAACACGACTTATTGCTCAAGGAAACGGTGGGAGGGGTGTAGAACTTGACGAGGTTCAAGAGGAAGATACATCACCTTCTACTCACACTGGTGATCAACAATTTTTTTTGGGGTGGAGGGGGGGGGATAGAATTGAGCCTCATGATATGCCTCAATCTGATCTTCAAGTTGCGATTGAGCTCCATGACATAAGTTAGTCTCAAAATCAAATTGCTGATGCTCCAATTCGTAGGTCCACAAAGGAAAATACGCGTCCCTCAAAAACTAAACCTAAATGTAGCTTTAGATAATGAGGATCATGTATCAGGGGATCTTAATGAACCTCGAAACTTGAAAGGTGCATTATCAAGGCCTAACGCTGATAAATGGCTTCAAGCTGCGAATGTGGAGATGCAGTCCATGAAAGACAACGATGTTTGGGATTTGGTGGATCGTCCTCGAAATACCAAAAAGGTGGATTGTAAGTGGCTCTTTAACATAAAGACCGCATGGACGAAAATATACACATCTATAAAGCTCGTCTCGTGGCAAAAGGCTTTACTCAAGTCTATGGCATAGATTATGAGGAAACCTTTTCCCCAGTGGTAGACATTAGGGCTATTAGAATTCTCTTAGCCATAACAGCATTGTATGACTATGAGATATGGCAAATGGATGTCAAGACAACTTTTCTGAATGGTTATCTAGACGAAGACGTCTATATGAATCAACCAGTAGGTTTTATTGATCCATTACATTTCAACAAAGTGTGCAAGCTAAAAATATCCATTTATGGACTTAAGCAAGCATCACGAAGTTGGAATAAAAGATTTGATGAAGAAATCAAAAGGTTTGGTTTTATTCAGGATTTCGATGAGCCATGTGTGTATCAAAAATTCAGTGGGAGTAATGTTACTATTTTAGTCTTATATGTATATGACATATTGTTAATGGGAAACAGTATTCCAATGCTTGAAGATGTTAAAGCTCATCTTGGAAAATGTTTTGCCATGAAAGACTTAGGTGAGGCAGCATTTATATTGGGAATCAAGATCTCGAGAGATAGATCTAAGTGTCTAATTGAGTTAAGTCAAAAGGCTTACATTGATAAAATACAAAAGGCAATATCGTCTATTATGTATGCGGTATGATGCACTAGACCTGATGTGGCTTTTGCACAAAATATAGTAAGTAGGTTTCAGCAAAATCCAGGCGAAAGACATTGGATTGCTGTAAAGAACATACTAGAGTACCTTAGGGCTACTAAAGATATGGTTCTGGTGTATGGTGGAAATCCTAAGACTGAATTAAAAGTTAATGGTTATTGAGATGTCGGATTTCAGACTGACCATGATGACACCAAATCTCAAACTGGATATGTGTTCACCATCAATGGGGGAGCAGTAGTATGGAAGAGCAAGAAACAATCCACTACAGCCATGTCTGCAAAAGAATCCGAGTACATAACAGCTGCAGAAACTGCAATGGAAGCTGTTTGGATCCGGAAATTTATTCATGGACTTGGTGTTGTTCCCACACCCAAGTCTCATTTGGATATGTATTGTGAAAACACTGGTGAAATAATCATAGACAATGAACTCGGGGTTCAGAAGGGAGATAGACACTTTCAGAGGAAATTTCACTATATTCGTGAACAAGTCGAACAAGGTGAAATTCGAGTGCTGGAAGTTCACACGGATGATAACTAAGCAGATCCTTTTACAAAGGCACTGGGAAAAAGCGAAGTTAACTTTCTTAACTGAGGGGATAGGACTTCGTTTATCTAGTAATCACATGTAAATCTGTGGATTTAGTATTTGGATATATGGATGTAAGAAACAAATTTATTTCTGAATGAAATAATATTGGTGATATTTTGGTTTCATTTATTATAATATCTGTATCCTATTTTTCATGTTTTATCCTTGAATAATATTGTGTAATATCATTCTAAATATCCGTTGTGAATTGATCATATGGGAATATGTTTGAATTAAGACAATATCTGAGTGTTTAGTCAGTTTGGATCACTAACTCACATGATATCCATTATGATGCATATTGGATTATACCACATGAATTATTACTTATGGATCCTTGTCACTAAGTATAATTCATAAGGTTTAAATTATCCTTAGACTTGAGATACAAGTTGCTACTCATGTACGTAGTGTTTTATTTGATCATAGTCAATACTATTCCTGGATAAGGGTAGCAAAAAGGCTATTTTTTGTAATATTGCGAAATACGATGACTACCAGTTGTATTCAAGATAGCATTGGTTCCTTCAGAGAAAACTGAAGTTAGATACTTACTGGGCCACTCATGGATACTTAAGATGTTTGTCTAGCCAGACCCAAATAAATCTAGATGTGTGTCGATAGTATTTGGTAATCTTTAAGTGATTCGCGAAATGAGAAATAGCAGTTAAAATGAATGATTTTGATTCATCTATATATTTTAACTAGAGTATCTGTAACAAAGGGATATAAACCGACTATAGGCTCACAATGAATTTGGAGAAACTTCACTCGTGCATTTATGGGAGCATTGATATGTTGCTAGACATTAATCAATGTTATCATGTTTATTTAAACTTATTCAAAAGTGGGAGTTATAGGTATTTGAATAGTATTGAATAAATATGTGACTATAAATGTGTGAGACTACGGGAGCGCACACATCGACATTTAGACACGACTACTAGTTTAATATATTTAGTAAATATTACTTTATGGGTTAAGTATAATGTTTATTAAATTGAGGGGTTTATTACGTAAATAAGAGGTTTCCTTGTTGTAATATAACTTGAACTCTAAGATTTACAAAACGTAAAAATATATATGTTATTATACGTATAACATTGTATTTTTATAATAACTTAAAATCTACATAAACATAAAATTAAATTTACAATTCAATTTTTATTTTTGTCTGCGCTATCGCGAGACAATAATCTAGTCTATAAATAAAACACAAACCCTAAACCCTAGATATCACAAATCGATTTTAGGTTTATGAAACCCTAAACCGATCGGGTTTAAGGAGTAAAAAGGGTGTTTCGTTTTTCGGTTTTGAGATCAAGGAGTTGCTGCTGGACAATATTTGTATAAAGCATTAAACAAGTACTAGCATACTGGTCGGTTGATAAAGAAGGTGTCGCATACGCAACCGTTATAAAACCTTGTTTTAGGTTTTCATTATTCCGCTTGCTCAATAAGGTACACTATAACTATCCGATTTATTATTTACTATGTGATCCTATTTTCCGCTGCATGTAATCGTGTGACAATTTGACTCGAGTTGTATATTTATAGTTGTAAATGAAGGGCTGAAAAGAGACAGTCAGTTGAATTTAAAAAGGTTAGCCGAACTAATGACTCATGCTTCTGTATTTCATGACAAACAAAACATTTTTATTTGAAACATATTGTTTCTTACTTTGGAATTACTTATGAAGTTAGGAAGAGTTTGGTCTGAACGGATTTGTAAAATGGACACCAATAATATTTTAAAATAGAAGTTACAAAAAAAGATAGAATAGATAATAGAGAATAAAACCTTGTTAACTAAATTCGTCAATATTAACCGGTCTAATGGCCAACCAACCAGACTATGGTAAAATTATCAAAAATTGGGTTTAGGAGTCTGAACAACATCCTAAGTAACAATGGTAATTCTTGGTTTGTTCGTCTGATATGAGGTGTAAAGTTCGGGTTAAACAAGTTTAAAAAAAATAAAAAATATAACTAGCTATCGTGATTCTTTATTGTACATTTCCCTTCAAAGTTCATAACATTATTCATGAATAAATATAAAAAAATGTAATTAATTAACCGATTTTCCGTAATGTTATTGAAAAAAACATATTGTTACTATTCGTACAAGGGCATATAGTCGTCAGGGTTGACTACCCAACTCTAACAGGGGTCAGGTGCTCCTTGTGATGTTTTTCAATAAAGTAAGGAGTTATCACCTCCAACATGTAAAATAAATAGTGTTCGTCTTTGCTATTAAGTGGCTACATTAATTGATTTTAAGGATGAGCAAAAAAAGTGGTTAGTAACGAAATCGAGATGGTACAAACCAAAATAAAATTTGTATTGGTTATTAGGGTACTAGTATCGTTGGTTATAAGCATGGTAAAATACCAAACGTAGATTTTTGCTTCAACACATTGTATCATCACTATGTAGGGGTGGAGACATAATGAGATAGACTGTGCTAGGGGCGAGCATGGGTCGGTTTGGGTCGGTTCCGACCTCAACCCGAACCTAAATCGAAATTTCGGTTCCTGAAAGTTCCAAACCGTTTGGTTCGGTTTCTACATTGGTTCGGTTCCTCTCGGTTTCGGTTTTTTTCGGTTCGGTTTGGTTTTTTATTTCGGTTTTTCGACATGGGCAAATTCATAGATCTGTCAAGAAAAACTTGTGAAATAAATCTCAAATGGAAGCCTATGTTACGCAATAATTGGCGGAGCAGTTCACAACTTATAACATGAAGTTGTGCATATTACTAGATCATAATGATATGAGTCGGAAAACTTTAAACCCAAAATTAAGAAGAAAAAAAAAAATACTATATGTGGCTTAGTAAACTATAGCCTACATAGCAACAAAAAAATAATCAAAATTGAAGAAATAAACCTATATGTTGCTGAATAATGTGACCTATATGACACCAAAAGATTACATATTGATAAGTATGAGATTGACAATTTAGAAAAGAAAACTTTGAGTCTTCACTATTAGCATCGAGGGTTTGTGTGTTTAGGGAGTAATTAATTAGGATGGTTTAGAATTTTAGACAAAGGAAAAAAATAAAAAGAATAAAACTTAAAATATCTACTAAAAGTGAACATATTAAAATTTACATACATATAATGGTTCGGTTCGGTTTTTTTCGGTTTGGTTTTACCATCCGACCCAAACCGTACCGTCTTTTTCGGTTTCTCAAAAATCGAAACCCAAACCATCGGTTTTTGTATTCGGACCGGTTTTACGGTTCGGTTTTTATCGGTTTTTCCGAGCTTTGGGTTTTCGGTTCGGTTTTTGCTCACCCCTAGACTGTGCGGTTGCCATCACTTCAAATTTATTATTATATAAAAAAATAATTATAATAACTTTATTGTAAAAATTTTGCCATTTTGAAAATTTATATGAAAAAATTTGACTCATTAAATAAATTCGTTAACATGTGAAAATTTTTAAATCTACTTGATAAATACCTTTTATTTATCGATCAAAATAATAATATTATATGACATTATTATTAGCTATTTTTATTTTGGTCTTTCTTTTTAAAATACAATTTTAACCTTTTACTTTTAATATTTATTTTGAAAAATATTAGTGAGACAATTACTTTATATCTTAAATTATTTATATATTAAATTTTTTTTAATAAAAAAAGATTATTTCTTTTTTTAATTTTCTTTTTGACTTTACCTTTTCTAAGAAAAAATAAAAATCTATAACCGAGAAAAAAAAAAAGTTAATGTTAACTTACAAAAAGAGACATATTCTATAATTTTGTTTAACAATAAACGAATTTTATTTATTATACCAGTGTGGACTAACTATAACAAATAAACAAGAAAATGCTGACATAAAAAAAAGAGATATTATGTGTATTGATACATACAACCATACCATATTAATAACATGAAATAACCCAAAATATAATTTAAAATTTGAAATTTGATAGAGTAGAATAATAAAAAATACTTAAATGACCCACATATAAAACTAAGTAGAATGCAACTCTCTCATTGACTTTATAAACACCATCACTCAATCTTTTAATAAGTTATAATTGTATTATTTTCGATAGAGTTTTCTACGTATACGAATTTAGAAATGAAGCTGAAAACACGTACATATAAACGAAACAACAAATATTTGTTATCAAAACTCATATTGTTATTCATTGTTAATGACACACGATGTTTACCCAATTTCTATGTATTATATCTGTGTTTTTTTCGATAAAATTATCCGTTTATACGTGAGAAATAAACTAGATATATCCTATTTGACTAAAATTAACCCTTTATTTTAATCTAATGAAGAATTTATTTATTTTTATATTTTTTTATTTAGAAATTTCTATATTATTATTTTCCACTTTAAAAGTTATAAAAATAGAATATAAATAACTTAACTTAATCATAAATTAAACTCATTTTCACCTTATTGACGCGAAACCAACTTGTTTGGCCTGAAACCAACTCGTTAACCTACTAACATGTATAATAAACGAGTTATGTTCGGGTTGAGCACGACACTCTGATAACCCGATATCCTGATTATGTTAATAGTTTAGGTTCAAACTGAATAATTTCAACCCACTAACTCGAACCTGACCTGAATTACTACCGTAGGTAGAAAATATGTTTTGCCTCGTAAAGTTAAAAGAAAATTATCAGCCATATATATTTAATAAGAAAAGATGTGTTAAATTCTTAAATCATACATTATTTTAGTACAAGCCAAAAACTCAAGAAGAATGAAACAAAATTTTGATATATTTAGATCACCACATACACATTGCTTATTGGCTTTTATATATATCACCACTCCTTACAAGTTTTGAAATCACACACAAAACTCCACAGCAACGCTTGAAAAAAATCGAAACCAAAAAAAAATCAAAACTGAAACCGGTTTTGACCGGAACCGGTTAGGGTTGTGCCCAACCCGCCAGTTTGGAATCGGTTTGTAAGTTACCGTTGGCAACCGGGTAAGAACCGGGTCCAAAAACCGGTTTAAAAACACGGTTTTGGAGCTAGCCATTTTTTTGTCATTTTTTATTTTTAACTAGCCGTTTGTGACTGTTTGGGAGCGGTTTTTTGTGTTTTTTTTTTTACCATTTTACCATTCCAAAATTACTTTAAGTATGTCAGTTGAGTTTGGGGTGAATAGCACAATTCTAACTCTCTCAAAAGACTCTCAAAACTCTAAAAACGCAAAAAAATACGTTCAAAAAATGTTAGAAAAATTCTCGAAAAATCATCAACAATCAAGTGGAAACTCAAAGCTCTACCGCTTCCACTGGTTTCGGTTCCTCAAGCGAAAGAACAATTGTAGAGGTTCTCGAAACAACCCGAAACCGAAACGTTTGGTGTCATTTCCGTTTGGTGAAATTGTCAGATGGCGATAAGATGGCACATTGTAATCATTGCGTCAAATATTTGAAAAGTGATTCCAACTCGAAGTTGAAGAATCACATCGAGAAGGATTGCAAAGTACTCAATAAAGCTCCAGAAGCAGGTCAATCATCAATGGGTCAAGACAGAAGTATTTTCGTATATTCGGTCTTTGTTATTTGTGATGGCAAGGGTTACATAAGTTGGTTATTTGATAGGTTAATAATAAAGATAAAAAGGTTTTGAATAAAGAAAGATAATATTTAACTATTTTAATTATAATAGGTTAAAGTATAAGATATCAAATATTGAAAGTATTAAAATAAAATATGAGAGAAAATTTTGCTTCGTATAGGTTAATAATAAAGATAAAAAGGTTTTGAATAAAGAAAGATAATATTTAACTATTTTAATTATAATAGGTTAAAGTATAAGATATCAAATATTGAAAGTATTAAAATAAAATATGAGAGAAAATTTTGCTTCGTATAATAGTAAAATAAATATTAATATTGGTACAATTAGCTATACACGAGTTATGTACAAAACTTTGATTTATTGATTATATTAGTACATTAGTTTAATTAATATAACCGATTAACTCATTTATGTTGGTATCATATGTTATACTATGATTTATTGGGTTATGGTAACTTGAAACTCAAGTACTATAACAAATCTGAAATGTATATTGGTGTAACTTTTATCAGTTATTCTTTTAACCTATCTGGTTTTGTAAAAGGAAAGCTGATTTTGTCAATGGTTGCAAACCCGGCTAGCCAACTTTCGGTAGTGGGAAACTTTGTGAGAGCAAGAGTTGCTGCTCAGATGGGATGGAAGGAGAGTGCTATGATTATGTTTGCGTTAGGGATGATACACTATTTGATGGTGTTTGTGACTCTTTATTCACTACTAGAGAATAGATTTTTTGGAACGCAGTTTTTGGAACGGTTCCTTAAAAACCGTTCCAAAAAAGATTTGTCAAAAAGTTTCAATATCAAATTTATTTGAACCGTTCCAAAAAATCATCTTTTGGAGCGGTTTATAAGGAACCGTTCCAAATAATCATTTTTTGGAACGTATTATTACAACCGCTCCAAAAGAACCGTTCCAAATAATCAATTTTTGGAACGTATTACTATAACCACTCCAAAAGAAACGATTTTTTGGAACACCTTTCTCTAAACCGCTCCAAAAAACAAAATTTAAATTTTAAAAACACAGCAAAATCCTTAATCAACGGAAAGTGAGTATATTTATTATCATGATTAAACATTTTTTTTCAATTTTTAAATTAGATACAAAAAAAATTATCCCAAACCTCCATTAATGCATTTAAGCTTCAAAGAAAATATTAATCCTATCAAAGGATCAAAGGTATGTATTTAAATTATTGTTTATTTACTACTTTTAAATGTTATCTTTTTTATATTTATAATATGTTTTTATAGGTTTAAGCTTCAAAATAACATCTGCAATTAATATGTCAATATATTTAAAGGTATGTATATAGTTTACATATACTTGGTTATTTGTATCATATATTTTTCTTGTATGCATATTCATTTAGGAAACCTTTTAGAATATACGCGTCCAAAATTAATCTATTAGAGATTAACTTTGGATTGTCCCATTCGGGACTGCTTTTTGAATATTCTATCTCATTTAGGATGTGTATATGCTTTAACAAGTTAACCATTTAAGAAAAAGTCGTTAGACATGTCTCTATACTCCTACAAGTTCGCATTTTATATGCATTCTTGGGGGGTTAAGGGGAAATGCCGTCGATTTTTTCTTAAATGGTTAACATGTTTAAACGTATACATATGAGATAGAATATTCAAAAAGTGGGTTAGGATTCACTACCTTAGAACACCTTTCTTTCATTCATACCTATTATATATATACATGTATAACAATTTATATTTAAATTTAAATTTACAGATGGATCGTAATCATTAGATGTATGATATTGGTCGGGGTAACCAAACATATGTGATGGGTGTGCAAAGTTTTCTTAGAGCTGCTGAAGCTAATCGAGTGAAAATAGAAGATGAATCTATTTGGTGTCTTTGTAGGAAATGTAAAAATTTCAAGAAATTTGAGGATATCAATGAAATCGAGTTTCATTTATTGAAGATTGGGTTTGTGTATAAATATACTTGTTGGTCAAAACATGGTGAATTACTTGTTGATGATGGCACCTCGAATAATATAGTTATTGACAATTTTGAAAACGATGATTCATACATTAATGATGAAAATAACAATTTAAATGATGAAAATGATAATTTGAATGGAATGGTAAATGATTTGGAGACTAATATTGGTGATAATGATCAAGAAAAATTACAACAACTATTTGAGGATTCGGAAAATCCATTATATACGGGTTGTGAGAATTTTACCAAACTCGGAGCGGTATTAAAGTTGTTTAACTTAAAAACAAACAATAGTTGGAGTGATAAAAGTTTCACAAGTCTACTAGTCATATTGCATGACATGCTACCCGAGGGTAACGAGTTACCCATTTCGTTATACCAAGCAAAAAAACTCATGTGTCCAATGGGATTAAAAGTAAAAAGAATACATGTTGTCCAAATGATTGTATATTATACAGAAAGGAGTACAAATATGATCATAAATGTGTCACTTGTGGTTCCTCGAGGTATATACGTAAAAATAAAAATGATGAAATCGACGATGATGTGACTAAAAATGGACCCCCAGCTAAATTATTGTGGTATTTGCCCATTATACCAAGACTGAAACGATTATTTGCTAATGAGAAAGAAGCAAAATTGTTGTGTTGGCATTCCGATGAGCGTAAAAAGGATGAAAAATTGAGACATGTGGCAGATTCACCTCAGTGGAGAAATATTAATAATAATTTTCCAGAATTTGGTGACGAGATTAGAAATATACGTTTTGGACTTAGTTCGGATGGAATCAATCCTTTTGGAAACATGAGTAGTCGTCATAATACATGGCCGGTTCTTTTGTGTATCTACAACCTTCCACCATGGTTATGCATGAAACGTAAATACATAATGATGTCATTGTTAATTCAGGGTCCGAAACAACCAGGTAATGATATAAATGTTTATTTGTCTCCTTTGATTGATGACATGAAAACTCTTTGGAGTTCAGGCATACAAGTATACGATTCTTATAAGAATGAGAATTTTCAATTGCGAGCCATGATTTTTTGCACCATAAGTGACTTTTCGGCATACGGAAGTCTCTTAGGATACGTTACAAAAGGTAAACATGCATGTCCTGCTTGTGAAGATGATACAAGTTCAATGTGGTTAAATAATTGCAGCAAAACTGTGTACATGGGACATCGAAGATTCCTTCCGAAATCTCACGCATTTCGTAGAAAAATCGAGGAGTTTAACGGAAAAATTGAGCTTCAAATGGAAAGAAAACGATTTGATGCCTATTCACGAGTTAAAAATTTAGAAACTGTTCTTGGAAAAAGAAATCGAATCGAGAAAGGAGTCATTTGGAAAAAAAAGTCAATTTTTTGGGAGTTACCTTATTGGAAGCATCTAATAGTTCGACATTGCCTAGATGTTATGCATATCGAAAAAAATGTATGTGATAGCTTGATAGGCTTATTGTTAAACATTCCTGGAAAAACTAAAGATGGGATTAAGGTTCGCAATGATATGTTTGATATGGGAATCCGTAAAGAGCTTGCCCCTGTTGAGAGAAACGGTCGTATGTATCTTCCACCAGCGCGTTATACAATGTTGAAACTAGAAAAAACACAATTTTGTAAATGCTTACATGGTATTAAGGTTCCATCTAGTTATTCTTCGAATATTAAGAGGTTAGTGTCAATAAAAGACTCTAAGTTGCTTGGTATGAAGTCTCACGATTGTCATGTTCTAATGACACATACGATTCCTATCGCAATTCGTGGATTGTTACCAACAAATATCCGTCATACAATCACCAAAATTTGTTTGTTTTTTAACACGATTCACTCGAAAGTGATTGATTCGGAAATGTTGGATACATGGCAAAAAGAAATTATCATCACGCTTTGTGAACTAGAGATGTACTTTCCGCCATCCTTTTTTGATGTCATGGTTCATTTGGTATCTCATATTGTTGGAGAAATTAAAGCTTGTGGTCCTGTATTTCTGCGTTACATGTACCCTTTTGAGAGGTATATTCTTAAAAGGGTATGTAAGGAACCGCAATCGACCCGAGGGTAGCATTATCGAAGGATATACTTCCGAGGAGGTGGCTGAATTTTGTACAGGTTATTTGGAAGGTGTCAAAAGTATTGGTGTTCCTCAGTCTCGTCACTCCGGTAGACTGCAAGGGGTCGGGGGAGTTGGTAAGAAAATGACCGTCCCAAGTAGTGATAATTTACAACTTGCACATTTTGTTGTCCTACAACACATGACATGTCTTGCTCCATACATTGAACAACACATGAGCATATTACGATCAACATACCGATATAAGACTGAAATATGGTATAAGAAGAAGCATAATGAGGAGTTTTCTTCTTGGATGAAAGACATGGTTGCAAGAAGTTATGGTCAACCAAGTTTTGATAAAACTGTGAAAAGGTTGGGCAATGGGCCGAATTTTCGAGTAAATTCTTATCAAGGCTACGACATTAACGGTTATACGTTTTACACCAAAAATCAAGATGAAAAAAGTACAGTGCAAAATAGTGGAGTTACAGTAATAGCCTCAACGACTGAATCCGACAGGATGAACCATGATACAAGAGTAAGGATCGCCACAGACTCATATTATGGTGTCATACAAGAAATTTGGGAGCTCGATTATTATGACTTCACAATACCTTCGTTCAAATGTAAGTTGGTGAATAACCGTACAAGTGTTAATATTGACGAACATAGTTTTACACTTGTTGACCTTGCAACAAATGGTTATACATCTGAACCATTCATTCTAGCAAAACAAGCCACACAAGTTTTCTTTGTGAATGACCCGAGCAAACTAAGATACCATATTGTATTGCAAGGTAAACGACGTATACTTGGTGTTGATAATGTCGTCGACGAGGAAGAATACGACCAATTTGACGAGCTACCACCATTTTCCGTCGGTATTCTACCAACAAATGGTGAAATTATCGGTGCAACATACTTACGATCCGACCACAACGAAGGAATATATGCTACGTGATCAAGGTTTGATATAATATACATATTTTCAATTATTTATTTTTATATTAATCTATAAATCATGATAAATTTATTAATCGGTTTTATATATTATATGTAGGAATAAACAAACAAGAAAAATAAGTGATTTACAAAGACACATGCTTTGAAATTTATTAGTTTAAATTGTTTTAAATTTATTTGCTATCATATATTGATTTCTTTTTCTTTTTTACTATTTTGGTTTAGATACAATTATATTATATGATATATTAAAGTAGAATTCTAACTATATTATATAAAAAAATTTAATTATATCAAAAAAATTAATAACTTATAATTAATAGCCCTAACAAAAATCAAACTAATAATTCATCTCTTCCACTCCCTCCACATTCAGTAACCTCCCAAATTGAAAACCTCAAAAATCGACAATCACGATTTACACACAAAAACACCTAAAATTTCATCACTATTTTGATTTCTAAACTTTCAAAAACACATTCAACACGAAATCATCAACAAAAAACCCTAATTAGACATTTGGGGGAAAAAGTTTGGAGACGACATAAGCTTATTTGGTTGAATTTTTTCCTCAAAACAACCAAAATTGTTGTTTAAAAGGTTTTGCTCTTGTTCCCTATATCACAAAGTTTTATACTCTAATTTTTAAATTAATGAAACCTTGTTAATCGGTGAAAAGAAAAACTAAATACTAATATATAAGATAATTAATTACTTTTTCTATTGCTAATTGGTTATAGAATGAAATCTTATATGTCTTATAATGTTGAACATTTGTTGGAATAAATGGTAATTATATTAGTTAGTAGATATGAACATGAATGATGTATTATTCTTAAATAGTACTATGATATTTTTAATTTTTATAACCGTATGATTTTCAAAGAGAACAGGTATATAGGGTATATTATTTGATGGCTTCCTTTGTTGACCAAACTCACGTTATCATTATTATTATTATTATTAGTATATATATTATTCTAACTTTTATTTCATTTTCCTTTAGATGTGGAACTATACAAGGTTATTCAAGCAAAAGGATATAGACGAGTTTTTACTTAATTTAGTTCCACAATTTGTTAATACAATCGTTAAGGGATAGAACTTATCCGGATACTAGTAGAAGTTATTTTCTTTAATGTACGACTTTATTATATTTGCCTAGAAAGTTTTGTTTGTGGATATATATTTGAAATGTTTTAATTCGAAACATTTGTTTGTCTATATGTTGATTGTGGATATATTTGTTTGATGTTGAATTTTTGATACATTTTCACTATAGAAATTTGGTATTATATGCTATATATTTGGTTTATGGTGTATAATATGCACATTTTAAGCATTTTTATTGAAAATAAAAAATTTTAACCAATTGTTTTTTTGGAGCGGTTATATAATACGTTCCAAAAAATATTTTTTAATATTAAAATATTAATACTTATATTAAAATATTAATATTTATATAAAATAGATAACATCTTTTGGGGCGGTTTTGAAACCGCTCCAAAAAATACCCAGCTCTTTTGGAGCGGTATAGATAACATCTTTTGGAGCGGTTTTGAAACATCATCCTACCAATTTTTAGTAGACGTGCAACACACATTGCCTAATGAGATAAACATAAATAACATATAAAGAGGTTCGTCGATGTCACCAAACAACTTTAAGCGGGGTAACGTGTCTTGTATGTTTTTAGAAAAGCAAGCTTCAAAACAATTTTAGCGGTGTGACATGTGAAAACACAACCGAATGAACGTCATATATATGTTGTTAAGATGTGTAAGCAAGAACTAAAGTTGTGTTGGTGTTGCATAATTGTTTAAATGGCTAAGATCAACGTGGATAAGCAACAATTAGCAAATGATTAGAAAAGTTATGTTGTTAAACTTGAAGTTATTTTATTCTGAATAAATATCTTAATATAAAATTTATATAATACAAGATATAAGCCAACACAAATATTTATTTTTACTTTTATATAAGGTCTTCGTAGTTTTCAAGAAGACATCACCATAAATGTTTGTGTCATTTTCACACGAAGGTAAGAAGAGGCCATAAATGTTTGTGTAATTGAGAAAATTAAGACTGCATACTATTATTTTATTTTGGAAAGTAACTCTAGTCAAATAAAATGTATTGCTAGAATGGTAGGCTACCAAAATAAGGTAAAGATAACTTAAATTAACATATTATTTTTTTAAGGAAAAGATTTTCTATGACTCTATAACCTCTAGGTGCATATTAATTCTTTTTATTTTGGCGTGAACCGAATAACAAAACAACCATTTAATTAATGGTTTACGTGGGTCGACAATCATTTGTCTACATAATCCGGTCCAACATTTTAAACTTTGGTGTTGTGTTGTTTAGCGATGATGAGTTTTTGGGGTTATACTATTTTTAGAAGTTTGTATATGAAGTATACATACCAACATTAGCACTAAACACATGTCTTTTCTACATTTGAGCATGGTTACAACATCACTTTTGTTTAGCTAACTTATTATTTTCATATTATTTATTCAATGGTCTATTTTATCACAAACGTTTTTATTTTTCTACATAACTCATCATGTCTTTCGACGTAAGTTTTTTTTACCCTAGGTTGTTCACGGGTTGGTTCGGATAGTTATCAAAATTCGGATCTTATTTTTGGGGCGTGTGACAAATTTCACTACCCGAATCTGCACCATAATAGGCAGGTAACCGCCACATGGGTACACGACATGGGTACACGAACATCACACAAGACGATTGCCCTCGGTTTGTATCACGAGTAACCATTTTTGGAAATCCAATTGAGTAAGAAGGCATGAATAACGTAATTTGATTTTCGTAAAAAAAAATTCAATTTGCACTTTCATAAAACATAGTTCATATTAAAAATAGTAAGTCATAATATATTGTCAAGTCATAAAAATTACACAAAAAGAATCAATAGAAAATAATTGAACTAAACCGAGAAAAATTACGATGAATTAAACTGGATTTTTAGTGAAGAATATATATGATAAATTATTTAAAGTGACGTATACATTAAAGACATATGATATCCCCATTTCAGATATTTTGTCATTCAAGTTTTTCTCCAAATAATTGAATTATAGTTTAGTAAAAGTAGGATTTTAGTTTGATACAAATGAATTTAATGATGATGGGAATGAAAATCATTAACTATATTCTCATACCTTAAAACCAAACACATACATAGTCTAACCTAAACCACGTTTAAGCAATTCAATTCAATTTTACGTTCCACTATAGCTTTCATCGTTATATAACATATGTGAGTTGTAGGTCTTCTATTGTTTTAGTTGATTAGGGGCGTATTGTTTTTGTATTAATGGATAGTACATGGCAAAAATGTAAATTGTATTTATTATTTTAGGTTGGTAATGTTATTAGGATTAAGTGCATGAAAATGTATAAATTTTATTCGTTTTACTATTGTTTGTATTCAACTCTAAAAACATCTATTGTGTGTATTCAACTCTTAGTTTTTCACTAAAGATGTATTAACTTCTTCTTTTTTGCGTAATTTTTAATAATAAAACTGGTTACACACCAGCAAAAATCCGTTTCATTACATTATTTATAGAAAAATAAATAAGAGTTAAATACACACAATAGAGGTTTCGAAAGTTAGATACACACAATAGCAACGCGTAAATTTTCATACATTTTGCCCATGTTATTATACAAAATAGAAGATATAAACATATCATTTAAAAATATATATCAGAACAACGCACGAGTATAACACTAGTTCATATTTATTTACCTTAATTGAGAGGGATGATTTATTATTGTTGATTAAAATATCATATTTAACACTAAAGTTGCTTGTAACTCTAACATCAAAGCAAGTACCATAATTATCAAAACCTGGAAGTATGAAACCCATATTTTATTTATTTAATTTGTAAAATAAATAATATTACTTGGTTCGGTTTGGTTTTAATGACCGGTTCCACATTCCAAACCACAAAACCAAACCGTATTAACGGTTTTAGAAAAACCAAACCGACGGCCTTAGTTCTTATTTCTTAAATAGGCCTGTCACACCCCGCTAAAGCGGAAACACGAGATGTGAAGAGCAAAGAATCATTTCACGGGTTATACTAAAATCAACGGTCCAAGTCATTAAATTAAAGTTGGAAAAGTACTAAAGTTCAAAAGATACAACCAAGATTCAACGTTTAAGACCATAATACATAATAAAATGTTTTAATTAAAAATTCCCAAAAGTAAAGGTCTTCTTCCCGAGGTACATTTCACATAATTGGCTTGACCCGCCTGAGCAATGCACTTCACAACTTACGCTTAATTCCTGAAACATGAGATAACGTGTCAACTACGAAACGTAGTGAGTGAGTTACAGTTTATAAGTTTTGACCAAAGTTTTCCGAAAATATTCGACAAGTAGATATAAGTATAGAGTTTTCTAAAAGAAAGGAGGCGGATAATCAATCGCTAAAAATATATTTATATATTGTCGTAGAAGTTCAAGTCAAAGTTCAATGTTCGTAAAAGTTCAAGTCGTATGGCAAGAAGTAAGTGTAGGTAGTCATTACCTCAGCGGTGGATTAATCCACATGTGTAAGACGGTAAGTATAAGTAGTCATTACCTCAGCGGTGGATTAATCCACATGTGTAAGACTATAAGTGTAAGGAGTCATTACCTCAGCAGTGGATTAATCCACATGTGTAAGACAGAAAGTGGGCATATGCGTAAATAATAATGACTAATGATCCTTGAATTGTACTAACCACTAAGTTTAATATAACGTAAGATTTTGCACACTAATCCGATTTCTGGTCAGAACACGCCCCTAGTTTCAGTCTAAAGATCTAGTTCGAGAGAACTTAGTAATATGTACTCAGGTTGCTACCCATAAGTAAGGAGTGACCTCTCCTGAGTATCGATACCCATATTTACTAACGGCTATTGTAAATAGTGTGTAGGGAATAGTTTCTAAAAAGCAGCGGGGGACTTTGTACTTCTTTTTCTAAAAATTGGTCGTTTGTACTTACGGCGTTTATATCCACCTAAGGTTTGCTCCAAATACAATCAAACTATCATCGTCTAATCAAATATCCAAAGAGGCAAACCTAATTAGCCTAAAGTAAGCCAATTAGAATATTTGATATCGTCTACGCATATTAGTCTCGCAAGGTTTCCAAAATAGTTTCATAGTTCTCAAAGGTTCCAAAAGTTCGTACGTTTGCAAAGTTTAGTAAAGGTTTCCAAAATAGTTCCATAGTTCTCAAAGGTTCCAAAAGTTCGTACGTTTGCAAAGTTTAGTAAAGGTTTCCAAAAGTTTCACAATAGTTGTACAAGTTCATAATGGTAGCAAGGTCACATCAAAGTTTCAAAGTCAATTGGATCATAAAACATAGTACGTAAGTTTAAGCGCGTAAAATAGTTTCACATAAAAGATATTGTTCACAAAATGTTTTGATCTCATGTTTCCCCCAAAAAGAGTACTTAAAAGCAAGAGTAAAGAGGGGTTTAACTCACGGATTGCGAAGACAAAGAACTCGGAAATCGGTCGGAGCGGAAGCCGGGAATCACAGGACGCCTAATAATACCAAGGTAGTTCAATTGATTATTATCTCATTATGTTATTATATTGTGAAATAATAGATAAAATTTACTTAAACTTTAAGTGTCAAGGTTAAATATTGTCCAAAATAGTCCAAAACGGTTTATGTTACGTTTTTGTCCAAAGTCCAACTTTAACGTTTATTATCATTATGTTGCAAGTAATTTTGGTAGCTGAAATGGTTTGCATTTTTATAATGAAATTTGGGCAGCGCTTCCGCGCCCAAATTTCATATCCAAAAATTCAATCTCCATTTCCGCTCACAATTACCTATAACACGATATTATATATACACGAGTTCATTTAAGTCCAAAAGTTCCATTACAAGTCACCAATACATTAATTTAGTCAAACTCAGTCCCAAAAATAGTCTTTACGAAAAGTCAGCGGGTCAAACAAGTTCAAATCGTCAAAATAAAGCGTTTCGGGGAAATCGGCCAGGCTTGTGCGCCGTTCAAGACCTTAGGACGACGCACAGAACCCAATTTTTCAACCCGCTGCGTCGTCCTTGTCATGGGGACGGCGCACAGGTTGTGTTTCCGGGATTTTTCGAGCAAAACGTCTATTTTACACACGGATTTCGACATGCAATAGGTCTAATCCTAATGAAATGTCATTTTAATAGTTTCTAAAGCTTTTTCATCCATAAAGACATAGATCTAAATATTATTTCGTTAAAAATTCGTTTTTGACCATAAAAGTCATAAATCTTTGTAAAAACTTATTTTTAAGTTTAGATCTTACATGCAAGTGATGAAAATAGAAAATATAGTAAAAAGAAGGATTTCTACCGGAGGAAATGGCTCAGATGATGATTTAGAAGAATTTGAGCTCCAAAAATCCTTACGAAAATGGTCCTTAACCGAAATGTCTTGCTCCTCTTGCTTCCTTTGATGTTTCAAACGATTTGTATGGATGAAAATAGTGTTTTAGGGGCTGTGATTTACTGGAAATGATGAAGGTTTAGAGAGAGTTTGAGAGAAATGTGTGTGTTTTTATGTTTTTAGTTTATGTAAATGAGAAAATGAAAGTAAAATATCAAAAGTGGGTAAGGGATATGTTGGTACTGCAAAATAGCAGTAAATGATGGCCTTTTCCCGAGTTCAATTGCTTAAAATTTGTAGGAAATCGAGACATGCAAAAATTTGAAAAATTTTCGGAGTTAGTCCCTCCAGGACGGCGCACAAGGCCTGTGTGCGTCGTCCTGGACCTGTTTTGTAACAATTTTTGAGTTTTTGCTGTTTTTTGTTGTTTTTGCATTATTGTTTCGTTGGACCTTTTCGTTAACTAAAAGTTCCTAATTATGTTACATTATGGACTTAGGAAAGTTCATTAGGTGTTTTCTTGGCATTAGGACTTATACAAGTTGATTCCGGGTGTGATTCCGATAATGACGCGTTTCCGATAATTGAACAGTTAGGGACAATGGTGGACCATGAAAGAGACGTAGAGCATAAAATGTACCTGAAATTTGACGATTGTCACATTCTCCCCGGGTTGAAAGAAATTTCGTCCCGAAATTTAGTTCGTACCATCATGGAGGAATGTTCGTGAACAGATGTGGATATTTCCGACGAACTTGGTCCTCACGTTCCTACGTGAATTCGTGACCATGTCGAGAATTTCCACCGAAGCTTGATGACCGATGTACGACTCCGTCTGGGTGGTTTGACCTTTCGGTCAACAACCTTAAGCGAGTTAACATTGAAATTGAGCTTGGCATCCAATTGACCTTATCAGGAGGGATGACGATGGTCTCGTCGGATGGACACTTTCAAGTGTGAGGCATGGAATATAAATATGAACGTTCGTAGGAATCTGGGGGTGTTAAAGGCGATAAGCAATCGAACCGATATGTCCTAAGACTTAGGCGGAACCGGTGTACCTAGGGCTTAGTTTGTCGCGCCTTAGAAGCAGACTACCCCCTTTCCTGGCGATATTTGGGAACAATCTATCGCCATTTTGGGAATCGAGGGGCTTCCTTCTGGTTGGTTACGTAGCCCTTCTACCGGGTACGGGATGCTTCCAATCCTTCGCGGATGGAGGGAGACGTCGGACCTTGCAAGTTGTCTATCGCCATTTTCTAGTTAACAGTACAGTGACCGACACTTGCGTCCATATAGGGCTTCAAAGGGTGCGCACTTGATGCTGGCATGGTGACCAAAGGGGAGGTGAGTATCTCGACTTCCTACGAAGGCAACCATACACGCTCTCAGCATCTCTTTAAACGTTTGGATCGTCCTTTCATTCTGACCGTTGGCCGGAGGGTGTTGTGCGGTGATGAGGTCTAGTCGCGTCCCTAGCGATTCTCTGGAGGGCATTCCGAAGGGGGCGGGACGTAGGTCGACTATCCTTATCGGAGATGATGGAGAGATGGGTTTCGATATTCCGCCTTGACCTTGGGGCAAGTGAGGCACTTGGCTATATACAAGGCAATATTCTTTTTCATGTCCGACCACGGACAATATTCTCGGGGATCCTTGCACAACAAGTCGGATCCCGGATGGATGGAATAGCGAAATCGGTGGCCCTTGACAGAAATGAGTTTACGAAGACCTTCGGATTTCAGAACTCATGCTCGGAGCTTGACGTAACGGGTTACGTTTTGTCACACCCCGCTATAGCGGAAACACGGAATGTGAGAGCTGGAATATCATTACACGGTCATAAGCAAATATAAACGATTCAAGTCATTTCAAATTAAAATAAAGTAGTTCAAGTTTCAAATATGCAAAGACAACCAAGTAGTTCAGGATTTAACTTAAAGTACAATACAATGTTTCCAAAACAAATTCCCAAAATAGAAAGGTCTTTTCCCAATGAGCGCCTCACGTGACCATATCGACCCTCCTTTGCCATGCATCCCGTACCCTTACATTAATTTCCTGAAACATAAGATAAAGTGTCAACTACATAAAGTAGTGAGTGAGTTACAGTTTAGAGTTTCGATAAAGTTTCCAAAAATAGAAAGTTGCAAAATATATGATGACGTCATAAGTAAAAGGAACGGAACAACGTTAGAACGTACATGTAAATAGTAAAAGGTTTGAACGTACACAAGCAAAATAATTAAATAAAACTCGTATAATTAAAGTTGTAGCGGAATCCAAGCGCTAAAAGGTGTATGCGTAGGGAGTATGTGTTTAACTAAATAGTAACTCGTATCAATCACTTGGCATAATATAAGTAGTAAGTATACACTGAACCGATTGTGTGGTCCTGAACTGGCCCCAAAAATGTTTAATTGATTGAACGTTTGAACTTAGCAATATGTACTTGGGACGCTAACCCTGAGTAAGGAGTGACCCCTCCTAAGTATCGATACCCATATGACTAACGGCTGTTGCTAATAGTGTATAAATGAACCTGAACCAAAACGGGCAATTGAACAAAGTCTCCAAAAGTACAATGAGTTCTTACGGGCTTATATATCCATCAAGGATTGGTCGCTAACAAGTATCCTAAATTTAGTTAACCCGCTAAGGCATCAACACATATACGCATAGTAGTACACAAGTTCAAGTTTCGTACAAGTTTTCAAAGTTTCATAAGTTTAAAATGTTTCAAAGTTTCCAAAGTTTCGAACAAGTACCAAAAGTATCAAGTTTCCAATTGTTTCAATAATTCGCAAATAGTGTTAAAAGTTACAAACATGTGATCTTATGCTTCCCCCAAATAATGTTTAAAAGTACTAAAATAAAACAAGTGGGGTTGTAACTCACGGTTTGCGGAGATAAAAGTTATGAACTAGCACAAAGGGAGCAGAACGCGTCGAGAAATCACAAACGACCTAGAACACCGGAAAGTTGTACAAGTTTTATTAGTATAAATTGAGTTATGTTAAGTTCCAATTTAACATTTTAAATCTCATTTGTCTTATACTTAGATTCTGTCCCAAAAAGATTTAATACGGAAAGTTTATAAGGTTTATGTGTTCGTGTATGTTTTGATAGTCCGATAAGTCCAATTATGTACAAAAGTGTCAAAGTTCCAAGTCAAAGTGTATAAGTCTCGAAGTTATTATGTTACTGAAATTGAAATGTATTTTACGGTGAAATTTGGGCAGCGCTTCCGCGCAATAAAAATTATGTCCATTTTGTAAACACTTTCCCGCTTTAAAATACACAATACATCCATTTAAACAATATTACATAAGTTTTAAGTACTCAAACATTTTCAAACCATTCCTTTGTTCCAAACAGTAGCTTTTCAAGGGCAAATAATCTGTGGTACTTATTTTAGCTTATTTTTATGTTTACGGCTTTTAAAACGACAAAATAGTGAACAACCATATTCAGGCGGCGGCTGGAGGTATTCAGCCGCCGGCTGGACTTTAGCCGTCGGCTGGAATCCTTCAGCCGCCGGCCAAAAGCCTTCGGCCAGCTTCAAAGTTGCTTGATTTTTCGATTTTAAGCTCGTTTAACCGTTAGATTCGACATGCAAACTGATATAATTCAAACATATGTATTTTTAAGGTAAAATCACTGTTTTCTTTTAGATTTACTTGTTAAAAACATAGATCTATCATAAAAACTCGTTTTTAAGCAAGAAAACGTTTTAGATTGTTAAGAAAACACATTTTCAGTTTATAGATTATACATGCAATCGATTATTTAAGTAAAAAGAGTAAAATAATGAAGTTCTACCGGAGGAAAAAGCAAGGTGACGGTTTGGATGAGTTTTAGCTCCAAAAACTTCTTGGAAACCCGATTTAAACCTTTCCTTTTGATACCCTTAACTCCTAGAACGTTTTTGATGGATTAGATGGTTGGTATTTGTGTGTTTATGGACTGAAAATGGTGTTTAAGTTTCTGTTTTTGCTTTGTTCTTGAGAGGAAATTAGAGAGAAATGAGAGAGTGTGTGTGTTTGTAAATTTGAAATGAAAAGAGAAATGAGTTGAAAGTGGGTAAAGGGGTGTGTGACTGGCCTAGGGGGTCACAAAAGCCAGTAAATGTTGCCCAGTCCCGAGCCAAAATGGTTGGTCCAATCAAGTTTCATGCAAAAATGAGTCATCATCCAGCTGGACAGCGGGATTCAGCCGCCGGCTGAATATATTCAGCCGCCGGCTGGATTGCAAAGTCCAGCTTTTTGACGTTTTAAGTTTTCCGTTAATTAGTTAAGGACTAGAATCTTTTTGGTTTCCGTTATGAACTTAGTCAAGTTCTTGTATTGTTTATTTGGTGTTAGGATTTATAATTTGAATCCGACATTGG
This sequence comes from Senecio squalidus, assembly GCA_910822075.1. Classification (NCBI taxonomy): domain Eukaryota; kingdom Viridiplantae; phylum Streptophyta; class Magnoliopsida; order Asterales; family Asteraceae; genus Senecio; species Senecio squalidus. The sequence continues at coordinate 24,104,361 of CAJVGC010000582.1, forward strand.
TTCCGACAATTAAAAATACAAGAGAATGAACCCGACAATATGAACACGATAAAAGAGTAACTAGAGATTTGAACCGAATAAGTAACTGAGAATCACCTGAAATTAGACGGTTGTCACATCATCCCCGGGTTGAAAGAAATTTCGTCCCGAAATTTGACTCGCCCAATCAGGTAGAAGTATCTTTGAACAAATGAGGATACTTTTGACGTATCTGGTCTTCACGTTCCCATGTGAATTCGTGACCACGTCGGGAGTTCCAACGAACCTTGACAATAGGAACACGGCTTTGCCTGAGTTGCTTGACCTCTCGATCTACAACTTCAAGCGGTTCCTCGATGAAATTGAGCTTGTTGTCGATCTTGACCTCGTCGAGTGGGATGACGATGGTCTCATCGGATAAGCACTTTTTCAAGTGTGAGACATGGAACACGTTATGAACATTGGAAAGAACTGGCGGGAGTTGGAGTCGATAAGCTACTGGACCAATACGCTCGATGACTTCAAACGGTCCGGTGTACCTCGGGCTTAGCTTGCCGCGTTTCCCGAAGCGAACTACCCCTTTCCATGGCGATACTTTGAGAAGTACACGATCGCCGACCTGGAACTCGAGGGGTTTTCTTCGGTTATCGGCGTAGCTCTTTTGCCTAGTACGGGACGTCTTCAGTCGCTCCCTGATGGTGGTGATCTTGTCGATGGTTTCTTGAACAATGTCGAGCCTTGTGAGCTGTCGATCACCAGCTTCTAGCCAACAAAGCGGCGATCGGCACTTGCGTCCATATAAGGCCTCGAACGGAGCACACTTAATGCTAGCGTGGTAGCTGTTGTTGTACGAAAACTCGACCAATGGAAGATGAGTATCCCAATTTCCTCCAAAGTCAACTACGCATGCTCTAAGCATATCCTCAAGCGTTTGGATCGTCCTTTCGCTTTGGCCGTCGGTCTGAGGGTGGTAAGCTGTGCTAAGATCTAAACGCGTTCCGAGAGATTTCTGAAGTGCGTTCCAAAAGCGAGACGTGAACCGACTATCTCTGTCAGAAATGATGGAGAGAGGTGTCCCGTGGCGAGAGATGATCTCGTTGATGTAGATTTGAGCGAACTTCTCCATCGAATGGGTTTCTCGTACCGGCAGAAAGTGAGCAGACTTTGTCAAACGGTCCACAATTACC
>CAJVGC010000582.1:24105626-24161634 GCA_910822075.1 Senecio squalidus
CATTGATAGCCAACACACCAAACGTGTTCATGGACCAATGAACAGAGTGTGTAGGCCATGCTTGGACAGATCGTAATCGTATTCATAAACGACTTTTCATATACTCAGGAAAAAGGAAGATCATGTGAAACACCTTAAGCTCATTCTAGAACTCCCCTGAAGTCGGAAATCGTACGCCAATTCTCGAAGCATGAATTGGGCCGAGAAGTACATTTCCCTGATTTTATCAACCATGAAGGAGTTCGGACTCAGACTAGACGTAACCCACTGCATCAATGGCCGAGCATGAAATCCAGAATCCGAGAATCTTCGTAAACTCCTTTTGACGAGGGCCACCGATCTCGATATTCCATCCACCCGGAATCCGACGTGTGTACGAGGATCCCGAGAATATTGATGGCGGCCAGCGTGAAAAAGGATATCGCCTTGCATATAACCAAGTGCCTCACTCACTCCAAGGTCAAGGCGAAATATCAAAACCCTCCCTCCATCCGCCGATAAGGATAGTCGATCTGCGCCCGTCCTCTTTGGAATGCCCTCCAGAGAATCGCTAGGGACGCAACTAGACCTCATCACCGCATACCACCCTCCGACCGATGGTCAGAGCTAAAGGACGATCCAAACGCTTGATGAAATGCTGAGAGCGCGTGTAGTTGCCTTCATAGGAAGTCGAGATACTCACCTCCCCTGAGTTCACCTATGACAACGACTTCCATGCCAGCCCCAAGAGCGAACCCTCAATACCTATTTGGACGCAAGTGTCGGTCACCGCTCTGTTGGCTAGAAGCTAACGATTGACGACTTTGCAAGGTCCGAGCCTCCCTTCATCGTGGAAGAGAAGCATCCCGTACCCGTCAGAAAGCTACGTAACAACCAGAAGAAACCCCCCCCCCCCGAGTCCAAGATGGCGATAGAGTACCTCCCAAGGTATCGCCATGGGAAAGGGATAGCCTGCTTCTGGAGACGGCAAACTGAGTCTAGGCACGCCAGTCAAAACTAAGTCTTAGGACGTATTAGTCCGACCGCTCATCGCCTCAGCTCCACCAGATTCCTTCAAACGTTCATACATAATATTTCCATGTCTCACCCTCGAGAGGCATCTATCTGATGAGACCATCGTCAACCCCCTCGACAAGGTCGAAATCGATGCTGAACTCAAACTCTTTGATGAACCGCTTAAGGTTGTTGACCGAGAGGTCAAACCACCTAGGCAAGTCTTTCATCCATCATCAAGTTCCAGTGGAGATTCTTGACGTGGTCACGATCTCACATGGGAACGTGGGGACCAAATCCGTCAGAAATATCCACTTCAGTTCCAGAACATTCCTCCATGACGGGTACGAACTAAATTTCGGGACGAAATTTCTTCTAACCCGGGGAGAATGTGACAACCGTCAATCTTCTAAGTGCATTTATGCTCTATGTCTCTCTTATTGTCTACCGTTACCTTTAACTGATCAATAACCGGGATACGCGACAGTGTCGGAAGCACTCCCGATCATTTATATAAAGTCCTAATACCAAGAAGAACAACTAATGAACTTTCCTAAGTTCATAACAAATCATACTTAAGAACTTCAATTAACAAAAAGGTCTAACGAAGCAAAAACGTAAAACGAAAAATCAGAAAAGCTGAAAAAACACCCGGTGCGCAGCACCTAGTGACAGATTTTCAAAAAAATTACAATTTCAGTCCTTGTCTCGTTTTTGTAAACCACCAACCAATCAAACTCGAGACTTTACACTTATTTACTGCCAAATGATCTGCCCAACACCCCTTTTCATTTTTATCTTTACTTATTTTCATTTTTCATTTTACATAACATAAAACACACACATAAAACACACACACCTAAAACACTCTCTATTTCTCCCTCAAGAACTCCACAAGTACAGCCACATTCAGCCATCAAAACCCACTAAAATCTACTTCAAAATCGTGCTAACATCAAGAGGAAGCAAGAAGGATCAAGTCTATTTCGGTTTCAAAGCTTTTTCCCAGATTTTGGAGCTCTAGATCCTCCTACACCATCATCTAAGCATTTTCATCCGGTAGAAATCTTCCTTTTTACTTATATTATCAATCTAAATCATTGCATGTATGATCAAAACCATAAAAACAAGTTTTGATGAAGTTTTATAACCATTTTTATACAAAAACGGGATTTTAATAAATGGTGCTTTGATCTTTGTTTTTGTGGATAAAAGTTACATATAAACTGATAAAATGATGATTAATAAGGTTTATACCGATTGCATGTCAAGATCTATCACTTACATAAACGATTTTGCAAGAAAAGCTCAAAAAGGGGAAGAACAGCAGGGTAGGTGCTGCGCACCTATGTCCAGGTGCTTAGCACCGACCTGCTGTCCTTCCCGAAAATGTCGTTTTGGCCGTTTAAAAACTTGGTTACGCGTTCTGACTTTTGAGACTTGACATTTAGGACTGATTTTTGTAAAAATGAACATATTGGTGACTTATATTGGACTTAATTGACTAAGATAAACATGTTTGAAAACGTTATGTTTGTATATGTGTTTTGTAAGCGGGAAAGTGGTTAATATTTTTGGACATAGAATTTGGGCGCGGAAGCGCTGCCCAAATTTCGTTAGGAAATATAAAACACTTTGGCAAACAAAACATATTCAACATAACAACAATAACATCAACTTTGGACTTTTTGACTAAAACAAAACGTTAACCGTTTCGGACAATATTGGACAAAATGGACTTTGACACTTAAAGTTTGACTAAAAATTTACTTATATTACATAATATAACACAAATTTCATTTATTATATATTAGGTATAATAACTTAATAAAATTTTGGTATCCTTAGGCATTCGGTGATTCCCGGCTCTCATTTCCGACCATTCTTCCAAGTTCTTATCTTCGCAACCCGTGAGTTACACCCCTCCTTACTCTTACATTTTAAGTACTCTTTTTGGGGGAAACATGAGATCAAACCTTTTATGAACTATTTTGACTTTGAACTTGTACGACTATTTTGACTTTGAACTTGTACGACTATTTTGACTTTGAACTTGTACGACTATTTTGACTTTGAACTTGTACGACTATTTTGACCTTTGAGCTTGTACGACTATTTTGACTTTTGGACTTATAAACTATTTTGACTTTTGAACTATTTGAACTAGTTTGACTTTGTACTTATTGAACTATTTTGACTTTGAACTTATTGAACTATTTTGACTTTTGCACTTATAAACTATTTTGACCTTTGAACTATTTGAACTAGTTTGACTTTGTACTTATTGAACTATTTTGACTTTGAAGCTTATTGGACTATTTTGACTTATTAAACTTTGACTTTTGACTTATTGAACTTTGACTTTTGACTTATTAAACTTTGACCTTCGAACTTATAAATTATTTGACTTTTGAAACATACATAGACTTATTTTGACTTATTTTGGACGTACTTGGACTTATTTGAACGACTATTTGAACCCTTATGCGTAAATTATTTGACTTTACTTAGACTTATTGGTCGCTCTCTTTTGACTAAACTAATTATTGATGCTTGTATGCGTACCAACCCTTGATGGAACTATAACACGATCTTAAGTGATGGACGTACGACTCTCTCTGTTTTACAAACAAAATTTACTTAGTGCCCGACTAGTTTAGACTTAGACTTTCACACTATTAACTACTTAGCCGTATAGTAATTATGGGTATCGATACTTAGGAAAGAACCGTTCCTTGCTTAGATGGCAGTCTAAGTACATATTACTAAGTTCTGAATAACTTTCCGTTTGAGAGGCGGGAAGTTGGGGCCGTTCACGGTTGGATAATCGGATTAGTGTGAACACTTAAGTTATAGATGCCAAGAGGTTGATACAAGAAAATCTAATTAGTTACTTACGCAAAAACTTATAAATTTTTAGCGTTTGGTATACGCTTCTACTGTTTGACTAAATTTGACTATATTTGGTCTTTACAAACTTAGGGCACCAGTCCGCCCATTACTTGGACTTTAAAGTATATAAACTTTAAGCGACTTTTCTCCGCTAATCTTTTTTTTGGAAACTCCTACTTTATATACTTTACTTATATTTTGACGTACTATTTAAATTGTAACTCACTCACTACGTTTTCGTAGTTGACACTTTGTCTCATGTTTCAGGAAACTAAGCGTAAGTTATGAAGTGCATTGCTCAGGCGGGTCAAGCTAGTTATGTGAAGAGTAATACGGGAAAAGACCTTTAATACTTGGGGAATTTTTATTAAAATACTTTATTATGTATTTGTCGTACTAAACTTACGAATCTTGGTTGTATCTTTCGAACATGGTTACCTTTTTAACGTCAATTTAAATGACTTGAACCGTTGACTTTTGGTATAACTCGTGAAATGATTCTTTACTCTTCACATTCCGTGTTTCCGCTTTAGCGGGGTGTGACAACATGCAATGAGTTTAAACTTATTAAAACATCTTTTTAACAGTTTATAAAGCATTTTTGGTTACAAAACCGTGGATCTAAAGGTTATTTCGGTTAAAAACGTTTTTGACCATAAATAGTCATAGATTTGTATAAAAACACATTTTCAACCGTTAGATCTTACATGCAATTGATTATTTGTATGAAAACAGTAAAAAGAAAGAAATCTACCGAAGGAAAAGCTCGGATGATGAGTTTTGGTCGGATTTACGCTCCAAAAATCTTTTCAAAACTAGTCCTTTTTGATATAAACGGCACCCCCTTGCTTCTCTAGATGATTGGGACGATTTGTATGGATAAAAGGTAGATTTTTATGGTGAAATGTCTCTGGTTTCAATGGTGTTTTTAGAGAGATGTTAGAGAGAAGGTAGAGAGAAAATGAGTGTGTGTGTGTGTTTTCAATTTTGTAAAATGAAAATGAAAAGAAAAATTAGATGGAGTGTAGTAAAGAGGCCTTGGGAGACTGAGAAATCAGTAATGGCAGGTCTAGGCTCGAGTGGGATTGGTTGGAGGTTTATAAAAACGAGACAAGGACTGAAAATGTAATATTTTTGAATTCTGGCACTAGGTGCTGCGCACCTAAGCAGCAGGTGCTGCTCACCTAGCCCAAAAATCAGTATTTTCTGATTTTTCGTTTTTACGTTTTTGCTTCGTTGGACCTTTTCGTTAATTGAAAGTTCTTAAGTATAATTCGTTATGAACTTAGGAAAGTTCAATATGTGTTTCCTTGGTATTAGGACTTATAAAATTGATTCCGGGAGTTATTCCGACACTAGTTCTGACAAAGTACAGACTCAACAGTTACGAACTAGAACAAAGCGAACACGATAAAAGAGTAACTAATGTCTTGAACCGATATAGTAATTGAACAAGTACCTGAATTTTTGACGGTTGTCACAACGAGTATTCCTTTGGATAGCAGGTTCACGAACATGATCTGTTTTTTTGTTGTATATTCCTCGTATCATTTTTAAAAAAAATGTTCTTACCAAAGGGTGTCTGCTTCGCGTAGACTTCTTGAAACTTTTCAACATCTTCTTCACATGGAATATCATCATCTTCGGGTAAAGATGATGACAAGTCAAGCTTTCTCCAAAACATGTCAATTGACTCCAATGGAATTGGCAAACCTGCATTAAATAAATCTGCAAGTTCGTGGGCACATGGTAACCCAAAACATGACCGCAACTTACAACCACAATTTTCATAATCTAACTCGAGACCGTTAGACCTGTTAATTTCTTTAAAAATTAAATCTAAACCATTTTTGGAAACAAGGCCCCACAATGGTAGGAATTGTGGTAAGGTTGATTTAGTTCTACGGAAAATTCTGCTTCTTTCAAGTGATTCTTTTATAGCAGTGTGTTGTAATTGCACGAGTTGATCGATAAAGTAGACAAATCTGTCTATATTAGATTGTGCCGAATCTTACAATAACTTCAACTTTGCATGTTGGCTTTCAACTCTATTATTTGTTGGATTTCCAAAGTGAAGATACATGTTAGTCCATATAGCTAGAAACATTCGACCATACTTGTTCAACCATACTTTATTCATATAGTCTAGAATATCTGGGGAAAAAAATATTAAGTTTATTTTAAGTAATTCAAAATAGCATGTTTAAAGTAAATAAATAAAAAAAGCTTTAAGGAAAAACCTGGATAATCGATTAACAAAGCTTCAAGATCTTCATAGTTTTGCATGTATGTATCTTGGGTAACCGATTCAACCAATAAGCTCCACTGGATCCTAACTCGTTCGCGTAACTCAAGCGGTTTTACTCTAGTTGCCATTTTCAAAATAATCGCTTGAGATATGTGCCATGTACAAAGTAACTGATTGGCTTCTGGAAATATAGTTTTGCATGCATTCATTAAAGCCAAATCTCTGTCAGTAACAATAACTCGCGGGGGAAAATCGTCATTCATCATCATCTTTAGATTTGTTAATGCCCAAACAAAATTGGTTTTCTTTTCTTTATGTAAAAAGACAAACGCTATTGAAAATATCTGATTAGTTGAAGTAACACCAACAATCTGGAGAAATGGAAGATTATATCTGTTTCATAAAAAATTGAAAAGTTAAAAATAAAAGTAAGTATGAAAATAAATTAAATCGAAGTTATATGAAAAATAAGGTATACTTGTTCGTCTTGTATGTCGCATCTAAGAACAACACGTATGGAAAAGCTTTCCATATCATATATGATATCGGATGGACAAAAAATAATTCCTCCAACTCGTTAGTGATATCATTTGTAAGATATTCAAAATCATATCCATCAGCCTTGAAATGGTCCATGACAACCTGCATTTGAGATCGACCAGCTTGTTCAGCTACTCGAAATTTGGCACTAGCATTGTATACGGTTCTTAACGAAGAAACATTATTTTCGTTTTGCTTCTTCAATGTTGTTAATATATCACGTGGTTTTACATTCTGTTTTAACAAATCTGCAACCAAAATGTTTTCATTATCAGTTAGTCGCATTACATATGAATGACCTTCCATAAACTCTGCAGGTTCATGATTATGTGTAGCACATTTCACACTTAATCTCCAAACATCAATTGTCTTATAATATTTTCCAACCAATTCAAATGGACAACCAATTTTTTTTTGTCAAACGTTATCTACTAGACGTATTTTCATTATCAGTTTTTTTACTTTTGTGAATACCACCCCGATCACACATAAGTAAAACTTTACAAACGTAACCATATTTTGATTTTGATTTTTTAGTAACAATAACATAACCAAGAGACCGGGCCACATTTTGCGCCCAATTAAATAAATCTTCACGAGTACTGAAGACCTGAAACAAATGGAAAATTTGTAAATATAACACAAGTATATTACCAAATGAACGAGATTAATGTTATTTTAGAAAATAAGGTTAATGTAATACCGTATCGGTTGTAAATTCTGAACTATTATCCATTTGAGAATGTAATGAAACGAAGTAAACTTTGAGATTGCAATGAAAGGAAATGAAATGTGAGAATGAAATATGAGAATGAAATGCTCGTTTATAAACAGAAAACCAGAGAATCTTTCCTTTTTCTTTTACTTTAGTCGCGTCAAACAGAAAACCACAGAATCTTTCCTTTTTCTTTTACTTTAGTCGCGTCAAACAGAAAATCAGGGAATCTTTCATTTTTCATTTAATTTAGTCAACTCAAAATAATTTATACTTTTGTTTTTACTTTAGTCACGTCAAATAATTTAAATTTTTAAATAATAAAATAAAAACGAGATTTCGAGATTAAGATTCCCTGGTTTAGTCAACTAATCATATTAATCTTGAGTTGACTAAAGTAATATTTAAGTGAATATCATTTAATTAGAAGAAAGTTATCATATTTATATCACACGCATAATTGGTAATAACATTTATAATTTCATAACATTTTGTCTTAATTTTTTGATTTTTTTCATCAAAACTAAATAAATAAAAGTTTTCGTTTAATAATTTATTTAAATAAATATATAACAAATGAAATAATAATAATAAAAAAAAAAAAAAAATTTAATTTTAATTTAAAATACCGATTTGACTCTTTGGGGGTGTCTCTATCAGCACCCCAATGTTAACTTATAAAGCTTTCACAAAATTACATATACTAACAGAGAGGGAATGTGATGGGACACCATAAACAATGTTGCATGCTTTTAGTAGTCAGCTTGCTTATTTTCAGTAGTCTGTTTGCTTTCAGTAGGCTGCTTGCTTAATTTTCTTTCTAATTTTACTTTTTTTTATTTGTGTTATTTGAATTTTGTTTTCGTTTCATGCTATTTTTTTTTTTGGATTTTTGTAACGACCCGAAAATATTTAAAAGATTATATTTGTAATAAGTTTTAAGTAAAAAGAACTTAAGCTGTTAAGTTTGTGGTCAAAAAAGACTTGATTTGTTATGAAAATTTAGAAAAGGATTTAAATTGTCATTATGACAAACTTTGGGGTTATTTATGAATTTTTTATAATTAAATCACTTTCTTTGGTATAAAGAAAGGTTGACAAGAAAGAATGAAAATATAGGCATAGATATGTGTATGTGAGCGTGTGAAGTGAAACAAAAGAAAGAATATGAGTTTAAGTTGGCTAATTTCTCGGTGGCGATTTGGTATTCATTTTTCGTCGGAAAAATAAACATAAAGCATATTTGTGCTCCTGGTGTCGAGGGGATCATTTCGGTGTAAGCAAAAGTTAATTTCGCGGTGGTTCATTTCAAGTCGAATCGATACCCGTTTCGTATAATCGAGGTATAACTTGTTATTTAAGTTTATATTCGATTTGTATATGTTTTAGTAGCTTAAATTCAAAGTTGTGATGAGTTTTATTGAGACACAAAAACCTACAACTCGAGGTAATAGTATGGAGAAGATGAAGTTGTAATAAAAAGTTAGTCATGTTGGTTTTTGGGCTCAGCCAGCCGGCGGTTGGGTGACTGGCAACTTTCAGTTCGTGTTGTTTTTATTAGTGTCGTGTTTGGAATGTTTAGCGATATACTTGGTGTCGTTAAATTAGTATAAGAGAATATTTAGTCATAATCCTTTAAGTTAAATTCGAATAAGATTGTAACGTAGTTTTGGTAAACGTTACTTTTAACAGGTTTGTGTTAGAATTCGAATTTCGGACTTAGAGCTTGGAGTTAAAGCGGGATTGAGGTGAGTATTCAGTTTTTAAAACTCGAGCAAGAGATAAAAATATGTTTTATAAAGTGTTTTGTGGAAATGTAAACTGAATTTTATAAAGAGTATTTGAGAGATGTAAATTGTGTTTTACAATGAGTATTCGAGAAGTGTAAACCGATTTTTAACAAGAGTATTTGGGAAAATGTAAAATGAGATTTTACAAAGTGTTTGATATAGAGATCTTATAAATCATTTTATAAGAAGAGTCACAAGAGAAAAAGTTACGCCTGGGGTTGTCTCGAGTTAATTACATTTGTGTGGTAGTCTATTTTTACTTTACTAAATGTTGAGTTTATTGCATGTGTGTTTATTGCAATAGAGTTATGTGTTGAGTTTACTGCATAAGTGTTTATTGCAATAGAGTTATGTGTTGAGTTTATTGCATGTGTGTTTATTGTAATAGAGTTATGTGTTGATTTTATTGCATAAGTGTTTATTGCAATAGAGTTATGTGTTGAGTTTATTGCATGTGTGTTTATTGCAATAGAGTTATGTATAGAGTTATGTGTTCAGTTTATTGCAATAGAGTTATGTGTTGATTTTATTGCATGTGTGTTTATTGCAATAGTGTTGAATGCTTATTTAGTATACTTTGGAGATCATTTTGCATGTGTATTTATTGCAATAGAGTTATATATTGTGTTTATATTGCATGTGAGTTTATTGCAATAGAGACCTATAATTGTGACCCTAGCATGTTGTGCCGGGGTAGGAATAGGTAGAAGCTACTCATTTTATCAGTGATTGTGACCTAGTAGAGTTGAAACTAGGTAAGAGACTGGCTAGCCAAACAGATACGTATTCCAATTCTAGACTCTTGGATACACCGTGGTATCGGGACATGTGTCTCGTACTGGAGTGACATATTTGACTGCGAGCGATTCCTGTCTACCGTAGAGTTTAAACGGATTTATGTCACGTTGGACTGAATAGAAGTGGATAGTGCCCGACTGAGACGCGGTGTCATGATTCGCTTCTATTACTTCCTAAACGGCAAAGCAATCGTTGACCGGCGGTTGTGGAGTCGGATCTGCGAAAGTAGCATACGAGATATTATAATAAATAGGAGTCGCGACCTAGTTTATTATATTATTGTCGTATGCACGAGTACCTATCAATGGGGATCCCTTGGATTGTGAGTTTATATCTAAGGAACTAGAGGTTGAACTAGAGACTGAGACATACAGAGACTTGAGGATTAATGCGTAGAGTTGATTATAGAGTTTAATCAAAACTGTTATATGTATTATTGTGAACTTTTCGGGCGGACAAGGGTTGGGAACTTGAGACGTGTTTAGTTATTTTAAACGTGTTTAGGTATTTTCGTCTACGCAAATAACAGCTCAGTTCAAAGACATCAAGATCTACTGACAGTTAGGAGACTAAGTGCATATCATAAGGGAAGGTTCAAACGGTAACACCTACTTATCCGATGCAAGATTCAACCGCCGAAGTTTCATCGAGAATAAATGTTGTTAAGATCGATCTCCATTCATGTGGGGGATTGTTGGAAAATGTTGATGAAAATGTGATATTTTCATCAACTTTGGACGTCTATAAAGTGATGCATATTTAATATTTACGAAGAATATTTTATATGTATGTGTAGCCCTTAGAAAGGGCTTTGAAACGATATAGTATACGTCCAAAAAGGAGTTAAGGTGAATGAAAAGGGGGGGGGGGGGGGGGGGGGGTGCAAATTCTGGTCCGAAAGGGTATGGGTCAAAAACTCATGCGAGCCCTCGTGACCCGCGGACACGAATGCAACTCCGAAAACCGGGGCTCGAGCGGTTCAGTTTTTGCATTGCTTTTTCGTTTAATGCATAACAGCCAACATGTTTAATTTTGGTAACTTATAAGTTGTTACGATTTCATTTTAATTGGCTCGTTAATGCCATTAAATGAGCATTAAACCAAACGCTCCCCCTTGGGGCCTATAAAACCGAAGCTTTGCTTCTGTCACAAACACACCTTAAAGTCTCTGCTTTCTTTCTCTGTTACTGGCAACATCCAATCAATTTCAGGCAAGTGACTAACTCCGACAGTTTGCATACAAACTGTTCCGCCATTGTACCATGGGAAACAAAACGTGTGATAGTACGTGGAATATGTTTTAAGGGAATCGTGTTTATCACGAGCCTTGGCCATTTACATATTCGTTATATATTTCTGATCTTACTTACGTTATAATGTAATTGTATTTTACATTATGTAATTTTGTTTAAATATAAACGGTATCGTTTCCCATAGAAACAATTAGAATCAAACACATAATCAATATTAGAATTACCTCGTTTAGGATTTATAGTGAAATCCTTCTACACGCTTGTACACCACACCGTCTTTAGCAACATACTTGTATGCTAGTACACTTTTTTAATCACCACAACTATTGCCTAGCTCCCACAACCCTTGAACTCGATAGCTAACAAACTGAAACCACATTTGGGATTGTGCAGTCGATCGAATAGAACACAAGGAGTAAATCGATTTAGGTTAGATCCCTAAAATCGATTATTGGGTTAATGGAATAACGGACTTGGTGTTCCTTATATAGCCAAGCAATGTCTTGGAGTACAAGTTGTATTATAATTAGAAAACCTCCATAATTACATAATACATCTTCCTTTTATTAAATATTACACTTAACATATTAAGTAATAGATAATAATTAATAAACGTATAGTCGTGTCTAAATGTCAATGTGTGCAACTCCGTAGGCTCAAATATTTATAGACACACATTTTATTTGACGTGTTCAAATACCAACACTCGAGTGTAAGAGCAATATACCAAATGTTGTTGGGTCGATGTAACTCTAACAACTATCACGTTTGCACGACTCAATACAATGGGGTTTTTGATGCTATACGTAACTCGAGTCCGGTTGTCGTCACAGCTTAGAATGTTGTGTTTGGATTAACAAATATCGTACGCCGTATTCAGCACCACCATACATCATCATCGACTAACACGCAAATATATTTCTTATTAAAATGATGTCCATCAAAATGTTCTTTCTATACATTCAATATAATTGTATGCTTGCTTACATGTTTAATATATCAAGAATATGTTATAGGCTTTTTCTATCATGTGCCCCAAGGCACATGATAATCATTATTTATTAGTATTAAAAAGTACAATATTTTCTAACTTTGAATAAAATGAATGTTTTTTCTTACAATACCAAAATTACCCTTTTCTTTTATCTCTAACAACTAATTAGAAAAAGTAATGTGACTCTTTTCTGTATCAAACTACTAATTACATTCCCTCCTTTTTTTTTATTATTAGCATAATTAGTTCCCTCCAATTTTTTATTAACTAATTCCCTCCAATTTATTTTAGCATGCCCCTCCAATATTTTATCAACAAAATCACTCCATTTCAATCGAATTTACGTTTCTATTCTTGAAGTGAAGAAATAATTTTAAAGGTAACCTTTGATTATTTTCTATTTTATTTGTTCATATTTTGAAGTTAATATCAAATATTAATAATTTATTTTCCTTTTTAGATGAATGAATATTCTTTTGATTTGAATGAGATTCCCTTTGATGAAGACTTCTTAAATGTTCAAGACGCACAACTTGTTATCGATAAAGATGGTCCAAGCAATATAGAAAATGTTGATGTACCTTTTGTTGGACAATGTTTTCTAAGTGAAGAAGAAGCTTTTGTTTTCTATAAAAATTATGCAAAAAGTAATGGATTTTCCGTTCGAAAAGGAAGGTTTGTAAACAAGAATGGAGAGAGGAAAAGACGAGATTTCTTTTGCCATCGTGAAGGAAAACCGGAAACTAAAGTGATAGATTACGCAAAACAACAAAGAAATCGGGGTTCTACAAGATGTGAATGCAAGGCTCATATGCGGATAAAATTGAGAAGAGTTAATGAAATTTTTCCCAAAGAGTGGCATGTCACTCAATTTATTGTGAAACATAATCATGTTTTGTTGTCTACACAAGAGGTTCGGTTTCTTCCTTCTTACCGTAGTATTACAATCGAAGATGAAGAACGTATACTTTTGTTGAAAAAAGGGGGATTATGCGTGAGACAAATTATGCGTGTAATGGAACTTGAAAAAAATGTTAGGCATGGAGAACTTCCATTTCTTACAAAAGATGTTCATAACTTTATTTCTAAAATTCATAAATTGCACTCACAAAATGACGCAAAAGAGCTATTGGAATATTGTAAAAATGCTAAGAATGAAAATTCTAGTTTTCAATATGCATTTACACTTGACGAAGAAAACAAGTTAGAACATATATTTTGGGCTCATGCTTATTGTTTCGATTGGTACCAAAAATATGGAGATGTTGTTGTATTTGATACCACATACAAGGTGAATTCTTATGATATGCCTTTTGGAGTGTTTGTTGGTATTGACAATCATGGAAAAACAATATTACTTGGGTGTGCACTTCTTCGTAACGAAACAACAAAAGCTTTTCGTTGGCTCTTCAAGGTAATCTTATTTGTTTGTTTCTAAATATATAATCATAATCTTTTACTTATATATGTGAATATAACATGTCGTTGGAACACTAATTCTTTTAGTTTATAATTTGTAGAATTTCACCTTACTTATGACGAAGTCCCCACAGACGATATTGACCGATCAAGATCCATGGATGACCGAGGCAATTGAAAAAGAGATGTCTTCCACAAAGCATGCATTTTGCATATGGCATATTACAACAAAATTTAGCGGTTGGTTTACTTCTGTTTTAAAATGTGAGTATTCAAATTGGTGCTCCGAATTTTACAACTTGTATAAGTTAGACACAATCGAAGAATTTGAACAACAATGGCCATTACTAATTGCAAAGTATAATTTGAATGAGAATAAGCATGTGACAGGATTGTACCGGATTAAATCATTTTGGGTGCCCGCTTATCTTCGTAATTTTTTCTTCGGTGGAATGACGACTACGGGAAGATCAGAAAGTATAAATGCATTCATAAAACGATTTATTTCTTCTCGGACATGTTTGAGTGAATTCATTAAACAAGTAAGTACTTATTTACCTTGACATTTTCATTTTATTCTATACTTTTTGTTTTTTATTGGTTATGTCCAAATTGAATTCTTATAATAAGAGTTTAATGTGCCTTGTCTTTTACTAGCATGTATTTAATCAAACAAAATGTGATGAAAAATGGTTTAGGTAGTATGATAAGTGTTCAATGTGCCTTGACTTGTCTACAACTAGTATTCTTAGTTTTATATTATAATTTATTCTTTTAATACCTATTATTTTAGCTTGATCTTGCAATAGAAGATGCGGAGCATAAACAAGCGCATAATACTATGCTAGAGAAATATAGAGGTTCGTGTTTAAGATCATTGTCACCTTTAGAAGAACAAGGTTATCACTTTTTTACTCCATATGCATTTAAAAAGTTTCAAGAGGAGTTTGCAAAAGCAATTCAATATTCGGTTCAAGAAGAAACATGTAACAACTTTATTGTCAAACATCATAAAGCAAGACGATGTCACAACGCGTTTTGGGATGGTAAAATAGCTAAATGCTCTTGCAAAAATTTTGAATTTGTTGGAATACTTTGTCATCATATTTTAAGTGTTCTTTTACATAAGGATTGTTTTATAATTCCTTCTACTTATTGGCTTTCACGTTGGAGTCGTCATGAGGTTCTACTAGATCAAATCTCTTCATCACATGAGACAACTTTTGGGGATTTGACTTCTTTGAACAATGGATCACTTCCTAGTGTCTCAATTGATTTAGTTCGATGTCCACCTATTTCAAAGACAAAAGGACGTCCAAAACAGAAACGGTTGAAAAGTGGAAAGGAATTGACGAAACAAGTTAAACATTGTTCGTATTGTAAGTGTATCACTCACAACATTACAAGATGCCCACAAAAGGAGAATTCCGGTGACGATATTATTACACAACATGCTACAAAGAAAAAGAAACTTGCTCAAGAAAATAAAGACTTGAATCCTATTTTTTGTTTGAAATGTTAGACTATGGGATGTGGTGGGCTTTATAAGGTGATGATGTGGAGTGATAGAGGTGATATGTAGGAAAGAGAGTGTGATTTGTAGGAAAGAGAGTGTGATGATGTGGAGTGATGAAAATGGGTGGTGTGGTTGTGTGATGATGTGGAGTGATAGAGGAAAGAGAGTGTAATTTTAAAAAGTTGTATATTTATAATTTTTTTTATATAAATGAAATTTAAAAACTTGTATTTTTATTACAAAAAAACAAACACACACTACAATTTATTAAAAAACATATTACGATTAAAGTAAAATACGTTAAAAAAATACAATTTAAAAAAAAAAACACTTCAATCTTCATCTTCATCGTTGTTTCCTCGGGGGCGGTAATACCAGACATGTTCGATCAAATCGGCTAACAGACTGTGATGGGTACCTTCGTCACGCATGTCACGTATGTTCTGTTGTTTCTCTTGAAAACTAATCTGGACTTCTGGTTCGGTGGCATTCTCATCATAATAAGCTTGACAATACGCCTTACCTTTGTCTTCCAAAATCATGTTATGAAGAATTATAGCGGCGTACATCGCGTTTCTAATTTTTTCTAAACTCCAAGCTCTTGCGGGGTTTTTAATTATATGCCACTTTTTTTTCAACACTCCAAAAGCCCGTTCGATGTCCTTTCTTGAAGATTCCTGGGCTTTTTTAAAATGGTTACGCTTCTCGTTTAATTCGTCTCTTTCCCTGAAAGACTTTATTAACACCGGCCATTTTGGATAAATACCGTCAACGAGGTAATACCCGTATTTGTAGGTTGTGTCGTTAACAATAAACGACTGTTCGGGAGCCGTCCCATTCACAATGTCGTTGAAAAGCGGTGACTGATCCAAGACGTTGATGTCATTATTCGCTCCAGCCATCCCAAAAAATGCATGCCATATCCACAAATCAGTAGAGGTCGTAGCCTCTAACATAATGGAAGGGTGAGCGTGATCACCCCTATGGTATTGACCATGCCAAGCCACGGGACAATTTTCCCACTCCCAATGCATACAATCCAAACTGCCTAGCATACCGGGAAAATTGTGTTTTTCATCATGAACCATCGTAATCTGCTGTATGTCGCTCCAACTAGGACGGCGTAAATATCTCTTGCCGTATAAAGAAACCACACCTATTTCAGATATTATTACATTTTAAGTACAAATAAGTTTTAAAGTAAACTAATTAAAAATGTAAAGGTTAAAAATTTACCTTCGCAAAAGTAGGCAAGAGAGTCACGTGAAATTCTTGCGGACATTTTTAAATACTCGTCCCACATGTCACTACAAGTGCCAAAAGCAAGTTGTCGTATGGCGGAGGTGCATTTCTGAATCGGTGTAAACCCAGCCCTTCCTCTAGCATCAAGCCGTTGCCTAAAATACTCAAAATTGTTTTCAAAATCGTGGCATATCCTGAGAAACAGCTCCCTCCTCATTCGAAAACGACGGGTAAATTGTTCGTCGTTGTAGGTGCAACCCGGAGAAAAGTAAGATTCCATTAGTAGTGTGTTAGCTTCTTCACGGTTACGTTCTATGACGGTTCTTCTTCTAGTGATTGGTCTTTCGATATGTTGTGATGCATAGCTAACAACGGCTCTAATCGTTTCGGCTACAATTGCATTTTCATCCGAACTTGACGAACTTGACATAGAACTTGACATTTTATAAAACTTTGTGTGTTTTTGGTATAAAAATTGAGAGAGAAAGAGAGATTGTTTGTGGTTTTTGTGTGTGTTTAATGAATGATATTGTTAGGTTTTTATAGAAAATTGTTTAGGTTTTTATAAAATACTAGCCGTTGCCCACTCGACCGTTGCAACCTTTTCCCCTTCACTGCGTTGTCTGCATCACGCCAGGGCAAGAAAATTGCCGACAACGCCCCTAGCGGTGTGGAAGGGGGCGTTGTTGGGCGTTGTTGGTCCTATGTGGCCGGCGTTGTTGCTTGTTCCACGCCCCACACCCCTTAGTCTTAGAGCTTTGATTTCATTAGTAATGTAATATTTAATTAAAAAGTTGTATCTTTTTAACATTAATTATCATTTTTGTTTTTATATATTTTTCTTATTCTTGTTCAACATTTTTATTAGTTGCAATTATCTTTTGTTTAAGAGAGAAATTCAAGTGATAAATTTTGTGTAAGATAGAAATTTAAGTGGGAGATTATGGATGGAAAAAAGTGGTGAAAATTAATGTTGCTAGTAAAGTTAGGATTGAATGAGAATGATTAGTTTGGTGGGAGAGGAGAATAAAAGTAATAAAAAGGGGTACTTTTGGTATTAGTTGTTAGAGATAAAAGAAAAAGGTAATTGTTAGAGATAAAAGAAAAGGGTAATTTTGGTATTGTAAGAAAAAACATTCATTTTATTCAAAGTTAGAAAATATTGTACTTTTTAATACTAATAAATAATGATTATCATGTGCCTTGGGGCACATGATAGAAAAAGCCTATGTTATATATGTTATCTAATGATAAAAAGATATTTATCTATTTTTTAATATATGCTTAGACTCAAATCTTTAATATATAATAAAAGAGGGGCCTTAAATGCCACATGGCGAAGTAAGGTCCCTTGGATGAGTTATCTTCTTTGATTTCAGCCGTTAGATCAGATTGACGATGTCATCAAAGACTATTTTTATTTTACACCTCTTACAATACATAATTATATTTTCTCTTTCATTTATATCTCCACTGAAATAAAAAAACATAAGTTTATTTTACTTATAAATCGTTAAATTTAGACTATGATTTACCATATTATTATTCTAAAATCTCCTCATAAAAATATCAAAACATGTATATAAACGTAAAAGTATATATATTATTTTAACTATAAGCAACATAGGTATAAATGTAAACGTATATATGTTATTATACGTATGACATTATCTTCTCATAATAACTTAAAATCTACATAAACAAAAATTTACGAGTCAAACTTTATCTTTATCCGCGTTATCGCGGGACAATAATCTAGTACAAATAAGATAAATAATGGTTGCTAACCGTAAGAAGGTTAAGTACATAAAAGTATAATAAGTTTTATTAATTTTGTTATTATATATAAACTTTAAAAATAAATGAAGTAATGAACCGATTTTTTATTAACGTGTAACTGGTCTATTTATTGAAAATTTTTCATAAAAATTTCAGTGTTAAAAAATAAGTTAAATATACATAACAGAGTTTCTGAAATTAATTAATACACATATTAGAAAACCGATAAAGTTTTAGCCCTTTGTAAGATCTGATTTACTTTTGTGTCGTTATATTTTTGAGTATTATGGATAAAAAGTTGGTTTTAACCAATTCAACTTTTTAAAAATCACTAGCTTGCAATCTAGTACTTGAGTGAAAAAAATGTGAAAAATGTCCACTTAGCAAAGACTATCAATCCGTCCTTCAGGAGTTGCCAAAGTGGCAAATTGAAGTTGGATAAAACTCACACCAAAGGTGAGAGGTACCAAGTTCGAATTCTGTTGGGACATTTACCGGCTCATAGAGTCTTTAGCCAAAAAAAAAAATTAATCCAAAAGTCAACTCTAGACCGGTCTAACACGGTAATTTGTAGTCTTCCGGTATTCTAAAATCCGCAATTTATTTTCACACAACACTAACAACAACTCAATATCATGTTCGACCTCAAATTAACGTTCCCATAATCGTCATTTTTCTTCTTTGTTTCATTAGTTCAATCTAAATGTGATCGAGGTTGCGATTTAGCTCTTGGTTCGTACTACACTCAACCAGGAAACAATCTCACCGCGATTTCAAAATACTTTAACACAAACATCAAAGATATATTAAAGTATGATCATAAAACAATCCCTAATCAGGATATCTTGCCTTCCTTTGTGAGGATTACTATTCCGTTCACGTGTGAGTGCATCCAAAAACGGTTTTTAGCTCATGTGTTTAGTTATGAAGTTCAATCACAAGATAGGTACGATGTTATTGCAAAACAGTGGTACGCGAGTCTGACAACTCTTAATAGTTATGATTCTAAGGATATTCCTGATGGAGTTGTGCTTAATGTGGCGGTGAATTGTTCGTGTGGAGATAATTCGGTTTCTAAAGATTATGGGTTGTTTTTGACGTATCCTATTAATTTTATATGTTGTGATTGAGTTATTTGATATTATGTGACAATGTTCTATTAATCAAGAAAGTAATTGATAAGATTATCGTTAACGTGCAAGACGTCTTTAGTGTTGGACGTTTCATTCTCGACAAATTGTTGATAGGAAATGAAACTTGTGACTACTTGAAAAAGAAAGTGTTATTAAAAATGGATTTTGAAAAGGCCTATAAATATATATAGTCTATTAAATTGGAAGAGCCGAAGAGCGTGTCAGCCGGTATGGATCCCTTGGGTTTTGGTTTTGGTAGAAAATGATACTTAGTGAATAATTTTGGACACACCGTAAAAAACGTATTTAACTTAAACTCGTTATCTATTAAAATAAGTCGATCAATCCAATTAATAGGTTTTCAGGTAATCTTTATGTAACAATCAAGTTAAATATCTTTCAATAATTAATAGTCATCTTCTTCCCATTAACATCAAACCAAGATCTGTAAACCACAAAATAAAGTCAATACGTTCAAACTGAAAACCATAAACCCGGATCTCCAAATCACCAAATTGGAAAATGAAGATTAGGAAACCTGCAAGTGTCGGGTGTTGATTGTTTGGATATCTAGATGTTGCAAGTGTTGGAAGATAAAGCTAGATGTTCTGAGGTGTTGGTTGCTCTGGATTTATGATTGTTGTTGGTTCACGAAGATATAGGTGTTGGTGGTTTTCGGATCCGATATGTGGTGATGTTTGCAGGGCGTGGGGTGTACGGTAATTTTTTATAAGCTCATAAACACATTTTTTCTTGCTTATAAGCTTATGAAGCTGAGCTTATGGCTTATTTAAAGCCATAAGCTCAACTTAATAAACTTATAAGCCGAAAAAATAGCTTATGAGCTTATAAAAAATTAAATAAGCTCGTCATTCGGTTGTATAAGCCGAAACAAATACACCCTTAACCAATATCTATTTGGAAAAGATTTAACTGAGGTAACCAGCTAAATAGATTGAGTGAATTTTAAATAACTTTATCTCTTTAATTGAAAATTAAAACGGTAGGTGACATTAATTGAGAACGAGGTTAGATTAAGTATCTTTCTATGCGTTTAGCCCGATAACTTTTAATTAAGATTCAATGAAATAATATCGATCTAACTTTTTTTATCATAATTAAATAGCTTATTAATTCGCGTAAAATACGAAAAATTATATCAAAAAAAATATAGTGCTAACAAACAAGATATATATAACATATATAAAAAGATTAATATAAATCTATTAGTTATTTAGACAAAATGATTATATTAGCAAATATGGAGATAAAGACAACATTTACTGCGTAATTCGCGAAAAACCTTATTAAAATAAAATAATTATAATATATTAAAAAAAAACTAAAAATATAGCTTAAATAGAAGAAAAAAAAACCGAAGGTTTTTTTCATATAATATGTTTTTCGTTTATACGCAAAACACTCGGCAACGATAAAATTATTTTATTTTCTGTTTATACTAATAATTTGTATTTGCATAAAAAGAAAAATATGTTTCGTATTTTTTAGATATTAATATAAAATATAAGTGTTAGATTATTTAAAGGAGAATTGTTAATTAGTTTTATTTGATTATCATTATTAAATATAAGGGTTAACTATTTAAAGTAAGAGAGTTAAAATAAAACTATTAATGATGACATCATAAAAAAATCTAATGGTATAAATTAACGGTATAAATCTATCTGATGATTACTATTGTCAAGTGACATTTTATTCTGATGATTACTATTGTCAAGTGACATTTTAGATTTTTCTTTTATTATATATTAAAATAAGATAAGATAAAATAAGATAAGATAGTACTGTAATAAAACGAAAAAAAAAATTATTAAAGAATAAATTACACCGTTAGTCCCTATGTTTATACCCAAATCACTAGTTTGAGGGTTTTTTTAAATAATTACACCAAACGTCCTCAATGTTGTAATTTTGTTACGTCGGTGATCCATTTTTGGCAATTTTCGATTGAAAACACGAAAATGCCATTTTCTTACAATTTCTTTTATATTTTAATTAATTTTTATTTCTTTATATTTTAATTTTAATTTTAAATTCAATCACAATTACCAACCCTCCCTACCCACCCCTCTCTCTTGTCTTTTTTTCACCTCCACATCCACCTGATTTCCAACCCACACTTTGTTTCTCTTTCTTCCACTCCACATTTTCCGGTCACTCATCCTCACCAATAACACCATTCGATTAACTCCATTTTCTAAAGATTTTAAAACCCCACCATCCTCACAACCTTCGATTATCTGAAGTATTTATATGCTTCAAACCTACTTTGACCCACACCCACAAACTAGTTGAGTACCTAATTTATTTTTGGAAATGGCTGTTGAAAAATATAACTAGTGTTTTGTTTAAGAACATATATATATATATATATATATATATATATATATATATATATATATATATATATATATATATATTATTTGAATAATAACAACAATGTAAATACATTAAGGGAATATACATAAACAAAAGCTCGTGGCATCAACACGCAAACGAACATTTCATCAAACATCTTATACACACAAGGCGACCAAACAAACACCAACGCAACCGATTTACATCGATTCAATTTCTTCATCATAAAATCAACAAATTTATCCTTAAATCTTCTTCAATCCCATGAATCTCCGAAAAAAGCAAAACACAAAGAATTAAGATTAATCCAAAATTATGCAGTTATCAAAATCATTAATCCATCGTGTGGCCCCATTTTTCGCAACTCGAATTCGTATCAACTCCAGGCTTCTAAGCTCCACGTCATCATCTGTTCTATCGAAAGAACCTCGGTTGTCTTCCCCATCTTCTTCTTCTGAACAAGAATCTGTTCAATTGTCGGATAATTGCGTCAAGGTACTTTATTTAATCGATTATTTGTAAATTTTAACCATGTTTTGTGAGGATGGTGGGGTTTTAAAATCAGTAGAAAATGGATTTAATCGAATGGTGTTATTGGTGGGATGAGTGACCGGAAAATGTGGAGTGGAAGAGAGAGAAACAGAGTGTGGGTTGGAAATCTGGTGGTGGTGGTGGAAAAGAGACAAGAGAGAGAAAGGGGTGGGTGGGGAGGGTTGGTAATTAGGATTGATTTAAAATTATAATTAAAAACATAAAGAAATAAAAATGAATTAAAATATAAAAGAAATTATAAGAAAAGGGCATTTCCGTCTTTTCAATCGAAAATTGTCAAAAATGGATCACCGGCTTAACAAAATTATAACATTGAGGACGTTTAGTGTAATTATTTCAAAAAAAGTCTCAAACTAATGATTTGAGTATAAACATAGGGACTAACGGTGTAATTTACTCTTTATTAAATTTTTTCATATACAAATATTAGTACAACATGTAAAGTGGGACAAGGGTAAGAAAGAAAAGTCATAATTAAGTCATTATTCACAATTAAAATTGTGATTAGTATATTTTAAGAATAAAATAACC
The DNA here is from genome assembly GCA_910822075.1 of Senecio squalidus. NCBI lineage: Eukaryota > Viridiplantae > Streptophyta > Magnoliopsida > Asterales > Asteraceae > Senecio > Senecio squalidus. The sequence goes on from CAJVGC010000582.1 coordinate 24,128,401, forward strand.
ACTAAAAAAAAGAATATTCTTGATAATGGAAAAAAAAAAAAAAAACTACCAAAAAAGAGAAAAAGCAAAGCAAAGACTAGTTGTAATGGCGGCAAAATTCAAGCATCAATTAGTCTAACACGCTTACAGACATCCATTAGTCAACCAATCCTTCCACATATATTCAATTATTGAATCATCATCATTCAATAACCAATTCCATACTCAGTCAACGCCATCCATAATCATAAACATGCCCCTTATCAAATCCTCTATCTTCATCTTCGTGTTCGTGTTCGTGTTCGTTTCGTTTTGTTTCGTTTCACTAACCGAATCCACCTGTACCCGCGGCTGCGATTTAGCCTTAGCTTCATACTACGTCCCCTCAGGAACCGATCTAACTCAAATTTCGCAGCTCGTAGACACAGACATCCCCAACATCTTACAATACAATCCTAATATCCCAAACCAAGACAGTTTACAATCCGATATCCGAATTAACTTGCCTTTCACTTGTGAATGTATTAATGGTCAGTTTTTAGGACATGTGTTTAGTTATGATATTAGTTCAGGGGATACTTATCTTACTATTGCACAACAAAGGTATTCCAATTTGACTACCTGGGATTGGATTCAGAGGTTTAATTATAATGATCGAAATAGGATACCGGATACTGGGAGGGTTAATGTTACTGTGAATTGTTCGTGTGGAGATAGGGAGGTTTCTAAGGAGTACGGGTTGTTTGTGACGTATCCTTTACGGAGTGGGGAGAGTTTGGATTCTGTTTCGTCTGCTGCCAATCTTAGTTCGGATTTAGTTCAGAGATATAATCCTGACTCTAATTTTACTTCGGGTTTGGTGTTTATTCCTGGGCGAGGTTAGTATTTGGAATTGCGTATTTTAGAATTATCACTTTCTTTAGCTCGTAGATTTTATTGTTTATCCGTAGTTTGATTGCTTATATATACTTCTGTTTTTAGCTTGATATTATGTGATTTCGATGAGTTATCTGGTTTGATATGAATATATTAGAATACACTTTATGAATATGTATGATATGTCTTGATGAAGCAACATAGATATGATTTTTATATACCAAATTTTGCGTAAGACTAGTACACGGTAGAAGAAAGCTATCCCAAGAAGAAAAGTAGTACCTTCTTACACTTGCAGTAGCCGACTTTATATTCAATCATGATAGAATTCGGTATTACTGCATTAGTAAGTGCCTGATGGCAATCTTTTGGTTAAGTTAGTTTCATTTGTTACTTGTATTAACAATATATCCTGTAAATTGCTCAAATTGATATCTCTGTTCGTTGTCGAATACCTTATATCATTCTTTGTTTTCCAGCATCCTTTTTTATATTTCCTCGGTTACATTTTAAAAAACATGCAACCCAGATAAAAGACATTGTATGACAACTTCATGTGTTTCTAAAACATCAAAACCAGCTTACAAGCAAATCAAAGTGACAATTCATTAACTAGATATCTCAATGACGAACTTCGTTTATGAGCTAGCATGCAAGCTGGTCATTTCGACTATAATAATGAGATTAATGTTTTCCGTCTAATAAATAAAGATTTTGTTTCCTTTATATTCATCATACATGAAAGTGAAAATGTTCTAATGTTTTGTTTTCTGGCAGATGAAAATGGAAATTACCCACCCATAAAAACCAGGTATTTTCTTTTCCTCGAATGGCACGGTATTTGCTGAAAATATCATTGCCAATATCATTTTGACAAGCCTCTTGTTCTTTATATTTTTGCAGTTCAGGTGACCCAGCGTACCCTTTCCAATAATGTAGCGTGATCTTTTTCCATATTTTCTTGAATTCAAATGTGAGTTATTTAGTAAGCATCCGGTTTCACATAATCAGGGTTATCAGGCGGAGCCATAGGTGGAATAGTTGTAGCTGTAGTAGCAGGGTTGCTGTTACTTGCAGGATGCATATATTATGGAATTTATAAAAAGAAGAATGGTGAAGCGAGTTCGGCTTTATTAAAGAATGCACAGGTTCAACTTATGCCTGGTCAAGGTAGTTTCTGTTCTTCATTCTGTGTTTTTTTAGAGTTATTTGCACAAAAATAATCGTAATTTAATACGTTATGTTTGACCATTTTTAATCCGGAAAAAATGCAGCTAGTTGCATTGCTTGTATGAAAAAAGCTATTTAAGAAAAATATTCACAATGAGATTATTCAGCATTATGATTTACCAAACTAAGTAATTATTAGTAACGAATTTCTTAATACTTATAGTAGTGAGCTTTTTTCGACAAGGATGCTTTTAATTAACTTGTTTACTTAATTTAATCATAATTATAAGCTTCTCTTGTAACTTTTCTCATTTAACACAAATTGAAGTATATTTTCAAAAATCGGTATTGACTTTTTAACTTGACTTTTGTTTTAAACTTAGCCTTCAATGGTAGTTCGGTTGGAGGTTCAGAGTCTAGGGGTGTTCCTCCTGGTACTTCCCCCGGGCTTACAGGAATTACAGTTGACAAATCTGTGGAGTTCTCGTATGAAGAACTTTCGAAAGCTACGGATGATTTCAGTCTTGCTAATAAGATTGGGCAAGGAGGTTTTGGTGCTGTTTACTATGCAGAGCTCAGAGGCGAGGTTTGAAACTAGGATTTAATTCTTTTCCTGCTGCTGCTATAATTATGACTTTTTTTTCTCTAGAGTTTGATATGTGTACAAAAGTAAAAAACATCTGGGCTTACTATAATTATACGATGTCAAAAATTTTAAAGTGTTTGGACAGTATGTGTTTCGGGTCGACCCAGACCGTACTCAAAGTAATATGTTTCAACGAGTTAATTTAATCCACTCGCCCCACCCAATTTCCACATCTTGTACAGACGTTAATAGTACATGGTGTCACATAAGCATTCATCATCCAGTGATTATATTCTATCAACAAAAAATGGCACCTATGAGCTAGTATTATAATGTTACTTAATTCTGTTTTGCACTTTTTTTGTGCTTTTGTAATTTGTGAAACGTGTGCAGAAAGCTGCTATTAAGAAGATGGATATGCAAGCATCAAGAGAATTTCTTGCCGAATTGAAGGTTTTAACGCATGTTCATCACCTAAACCTGGTAAGATGTATTTAATTTGAACTTCCGAGTCTGATATTTGGTGTCTAGAGGTTCCAAAATGGACGGATATGGGTCGGGTCACAACTGGTACGGGTCAGAATCAGATTGACCCAAGGATATTTCTTTGTCCCTTTTTCTTGAATTTTATAAAAAATTCTGACAATAAAAACTGCATTATTAAAAATACTAATCTGGTTTTGTGGATAAAGTGATTTAACATGATGTAAGCATCTAAATACACTCCATTTCACTTTCGAACCGTTCCAATTTTCATCATCACAGTTCACCCATCTGATCCGTAAGAGGTCAATTAGAAACCGAACCAACTCTTTTCTAGGTAAATGGGTTGACCATTGCCACCTCTAATTTGAATACTTTGTCCAAAAATCAAACTGATTTATGAAGTCTTAAGGTTTTCACCATATATTATGCAGGTGCGTTTGATAGGATATTGTGTCGAGGGCTCTCTTTTCTTGGTGTACGAGTACATTGAAAATGGAAACTTAAGTCAACATTTACATGGATCAGGTCAATTAAGTCAAATACAAAAACGCATTTCTGATACTGAAAGCATTTAAACAGGAAAATTTATGTTCTTATTAATGTTCACTCCAGCAAGGGAGCCGCTATCATGGTCTACCCGAGTCCAGATCGCACTTGATTCAGCAAGAGGTCTTGAGTATATCCATGAACATACTGTCCCTGTATATATACATCGTGATATTAAGACGGCAAATATACTCATTGACACGAACTACCATGGAAAGGTCTGCAAATATCTATGTCATTATGAATCTTTTGTTTTTGCTCCTGTTCAGTGGTGGACCAAGTGAAAGGTTGTTATGATTAATTGTCCTCGTGTTTACTATAGGTTGCAGATTTTGGTCTAACAAAGCTGACTGAAGTTGGAAGTACATCTTTGCCCACACGTCTTGTGGGTACATTTGGATATATGCCACCAGAGTAATTCTTCTTCTTTTAGTACATTCACTCAGCTAGCAAGCGTTTATTATTGCAATTTAATAAACACCGAAGGCCCTAATGACAATAGTTATATTGGGTTTCTAGACTCCTACATCAAAGTCGTAGATAGTACCCAATGACGGTAGCCAGAATTTTGCTGAAAGTTTTTCTTTTCTTTTTTCTAGAGGTGGCAAATTTGACCCATTTACTTATGAATGGGTCAGTTTGATTATGTGGTGTTTCTAGTGGGTCAAAGTACCCTCCCGTTTTGCCATCTCCCCTTGTAGGTCAACGTAGATCATATTATACTCTTGTTAGGGTTGCTGATAAAGTCTCTACTTATGTAATGCAGGTATGCACAATATGGGGATGTTTCTCCGAAGGTAGATGTGTATGCATTTGGCGTTGTACTTTATGAGCTTATCTCAGCCAAGGAAGCCATAGTCAGAGCAAATGGCACTGTTACTGAATCGAAAGGTTTAGTGGCCTTGGTGAGTATAATTGGACAGTTACTGTTTAGCCGATTATTAAGTAAAAAATAATGTATTTAATTGTTGATTATTTACAGTTTGATGAAGTTCTTAGTCAGCCAGACCCAAAAGATGACCTGGTCAAAACGATTGATCCTAGAATGGGGGATAACTACCCTTTTGATTCAGTTCGTAAGGTAAACCTTTCCTGCTTAAAATCGTCTTTTAGTGTTTTTAGAAATAACCGAATCCAATAATTTCCACCTTCATCATTGCTTAAACTTCTGTTTTTACTATCGACACTTCTTAGAGTTCAATGTTATGCCATTATTGGTGGTTCTTTCATTTAATTAACAAATACATACACTTAGATAGAATTATTCCCATAACATCTTCTCACCCGTTCAGACTGCTTAGTTTCATAAAAAAATAGTAAAGAACGACCATGATTTTGTTTATAAGTGACCCAAAGTAATGAGACGTGTAAATTGAAATGCAGATGGCTCAGTTAGCGAAAGCTTGCACACACGAGAATCCCCAACTGCGGCCAAGTATGAGATCAATAGTAGTGGCACTGATGACTCTTTCATCGTCCACAGAAGACTGGGATGTTGGCTCCTTTTATGAAAACCAGACTCTTGTGAGCCTCATGTCCGGCAGATAGATTCCAAAAATCGTTGTCACGTTCATCATTGTTCTTTGGTAAGTATATTTTTCTAATTCTTTCAAAATGTATAACTGTAATGTAATGTATCGAGGCTGTAACAAATCTTGTATGTATTTATTGTTTATTGTTTAATGATAGAGTATTATTTTGATCTGGGGATACAAGACAAGTACATTATATGTTTAAGTTCCTGGCAGAATTGTTCTGTTTTTCGCCTTTTTCCAGTCTTTCTTATTTTAATTGACACCATTGATTTGGTAAAATATATTAAATATCAATACGTAATTTCCCTCTTAGAACGTTTTACAAGAGGTGATGGCCCTAATTGTTTAAAAAATCGAAATATTTATCTTTGCATCAATCGAGAGTCCGTCCTCATAAAAATATTTGCAGACCCGTGTATTACCTCCACTTATCTATAAGTGTTGCACTTTACACAACATGCTTCTACTCTACATATTTACATATGACATAATACTATCGGCTAACATAACTGTCCGTCTATAGTTAACACGTGCATTTAAGCTTCAATTTTGGGGGGAATTCCGAAAACAGAGAAGAGGCATTTGGACAATAAAGCCCTCATTTGCAAAATGATTGCAAAACCAGTCTCTTGACATTCTATATTTCTGACATTACCCTTACAATGCCTTGATGAACTGAACGAATGGGGCCGTGATGTCTCATGAAAGAGTGAAATGTAAAAACATTCAACGCTCTGCCTTTTTAAACCCGACACTATAATCTTTCAGTGACCTTAATATCATACAGTAATGTTTTTCGATTAAAAACAGAATTAATTAAGTTGCTTTGAGTACAATGTGGCTTTCAAAGCGCCGAGGCTCAACTATTACTACTTATATTCTAAATTCACTAGGGAATAACAGCAAATTCCTTATCCAACCAACCAAAAAAAAGATGTTCGATTTATCAGCTGGTGTTGGTTTATGATTTGAGGGTGGGTAATAATAAATGATTACACGAGTTATTGGTGTTAAATGTTTAATTATTTTGTGACGAGCTGTCCCGACAATGTCACTGAAACATTATAGTGTGCTTCCGTGTGCTTCAGATCTCACATTTTCGAACTTGTGCCACAGTGTACAAATGTGCTAATGCATAAGGCAAAATTGAGCATAAACAACATATTTATTAAACAATCGAAAAACTTCATTCAAGAAATGATTTATTTAGAAACATATGAGTAGTTACTAGAAACGAGGAGTTGCCACAACCATTAAAGGGGACATCTTATGAACAACGATTCCATTAATCTCAGTCATGTCCAATTCTTCCGGGTTTCTTTCATTTGGCAATGCCAAATCATATCTGTACACCACGTTTGCTAAAACAAGCTCGTTAATAGACAGAGCAAATGGAATACCAGGACACCCTCTTCGACCGGCACCAAATGGCAACAATTCAAAATCAAACCCTTTAACGTCAATAGAACTGTTGAGAAACCTCTCTGGCTTAAACTGTTCTGGTTCTTCCCATATCGAAGGATCTCTTGCTATCGCCCAAGCATTTATCATCACTTGGGTTCCTTGTGGGATATTATACCCCATTAAGTTGACAGATTGCATTGATTCATGAGGAACAAGTAGTGGGAGTGGAATGTGTAATCGCAATGTCTCTTTAAGGACGGCTTTCAAGTAATGCATTTGATGTATATCATCTTCCGTGACCATGTATTTTCCTTGGGCTTTTTTCGTTACCTCCTTTTGCAGTTTTTTCATTATGTGCGGGTGTCTTACTAGCTCGCTTAATGCCCATTCTATATTTGAGGACGTCGTATCAGATCCACCAGAAAACACATCCTACAAAAAATATAAAAAATCCTTGTACTCATATTAAAAACATATATCTAATGTATTTATACCACACTATTGACTAGTGAAGTACCTGGATGACACCTTTAATCGTATCTCGGTCAAATACAAAGTTGTCTGTGTTTTGTCGTTGAAGATCGAGTAAGATATCAACTAAATCTTGGACTTGATCATTTCCTCCGTCAGGGCCAGGATCCACCGTTTTGTTCTTATTTATATGCTGGTCAATGACGCCCTCAAGAAACTCATCAAGTTGTTTTGCTACTTTTTTGGTTCTTCCCTCTAAACCACTTAAGCGGTCCACAAACGATAACCATGGAATATAACTTCCTATGCTCACAACACCAAGTAGCGTTTGAAATCTTACAAGCATGTCCTTAAACTTTAAATCTTCATATGTCCTTCCTAAGGCCACCTCACATATAACGTTGCTAGTAAGCGAAATAAGCAAGTCGCTTAAATCAATTACAGACCCACAAGTTGTCCCTAGTATGTCAATCATACGCACCATTTCTTTTTCTCTTATTGTTCGAAATGACCGCACTCTCTTATTACTTAATAGGTGGATAACCGCAATGCTCTTGACCTGCCTCCAAAACTCTCCATATGGAGCAAATCCTATGTCCTTAGAACCATAAGTAAGTTTGTCGGGAATGTTTAACTTAGGCCTACTCGAGAATATTAGATCATGCGTTTTCAAGATTTCTCGGGCTCCGTCAGCCGAGGAGACTACAATTACAGGTACACTACCTAGGTGAATCAACATAAGTGGTCCATATTTTTGGCTTAAGGCTCGTAAAGACTGATGCGGGCTTGAGCCTAGTTGGTGAAGGTTTCCGATAATTGGGAGCTTTTGTGGGGATGGTGGTGTGTGTTTTTTGATGTTTGGAGAAGATGAAAGCAATTTAAAAGGAATCAAGAGCAGTAATATGAAGAAGAAAAATATAAGTAGGAGCTGAAATGAGAGAAACATTGTTTTTGCAATGGTATTACTTAACCAAATATCACTTCTATATATACATATTATATGTTTTTATTTATATATATAAAATGGTAAAGGCGTATACCATTGACACGGGCCACTTTGTGACCGGACCCCCTACCCAGCAAAGGAAGCATTTCCCGGTAAATATCCTAACAATGGTACCCATCACCTTGCTTGGACTCGAACACGAGACCTGCATATTTCAGCACAAGGGTGGGCCCAAGGTTTTTACGAGGCTATGCCTGATGGTTTTTATTTATATATATATATAAAAAAAGGTTTATTTGCGGACCCTTTCAAGCCCGTGTCACTTTTGTGACCGACCGACCCAGCCTGCACGAAGTCTTGGTCCCGTTAAAACACCCCTGCTGAAAGAGACACAAGCATTGGTAGAAAATCTTCTTGGGAGGTCACCCACCTCAGTACTAAGTTTCGAACTCGTGACCTCCCACACAAAGGTGACAGGTGATAACCACTTGGGCAAGCCCTAGTGGTCTTTATATATATATATATATATATATATATATATATATATATATATATATATATATATATATATATATATATATATATATATATAGGGATTAGTTCATGCGAGAACTCAGATTTTTGCGAGAACTGCGAGAACTCATTCTCAGCCACTCATTTATTTTTAAATATTAAACCTTTTTATGAAATTAAAAAGGATAAAATAGTAATCTTATTATTTGTAATTTAGATTTTTTTTTTTTTCCTTTTCTCTCTCATCTTAATTTATTCTTTTTTTTCACTACATAATTCGTCGAGCTTATCATTTTAAATCTTGTGCATTTATGAACAAAGGTTTTTCTTTATTATTTTTTCGCATGGTTACCAATATCGTTCTTTACATAGCAACCGATGAACGAATTTTTTATTTAGAGAACCCTAACTTTTTAATACTAAACACACTTTTATGTGTGTTCATATGATTGCACCTTAATGTTTACAAATGAACAACTGTGATAACATATGAACAACTGTGATAATCTATGAACAACTGTGATAATATATGAACAACTGTGATAATATATGAACACGTGACGATGTTCAGATGTGATGGAGAAAAAAATCCATGAACTAAGTATGATCAAATATGAACAACTCATAATAAACGTAAAAAGTTAAAATAAAAATCCTAAAACTAGGTACAAATCAAAGAAAGAAAATGAGTAAACGAAGGTTTTTCTTCATCATCCTTTATGTTCTTGATTGTAATCTTTGTTTTGCTTATCATCTGCATATTGAAAAATTCATTTTAGTAATAAATTATTACCATTGAACAATCAAATGGAAATTCACAAACATTTGGTCAAACAAAAATTAAAAAGAGACCCACAAAATAATTAAATTATACAAACTTAAACACACACCCACGATTACCAAGTCCAAAAATACCCTTTTCAATTCCGTTACACAAACTACAAACTGTCACTCACTTAAAATGAAATATTAGCCCACTGCCACATCAATTTTAATTACACATATGTACTAAGCTCATCTCAAATAATATATCAAATCCTAATATATTCATATGCTCATGGACTCACACAGTTTTAAATACTAATTATTATCACTTAAAATGAAATATTAGCCCACTGCCACATCAATTTTAATTACACATATGTACTAAGCTCATCTCAAATATAATATATCAAATCCTAATATATTCATATGCTCATGGACTCACACAGTTTTAAATACTAATTATTATCGGTAGTTCTCATTTGAATTAGGCTTATACCAGTTTTTCGCAAGCATTTTCAACTATGTTGTATTTCCTTGAGTTTGAGATGTGAATAATTCAATAGGTTTGCCTAAAAAAAACCCGTGTGGGATCTACAAGACTACGGAAAGTAAAGTCATAAACTAACTTTATTTGCTGAAAAAAAACTCAAACCGAAAAACTATTATCCGATAAAACTTTTGCTTAGAACTTTGTGACTAATAGTTGAAAGGAATAGCCATTAATATTACCATGCTATAAGGTCAATTCAGTCATATATATATACAGGATATTCGAAACCACTGAACAAGAATATAATAAAATAAACGGAAATCTTACAACCCGAGGAGGATATACCTTATGTCAACACTCTTAGCAAAACATGTATGAGTTAGCCTGCACATGTGTAAAACAGGTTAAGGCATGTTGCATTAACCTCTTGTTACTGCAAAAATGACGTTATGTTCATGAACAGACTAATTAAAAATTATGAAAACTCGGACGTATTTACCATGGAAATCAAGGAGCTCACCATCTTTCCAGAATTTCGAAACCTAAAAATGAACACAAAAAAGTTCGTTGAGGCATTTTATCGAACAACTAATGAGCATATAAATATATCAAATATACATGACAAACTAATCAAATTTTATTACCACAATTCGCTTAAATCACAAATCTCATTCAACTGAAAACTTACACAATATAAAACACAACGATATCAAGATCGTCAATAGAATGTATCTAAATTGATTTGAAGAACCATCTCAAGATTGAAACTTTAGCCTTGTTTAAGTGAATTTAAAGAAAAATGGAATTTGATCTTACCCAAAACACACACACGGTTTACACCAAAAATTGAAACAAATTAACACACATAAATAGTTTATATATTCGTATAGAAAATTATGAAGAACATTATAAAACTTGAATTCCTACACAAATTAATCAAAAATAAATAATAATTGTGTAAAGCATAATAAGATCCCACGTTGCCTACCTTTAAACCATTGCAGGTTCCATGTTGCCTACCCTTTTTTTTAGTTTTTAAACCAAAATCTTGGTTTAGACTTTAGATTAACCTGATGATGGGGATGGAGACGCAAAAAGAAAAAGAAGCCGGATCCAATCGAAATGAGGGGAGAATGAAAAACTGTAAGGCCTCTTTTGTTTTTACCAATAAGTTCTTAATAAGAGTAAATTCTCCTATTCATTTAGATACAAGAGCATTAAGATTGTTTGAATTTATTTTTTGTTAAGCTCTTATAATGTCTTGATTTCCTCTTATTCGATAAGAGAAAATAAATGTCTAATTTCCTCTTATTAAATAACCTATCAATACCATGAACTCAAATTCAATACACAAGTCTTTACATATTTTTAAATTTATTTGTCATAATTTATTTTAAAATTTATTTGTCGTTATTTTAAGCTTTAACTAACTTATGATTTTTTTAATAAGTGTTACATACGTTAATTATATAATTATTTACATTGATTTAAAAACGTACAAAAAAAAGTCAATGGTTTTTATAGTTATGATTAATATACGTGAAAAATAACTGGATAAATTATGAAAACGGAAAATAATTGATAGAAAAGTTTTTGTCATGTTAGTTTACTAAGAAAAAAGTATATATTTCCCCCTTTTATCGTACTTTGATTGTTATAGTATTTTTCACTAAAATTTTACTAATATTTGGTATGATTGTTAAAAACACTTGTTTTCTAATATAGAGATATTTTTTTTGTTAAATTTTACATTCAATTATTTTTTATTGTTTTTATGCAATTTAGCTAGTTTAATATCATTAAAAATGATAAGAGAAACCAAAATATACAAAAAAGAAAAAAAAAAGTTAAAAAATAAACATATTCAGACTATTTTTCAAACAGTCTTATTGATTATACTTTCAGATTTCAGACACTGTCTCTTATCATTAAGAATTGGTTTTCAGATTTCAGACTTAAGTATTCAGAAAAAACAAAAGACCCCTAACTGTTTAATTATTTATGAGATATTAATGTTGAATATGAAAACGAAAAAGAGAGAAATTTAAGGATTTTTGGTCGATTCCGATAATACCCTTCAATTTTTTCATTATTCCCTATTAACTTCAAATTATTTACAAAATAGTCCCTGATTCATTTACAACCATTGATCAAGAGATCTAAGGGTCTAGAATCAGTTCTCGCAGTTCTCGCAGAATTTTGAGTTCTCGCAGGAACCATTCACTATATATATATATATATATATATATATATATATATATATATATATATATATATATATATATATATATATATATATATATATATATATATATATATATATATATATATATATATATATATATATATATATATGGGAGGGTTCATGTAAAAAGTGATAAATTTGTAAAAAGTGTGAGAAGCATTGTGGGAGTGACATGTGGCAAGCTTGAATTTTTTTTTTTAATTTATTTATTATTTTTTTTTTGTTAAAAAAATAATATTTTTAATAAAAAAAATCGAATTTTTTTTTTTCGATAATTTTTTTTTTCTTTTTGCTCGAAAAAAGTTATGTACGAAAAAAAATATGACACACATTTATGATGCACATCTATGATAAACATTTTATGTGTGAATCATAGTTGAATATCATAGTTTTTTTGTGTGCATCATCTATATGAATCATATTTTTTGTGCATCATTAATGTGTATCATATTTTGTGTGTGCATCATATGACGTGACAGATTATATTATCAAAAAGAATTCAATTTTTTTTTTTTTACGATTTTTTTTTTTTCAAAAAAAAATATTATTTTTTTAAATATCTTTATATTAATTTTTTTTTCCCAAGCTTGCCACATGTCACTCCCATAATGCTTCTCACATTTTTTATAAATTTAACACTTTTTATTTGATCCTACTTCTATATATATATATATATATATATATATATATATATATATATATAAAGTTTGTCCCAATTGTTATCACCTGTCATTTTTGTGTGAGAGGTCACGGGTTCGAAATCTAGTATTGGGTGAGTGACCTTCAACAAGATTTTCTACCAATAGTATTGGGTGAGTGACCTCCAACAAGATTGTCTACCAATGCTCGTGGCTCTTTCAGTATGAGTGTTTTAACGGGACCAAGACTCGTGTAGGCTGGATCGGTCGGTTAAAAAAGTGACATGGATTTGAGAGGGTCTGCCAATAAAATATATATATATATATATATAAAAGAAAAAGAAATAGGCAAAAGACAAACACCACCGCCTTTTTGCATGTATGCATGCATGATGCAGAAAAAGGCACCAAAAGAAAGCAAAAATTACACCCCACAATGACACAACGGAAAAACTATAAACAGAATCCATTATACTCCAACTGCATACCTAGCAGTTAAATTCAGATTTGAATTTACTGTTTAAGTTGAATTTACAAGTGTCAAACTGAAAAATATAAATAATTTTTAAAAACGCTAAATGTAGGCATGTATCCCTACAAACTATGGATAAAGAACCGTTTTAACTGTTAAAGTACAAATAATAAAATATAAATTCATGCATGTCGGTGGTTTCTCAACTATTTTTGGGCAATTTCTATATTTACGCATAAAGTACGTGTGGTTTAAGCTTTAATTTTATCTCTTAACTATAATTAAGATTATGGTTAGCAAAATCCATAATTTTTATAGGATAGTTAAACATGTTTTATATTGTTTTTGTTAATTGAAGTGTAACTAATATTTTTATTGGGTGGTTATCTAACTATATAATCTAATCACTCTGTTAACACGTTATTTTATTTGTTAATAAATAATTGAAATACATTCATTTTGCCACTTTCAAAAAAACAAGGGGTTACATAGATAAAAATTTAACAAACTTTATTTATATTAATATTGTTGTGTCCAAGATCCGGTAATCTAAAGCGTTGCTTATTCTGGTCGGCTCGTATTAGCCTGAGGAATTCTACAAAAAAAAAAAAAAAGAAGGAAAAAGTCCGGTATTTGACGAAGATCTTTCTATCGGCGTATCCAACTTTTGGTATCTTCATTATACGAATTTTTTTTTTAAAAACCGGTCAGGAATTGTATATTGCATTAATCAATATTAATTACATAGTTTACAGATATACGTAAAGTCTCATAAATATAACCTACACTATGTAGTTTCGAAAACACAACCCACATGTCGGATCAGGAAGTTCTTGAATGCTTAGACTATATTTGAAATCCAAAAATAATATTTGCAAACTAGTATGTTGATGGAACATATTATATAAGCACATAGAAAATGGCAACTCTAACTAAAAGTAAATTTGTTTCTACATTTTTGATACCTTGGTGTTGTACATGGACACTAAGTAGACGGAACTGACATTGTCACAATATATCACACTAGCCTGAGACAACAGACAATGTAACTCAAGAAAGATTACATAGCCATGCATCTTCATAAATTGCATTGGCTACACCCCGATACTCAGTTTCAACGTTAGAGCGAGAGACAACATGTTTTCTTTTGGACGACCGAGAGACAAGGTTATCACCGAGAAAAACTGCATTGGCTACACCTAGATACTCAGTTTCAGCGTTAGAGCGAGAGACAACATGTTGTCTTTTGGACGACCAAGAGACATGATTATCACCGACAAAAACACAAAACTTAGATGTGGACCGACGGGTTGATAAACACCCAATCTAGGCCACATCAGTATATAACACACATACTAAGCCCATGTAAGAGTACTTTGAAGATATCTAAGAGCGCGTTTAAGCGCATTAAAATGTGATTCACGATGATGATTGTTCATGAACAGACACACCGAGATATTTGGACGAGTGAACATCACATACTAAAGAGCACTCACCCGAACATCAAATAACTAAAGAGCATTAAAAGAATGTCACCGGCGTCGTACTTCGCCGGACCTCCATAACCACCAGTCGACCTTTATTTCCATCGTCAGACTTAATTACAGCCACCGATCTCCGACAAAGTTTATCACAACCATCACCTTCTCCGATCGGACTAATGGAATTGAAATGAGTCAGGATTTAATTTGGAGTATTTAATTATCTCCGATTTAATTTTTAGAATGTAGTTTTTATTAATTTGTATGTTTTAATTAAAAGATTACTAGCTTATCACCCGTGTATACATGGGAATTGGACATTAAGATTGAAAAACGTAATGTTAAAAGAATCGATTACATGTAAGGTTTAAATAAATACAAAATCTATTAAATCGGATGTATGTACCAAACATCTCATATTGATCAAACAAATTAAATAGAAAATAAAAATAAAAATGAACAACACTAATATAAAAACCGAAAACGATGTTTAAAAGTGTTGTGTTTGTGTGGGGTATTTAATGGTTGTTAGTTTAAATAACAAAAAATACTTATTAAAAAGTGGTAGTTATATTCGGAAATTTTGTAACAAATTCAACAACGATATATCCTTTATACATCACCAAAAGCTCTATCAAATTCACTATATAGATTAAACATGTCATGTTCATCAAACAACTTAAATCGAAAATATGATGATATAATTGAACAAAATTAATATTAAGAGCAAAAAAGATGTTTAAGAATGTGTTGTGTTTGGAATCATTTTTCAAAAGTGTTTTTCATATTATTATTTGTTATAAAAGTGGTTGTAAGTAACGTGTTAAAAGTCATGAACTTATTAGATTTTTTTATACAAAATATTAAGTAGAAATGATCACATAATATATCATAAAGAAATAACGACAAAAAGGATTAGATGGATGGTCAAAGACACTTCGGGTTTATTTTTAATGGATAAAAACATTCTAAATCATTTTATTTTTCAAGTCCTTTTATATTTATAGTATATGTATAAAAGGTCAAGTATCTAAATAAAGGGAGATTTACATCTACGTCCTTACAAAACTCCAATATTACGGCTATGTCCTTGTAAAAATCAAAATTACGTTAATATTCTTCAAAAACATGAAAAATTCTCATATATATCCAAAATAATAAATTAATAATATTTAAATGATTTTAATATTTAAATTATTCATCTAAATTTTAATTAAATGATTTTAGATATTTTAAATTATTGAATAAATAAATAAAACTAATATAAATGCTTATTTAAACATATATGTCAATGAAGAATCAAATACCGAATGAACTGAATTAATTAAATTCAATGAATAAATTGTTTTAAACATATATTACAGAACATTAATTAATCAAGCCGAGGAAGTTTTACAACCTTTTTATTCCGGTTAATGCTCAAAATTATTGAAATCAATCTCTTTTAAATCTATATTGCGAGTTTATGAAATTGAGATATATTGGTTAATGTTGGATAAACCTAACATACTTGAGTAAAAAGTTTAATTAATATATGAATAATTTAAATATTAAAATTATTTATATATTATTAATTTATTATTTTGGATATATATGAGAATTTTTCATGTTTTGGAAGGATATTAACGTAATTTTGATTTTTAGAAGGACATTGCCATAATATTGGAGTTTTGTAAGGACGTAGATGTAAATCTCCCTTATATAGAAGCTTTAAAACACTTATGTAAAAATGATGGGAAAAATTCATATCATAAGTAAAATCTCTAAAGTAGTTTCGAAAAGTACTTCTAACATAACTTTTGTTAATCCCACCTACAACTTCTTAATCACCAGCTTGACATAACATCCGATGAAGATCCTTCACTTTTGCCTCCAGCTAACAATCAATCAACGGTAGATCTTGTATTAAAATCAACAGATGATGATTTGCATACATGGCCGAATAGGTACTTCCGATATATCTTGAATTAAGTTTTGGCTTTTTGAGTGATTGTTTTAACTAAAAGTACTTGTTTGTATATGGCTTTCTTCTAGATTTGAGTTGCGAGTTCGTGTTAGTATTGGTGTTAATAAGCTCACTTTGATCCCTCGTGTGAGAAATGTAGAAAGCAAGGCCTTTTCACTTACTATTGCTCTGCGTAATTACTTTTCCGTATCAGATATCAGGTTAGCATAACTTATATAATTATTTTTTCAAACTGATCATTAATTCATAATTATTGTAACTGCTAGAGATGACACGGCAAATCAGATAATTGTTCTCTAGCATTGTAGATCTTTGGGTGTGTTATATGATTGGCAAGATGTGCGGGTTGGGTAACGGGTCGGGCTGTAATGATTCTTTTGTTTTTAATACGGTAGAGCTGAGTATAACTTTACTTTATATAAAAAATATACTTTTAGAGGCTAAATCTTGGAGTTACACGCTTTAGGAGGTTGTAATTTGAATGCATCATAAACTGATTTTGGATGATTTTTAACCCGTTTGACCCATTCCCCTCCCGTTTGAGAAAAGACAATGTAAAGTGACCCAAGTAAATGGGTGAACTTACTAAGATTGCTGCTTTTCAAGAAGCATAGGCATTAATTCGTACATTAGTTTTAGTTTATTGATTGGGTAAACACTATAACTTTCAGGCCGTATGAACACGAGATGAAAAAACAAAAACAACTGGAGCGCAGACTACTTGAGGAGCGGTCATATTACTGTTACAGGTTCAAAATGAGTGCTATAATTTCATTTACAAAACTGCTAACTTATTTAGTTATGCTAATGATTATATTGCCAAATATGAATCATTATAGACCCAAATATCAAACTACTTGAATAACCTTATCTAGATTGCGATGAAGCTTTCATTCGGGCTTTTGCCAAGCGTGTGTTCTTTTTTGCACTTCAATATGTTTCAGGTAAATAGATGCATGATTGAATATTATTAGCTTGTTATCTTTGCAAGCTATAAGGGGTTCTACATGTCTTTCGATCTTTAGTCATTTCTGTTACAAATATAACAACTGGGCATAAGTAATTTTGTAAGAGATTATAGCATTTCTATTTTTTATTAGGTTTGATATATTTCTCCGTGGTAAGCACCTAACCGATGAATAATGATTAGGTTTCATATCAAAAGACTTAAATAAAAGCTTTAAAACAGTTATGTGAAAATGATTAGGTTTCATATCAAAAGACTTAAAAACGGTTTTATATTTCAACTTTCACTTCTCATTTTTTTTTTGTAGAATCATTCTTCTTAGTAGAGTATCCTTTTCACCGATCCATTTACGATGTTTCAAAAAGTACTTCTAACATCACTTTTGTTAATACCTGATGTGTAAAATCTGAGTTAAATTATTTATTAAAAGAATTGGATATTAGTAAAGTAGACTATCACACAATACAGACAGTGTACCTGATCGTATAGTAGTATAGATCTAGTAAGTCCGGATCGAACTCAGGGAACGTGTATTTAAATTCGTTATTCTAAATTATTTAATTAAACTAATGAAAGAAAATAAATAGGGGGGACGTTTTAGTTCTGCGAGAACGTATTTCGATTAAGTAAGTAACTAAAGCAAAATAATAATCAATTAACTAAAGTGGATTGTGAATGAAAAGATGTTTGAAAGAGTTCTTAAGATGTGATCAGATATTAAAAAGCAGTGATTACTTGGATATTACGTTTCACTTGAATTATGGATAATACGAATATGTTTGATTGGTTTAACTGTGATTCCTATTATAACTAGACTTCCTATTAGGGTTATCTAATCCTACAAAATCAGGGAAAGATCATACGACTGATCGTACATCAAGAGCTATCTTAGACTATCCACCCTAATCTGTGCTTTAAAGTCACTATTATTAACAATTTAATCTGTCGACTACGAATTAACAAAAGTCTCAACTATTCAATTATGATATAATTGTCATGGTCGTTTAATTTATTAGGTTACTATTATTCTTACCCTATCTCAATTAAGTCTCAAGCTACAATTATCTAACGAATTATATAATTGTAAATAACTAATAAACCTATATGAACGCTAGTTATGATATAAGTTTATCAATCACGCTAAGTAGTTAACCTAACAACTTTAAATAAACATGGATTGCGATTAAACGTTAATAATAAAGGAAAAACCAATTAATTCAAACATAAAACTTAATAATCCATAGATTCAAGCTCAACAATCCAAGCAATCACTTTCAAGAGTTTAGTTCATGTTGGATTGTGAGAAAATAGCATAAGATTCAATAGACAAAAACATTGTATCAAGAAAATTAAGTTAAAATTACAAACCAACTTAAACAAACTTCGAAGACGATTAATTTGCGTTAATCGTGACTTCTAACGTGATCCGAGGCCTCAAAAACCCTCCTAGAAGCTCTCCTGGTCGACCTTTGGTGGTTGAAAAGTGGAAAAAAAGATCTTTGATTCGTAACCCAAAGATTTGCTTAAATAGGGGTCTGGCCGACCTTTCAGCCGCCGGCTGGGCTTCTCCAGCCGTCGGCTGGATAAAATTCCTTGCGCGCTACGTTTCGTTTGACCCGCAGTTGACTTTTTGAGATTTTGAAATTCAGCCGCCGGCTAAAATAACTCAGCCGCCGGCTGGATTGGTCTGATGAGATTTCTTCCAAAATATAAATTGTAGCTCTCTCTTTCTTCTTTCTTCTCCAATTTGAATCACCTAAATCGGATATCGTATGAAGAAGTTATGATCAAAACGGTGAAGGTGCGTAAAACACTTTTCACGTATGATCTTCAAGTTTGATTCTTCATAGTTTTTCTTCATTTAAGCTCCGTTTTCTACCGTTTTCAACTCCTTTTTGTTCCATGATCCAAGTTTAACTCTTATCTACATATATGTATGAAAACACTACCCAAATCATAACAAAATGCGAAAAACAAGAGTATTAAAGAGAAATATGATTAAGAAAATGTCAATTATTTTAAGCATATCAAATTCCCCACACTTGAATCCTACTTGTCCTCAAGTAGACTATCAGATTTAGAACAAAACAATCATCTTCAATAAAAATAAAATACTCAACGAATTAAGTAAATTACAAAAAATTAGATTTACGAAGATGAATTTAACAATTACCAAGCCAATATTTAAATGCATAACTAAACATCTCACGATTTGGGAAGTATAACACTCAATCACTCAAAAAGCTAATCTAAGTGTAATATATATGTGAAATCGCTCAAAGCTCAGTCATGACAAGTATTCTATCATAGGCTTGATAACGATACGCTTCTCCACCAATAGAGTCTAAGTAACTAGTTCAGAGGACTTATGGTCATATCAATGGGTGATGGGTAAAATAATGGAAAAATGGGATGAAAGTGAATTATAATGCATGATATGAAACAAATAAATTCCAATTAGTCTACAAATCCAAATATTTTAGTCAAAAACCATATTACTTTCAAAACTCGATTGATTATCCCTAATGGCTCATTCTGATGAAACTCCCAAGACCAAACTTCGCCTTAATTCTTCAACGGTTCGATTGAGAATTTTATTTCTCGCAAATTTCGTTAAATCACTTCAACAATTATTGGTTACCTAGTACGGGCTTTAATAAATATTTTTTTCTGTTTTTTTTTTTTTTTTTATTTTATTAAAGACACCGCTCAAAAGGTCCATCAAAATCATGAATAACTCTTAAACTTATATCCACATGTAACTTCTTTCGTGAACTTAAATAACTTCATGCCATCATATATAACAATCCGTCTAATAATCAACCAAGTTAAGAAAGAGGAAAATTTTCAACAAAAATATCTGGATTAAACGACTTAGACATTTAGGCTCAATTTATGGAATATATATATGGAAAGGTGATAAAAGAAAAAGGTTTGGCGCAAATATGGTATCTAAACGTCAAAAACACTAAAAACGAGTGTTCGATAGGTAGTGTGAGTCAAATAACCAGTGTAGCTACCGACTATAAGAAACGAATAGGCCAATCAACGGTTTAACAATCCTAATTCTTTTGCCTCTTTCCTAGTTACTAATAAGTAAAACTTATGCTCATTCATAGCCTCGAAGCGTATACAGTGTCAAGTTCTAAAGTCTACAAGTCACCGGCACACTCATACAAAAATGAAGATAAAAGCATATAAAGTGTATGCTATAATGGCTCGAATCCTCACAAAAATGTAACAGGGTTGGTGCGCTCAGTTATGCAACTAGTTAAACTAATCACGAAATTTTCAAAAATTTGCAACTAAAGACAAGTAGACTTCTTTTCTACCCCCTCCCCACACTTGAATTGTACAATGCCCTCATTGTACTAAAACTTAAACAAATTGTGAGAAAAGAAAATAGAAAAGAAGAAAAGAAACTCCCCCTTGTCGACCAAAACTCGTACCACGTTCAAAATATTCCGTCCACTTCGTTGGCTTGCATATCAAATACCTACTAATAAAAACAAAAACAAAAAAAATAAAAATAAAACTAAAAATAGAAAAGAAAAGAAAACAAACCGCGGGTTGCCTCCCGATAAGCGCTTGTTTGTGTTCGAGTCACTAGCTTGACTCTACCCTTATTTATCAAGAAGAAGGGTGTTACACCCCACACTTGACGTTTTGTGAGGGTGATAGTAGAGATAACCACCTGTCAGGTTTGAATACCACGGTTGAAGATGATGTGGTGGTAGGACTTTCCACATAGCTTGTGGGTTTGTAACCGGATAAACTTCGACCCATTCCTCTTTATCACGTGGCTTGACGGAATGTACAAGTGACCAATCAGATTTCCCATATTTTTCACCTATTTCTTCCACCAACGTTGCACCCGGATTTTCCAACAAATACTCCAACTCTTTTAAATCTCGTTCCGGGTAAAAATCATCATTTGTATCTTCAGAAGTGAATAAACTGTGCTCCTCATCATACCTAGCCAAAAGTCTCTCCAATTCTTCAAAATCTACTTCAGTATCGGACTCCAAGTCTTCGTATTCAAGCAATAGAGTTTCCAACCTATCTTCATCACTAATTTCCTGTACTGCATTCATTTCTAAAAACCGATGAAGAATAAAAGCAATAAAAATGTACAAAGAATAAACAAATGAAAACTAACTAAAAGGAACTAACGAAAAGAAAAGAAAAAAAAAACTACAAAAATTAGATCAACTAAAAATTTCAAATAAACAAGAAAAAATTAAAAACGTTCCCCGGCAGCGGCGCCAAAAACTTGATGTGTAAAATCTGAGTTAAATTATTTATTAAAAGAATTGGATATTAGTAAAGTAGACTATCACACAATACAGGCAGTGTACCTGATCGTATAGTAGTATAGATCTAGTAAGTCCGGATCGAACTCAGGGAACGTGTATTTAAATTCGTTATTCTAAATTATTTAATTAAACTAATGAAAGAAAATAAATAGGGGGGACGTTTTAGTTCTGCGAGAACGTATTTCGATTAAGTAAGTAACTAAAGCAAAATAATAATCAATTAACTAAAGTGGATTGTGAATGAAAAGATGTTTGAAAGAGTTCTTAAGATGTGATCAGATATTAAAAAGCAGTGATTACTTGGATATTACGTTTCACTTGAATTATGGATAATACGAATATGTTTGATTGGTTTAACTGTGATTCCTATTATAACTAGACTTCCTATTAGGGTTATCTAATCCTACAAAATCAGGGAAAGATCATACGACTGATCGTACATCAAGAGCTATCTTAGACTATCCACCCTAATCTGTGCTTTAAAGTCACTATTATTAACAATTTAATCTGTCGACTACGAATTAACAAAAGTCTCAACTATTCAATTATGATATAATTGTCATGGTCGTTTAATTTATTAGGTTACTATTATTCTTAGCCTATCTCAATTAAGTCTCAAGCTACAATTATCTAACGAATTATATAATTGTAAATAACTAATAAACCTATATGAACGCTAGTTATGATATAAGTTTATCAATCACGCTAAGTAGTTAACCTAACAACTTTAAATAAACATGGATTGCGATTAAACGTTAATAATAAAGGAAAAACCAATTAATTCAAACATAAAACTTAATAATCCATAGATTCAAGCTCAACAATCCAAGCAATCACTTTCAAGAGTTTAGTTCATGTTGGATTGTGAGAAAATAGCATAAGATTCAATAGACAAAAACATTGTATCAAGAAAATTAAGTTAAAATTACAAACCAACTTAAACAAACTTCGAAGACGATTAATTTGCGTTAATCGTGACTTCTAACGTGATCCGAGGCCTCAAAAACCCTCCTAGAAGCTCTCCTGGTCGACCTTTGGTGGTGGAAAAGTGGAAAAAAAGATCTTTGATTCGTAACCCAAAGATTTGCTTAAATAGGGGTCTGGCCGACCTTTCAGCCGCCGGCTGGGCTTCTCCAGCCGTCGGCTGGATAAAATTCCTTGCGCGCTACGTTTCGTTTGACCCGCAGTTGACTTTTTGAGATTTTGAAATTCAGCCGCCGGCTAAAATAACTCAGCCGCCGGCTGGATTGGTCTGATGAGATTTCTTCCAAAATATAAATTGTAGCTCTCTCTTTCTTCTTTCTTCTCCAATTTGAATCACCTAAATCGGATATCGTATGAAGAAGTTATGATCAAAACGGTGAAGGTGCGTAAAACACTTTTCACGTATGATCTTCAAGTTTGATTCTTCATAGTTTTTCTTCATTTAAGCTCCGTTTTCTACCGTTTTCAACTCCTTTTTGTTCCATGATCCAAGTTTAACTCTTATCTACATATATGTATGAAAACACTACCCAAATCATAACAAAATGCGAAAAACAAGAGTATTAAAGAGAAATATGATTAAGAAAATGTTAATTATTTTAAGCATATCAATACCACAACTTCTTAATCACTAGCTTGACATAACATCCTTCAAACAAAATGTAAACAAATATAAAAATGAAAATCAATTATCAAAAAATAACTTAGAATAGAAACCAATAAGTTGGTACCTTAATATGAAAACCATATGCGAGAATTACAAATTTTGAAGAACTTTTTTGTAAACAATGTTAGTAGTGCTGCTACTAATCTTCTTCTCTTTATCAAGAATCAATATTTTCAGTCCTTTTTTACTTTTTACCCGTGAAATAGCAACGTACAATTGTCCATGGGTAAAAACTGGACGTGGCAAGTACAAACCAACACGTGATAGAGACTGTCCTTGACTTTTGTTAATCGTCATAGCAAAGCAAACAACAAGTGGAAACTGCTTTCTTTTAAGCTTGAAGGGAATTATATTATCCGAAGGAGTTAACCGCATTCTAGGAATGAAAACATGTTGCCCGATGTTTGTACCAGTCATTATCTTAGCCTCGATAATATTCTTACCAAGCCTGACTATTTGTAATCGTGTGCCATTGCACAATCCATTTGGTTGATCAATGTTTCTAAGTAACATCACCGGAACATCCTTTTTCAATATTAACTTATGATTTGGTACCCCAGACATTTTGAGACTGTTAAGCACTTCGGGAGACCACAAAGCGGAAACTTCTTCTGATACATGTTCAGACTCGCATATGCTATCTGAACTTGGATAAACCGTTTCTTCTCCTGGAATCATTGATAGCAATCTTTCATTTATTGTGTCAACAACGTCATGGGTCGGTGCAAGAATAACTCATTCTTGAAAATATTTGGGATCTGATATGTGATTAACAACATCAGGATATGTGAATGATATAAGTGAACCAACCGAATCCTTTTCATCTTTAATGAGCAAATCATCAGGAATGTCAATAAGAACCTCTCTATCATTTGGTTCACCAATTTCACCATCTCCAATTTTCAATATCCAATCGGCAAAATCTTTGATTTCATTCTGATCAGAAATGGTTGATCCAACTTGTAGTCTCATATTAACATCCAACTTGTAGTCTCATATTAACAGTTAACCTAGGCACCTTACAATAATCCCATAGATAAGAAAAATTTAGAGAAGCATGTACTATGTCATGTCGCTCCCTTTAGGAATTACCGGTAAAAATTTGTCTAAAATCACCACCACAGACAACTACCTTTCCTCCAAACACTTTTTCTTCGCTACATGGATCATTTGAACGAAGAATATCTCGCAATGTTCTATCTAGAGCCTCAAAACAATGCCTATGTATCATAGGTGCTTCGTCCCAAATGATAAGTTTAGATTTCCTTAATAAATCTGCCAAGTCACTGTTAGGATGCATTGAACAAAAAGAATCTTCGTTAACGTTTATAGGAATAAGAAATCGTGAATGTGTGGTTCTACCCCCTGTCAACAAAAGAGCTACTATACCAGACGATGCAACGTTTAAAACAATATGACCTTTTGAACGCGAAGCGGCAGATAACGTTTTCCTAATAAATGTCTTTCCCCTACCACCGAATCCTTACGCAAAAAACATGCCTCCGATATCATTTTCAACCAATCGTGATAATAGTTTCATAAACACTTTTCTGCTCAATTGTTAGACTGTTCAGGAGTTGAACGTGCTCCGTTTCTAATATTCCAAGGTCATATAATAGTTCATCACGGATCAATAGGGTGGTTGACGACAGCGCGTACCTTTCATCAGGAAAAGGCATGCCAACATAATTTTTCAATGAGCTACCATTCTTTCGGAGTAACAATTCAATATCATCAAGTACATAATTTTGAATGTCATGAAGTTGAAGGTCCAAATCTGCAACAATAGTCATATATTTATTATCTGGTTATTTGAATCATATAGAAGAATTTGAATAAAAACATAATAATTCTTAATAATATGATCAAATTAAAAGCTATGTATATATGAAATAACATGTCCTATTCACAAGCCTTTGTGTGCGAGAAATGTCATCAGACATATCCTTCCATGTTTGTAACCAAACAGATGACGGTCGAGATAGACTGTTAGACAACAACAACATCACAAACAATAAACGAACATACCGACCACTTGCCCATGAGTTAGCTTCTTTGATACATGAAACATACTCTTTGTCATCATCCAAAAGCCCTAGAGCAAAACATGCATCTTGAAAATAATCATAAAGTATGCCATTTACGGTACGAATATCTTCAAATGAAGTTGGACCTCTTACTTTGTTTAAAAGAACGCGAAGAAAATACAATTCCCCAAGAGATGGAGGAACATAATAAATTCTTCCAACTTTCTTGCGTTGTTTTCTCATTATCCATTTTCTCAAATCAGATCTCCAAACATAATCCCCCAGAAATTCGGCATATGTCGGTGTTCGTGCATAAGGATCCTCTTTGTTCGTGCAGCAGTTTTTACAAGCAGTATAAAATCAACCATAATCTCATCAACCATAATCTTCCTCGACAGACTTTATTGTACCAAGAACAACACAAATAGTTTCCTACATAAAAACAAATAAAAATAATTATAATCTACCAAAGATAATAACCTAACATATGTGATTATTTGAAACAAAAATCAAATAATACCTTTGTAACTTCAAAGATATCTTCCACATACTTTCTTCCAAATGTCTTAAGAAATTCCTCACGGGAAGTATACACAGTTTGGCTAGATAGTGGACCAACCAACTGAGAAGAACTCTCACTCCCATTTCCAAGCATGATACTAAAACAATTAAAACCAAAATTTAGTCACATAATTTAAAACCTGATGATATTATGTATCCATATGTGATTACGTGTTTCTGAAACTACGAATCTCTTCAATGTCATCATTGATAAACATACGGGTACCAAAAAAAACCATTTTGAATATTAGGGAAACCTATAATAGATATATTAGAAAAAATATATTTATGATAAAAGTATTTAAATTATATACAAAAAGTGTATTAAGAAAAGTAAGTAGTTCAACCTCTCCAATCTTTTACTTTGACAAATTGTATGATGACAATCACAAGATCATCAATCGCAAAATCTTGAATAAAGGTAGAAAATTGTTGTGCATAACCGTCCCACATTGTGCAACTAAGAGTGTTTCCCTATATAAAAAAAATAATGTTAGAGACAAAAGACCTAACTTTCATAAGGTAAATGCAAATGTACTAATTAATTTAGAAAAAACATACTTCAAATCAACAATATCAAAACCTATCCTCTTGAATTCTCTTCCGTTACGGGAATACACCTCCATATCAGTAGTAGAAACAACGTAACCAATAACATCTACAAAGAAGAAAACATAAACTAAGATCAAGACAAATGCTCACAAAACAAACACACAAAGGGTACATATATAAAATAAAAATGGTATACTAAGCAACAGTAGAGTTACACTAAAAAAAAATATACCATTTTAGGTTAAATAGCTTGAACATACTGATTATACTACCACCACCAATTAACATAAAATATTAAAAGTTCTAGATAATAAATGCAATGACATTATAGAAAAGATCTTGAAATTAAACTAACTAACAATGACCTATTTCAACTTTTAGTAAAACTGACTTGTTTCTACGCAACACTATTTTCATCGAAACTGGTATAAACGAAACTAAATCGATACTTAATCACTGAACAACTAAAAATTAAACAAATTAACATTATGCGTAGTGTTTCTTTAAGCATTAATATATTATATTGACACATGAATATAAACGAATACGAACAATACATACATAGGCCACTAAATTATCAAAAATATGCGTAGTGTTTCTTTAAGCATTAATATATTATATCGACACATGAATATCAAAACGAATACGAACAATACATACATAGGCCACTCAATTATCAAAAATTTCTCATTAAGGCCATTTATTCTAATTAAAAACTTAATGAAACCTGTAAAACATTAAAATATCCCTAAATTCAAACACATTCAATTTGTAAAATGACAAAAATGCCCGTAAATCAACTCAACCATTTTATAACAAGGTTTTCACCGAAAACCACAACACGATCAGAACCAGCATTTTAATATCAAAAACACATGCGGAAAAAAAATTAAATCAAACAAACAGGTAGTTTTTATTTTGTCATTTAAATCCCTTAACAACTAAACACTAAACACACTAACATTCTTTTGATTAAAACCTTGACGAAATTTGAAAAACGTTAAAATCCTAAAGTCAAACCTTTTGTCACATCTTAAATTTGTAAAATGACAAAAATGCCCCTAAATCAGCTAAAAGGTTTTCTAACATGGATTTCACCGAAACTGGCATAAACAAAACGAATTTGATACTTAAACAGCCTATCCCAAACCAATATCAATTGTCTTGATTACCAACTACAATTAAACAAAACAAAATAAACAATTGTGTTATAATAAAAAATCCTCTAAATTCAAACCTTTTCGCATACAATTTCTAAAATGACAAAAATGCCCCTAAATCAAGTCTATCAATATTCTAACAAGGGCTTCACCAAAACCAGTATAAATGAAACGAATTCGATACTTAATCAGCATATCCCAACTCAACATCAATTTTCTTGATTACTCAACAATTTTCTAAAATGACAAAAATACCCCTAAATCAACTCAACAAATTTCTAACAACAAACAAAACAAAATAATTATCTGGGTACTAAAAAAATCAACAAATTAGGCTCCAAGAAATCAAATATTACATTTTCTTCAAGCTGGGCAGTTTTCTAAACAAAATAATCACCTCGGTTCCAAAAAAATCAACAAATTAGGTTAAATGTGTTTTAAAACTCACAGTATACGTAGACAAATTGCTAAACAACGAAACATACAATCATGATATATAAACATGAAATTCCTTAATGACAAGAAATTATATAATAAAAAGGGTATACTAACCAACAGTAGAGTCTATAGCCACAATAAATTATAAAATAAAAAGGGTATACTAACCAATAAAAAGAGTTTTCAACCATATGAAAACCATACAAAGGACCTTCAAACTCCTACAAATTCTTACCGATGTGTTGCGATAGAAGTTGAGCTTGTATTGATGATTAATAACAGGATACCTATCATTCATCTCACCAACTCCAAATTTGGAGAGAATTACAGTACTTTCCTGTTGAAGATGGATTTCAAAAACATCCATCAAATCCCTCTTTACAGTTGCCTGAATCATGTCGCCCTGTACAATTTTAAAACGATTGATTAAAATATACGCAAATAGTAATCATAAGAAATACAAATACGCAAATAGTAATGGTACCTTTTGTGACAACCGTCCAATTTCATGTGCATTTTATACTCTATGTCTCTCTTATTGTCTGTCATTGTCTTTAAATGTTCGTTAACCGGAAACGCGTCAGCGTCGGAATCACACCCGGAATCAATTTATATGAGTCATAATACCAAGAAAACACCTAATGAACTTTCCTAAGTTAATAACGTATCATATTATAGAACTTTAGTTAACGAAAAGGTCCAACGAAACAATAATACAAAAACAGCAAAAACACACATTTTATTACAAAGAGGTCCAGGACGACGCACACAGGCCTTGTGCGCCGTCCTGGAAGGACCAGTCTCGGAAATTATTTGAATTTTTTGCATGTCTCGATTTCCTACAACCAACTACCAATCAAACTCGGGAATAGAGTATAATTTACTGTCTTTTGACAGTCCCCAACCCACTCCTTACCATCCATTTACTTTTATTTTCATTTTGTCATTTTACAAAACTAAAAACACACACAAACACTTTTCTCTCACAAACTCTCTCCAAAAACCTCCCATATTCCAGTGATTCCAGCTATTGAAACACCATTTCTAACCATATAAATCGTTTAGAACATCAAAGGAAGCAAGAGGAGTCAAAATATTTCGCTTAAGGACCATTTTCGTAAAGATTTTAGAGCACTAAATCCGGCCAAAACATCATCCACTCGATTTCCTCCGGTAGATTTCTGTTATTTTAATATTTTTACATAAACAAACACTTGCATGTAAGATCTAAAGCATAAAACTAAGTTTTTACAAAGATTTATGACTTTTTATGGTCAAAAACGATTTTTAACCGGAATAACCTTTAGATCTATAAATTTATGACTAAAACTACTTTAGAAACTGTTAAAATGAGGTTTTATTAAGTTTAGACCTATTGCATGTCGAAGTCTATGGATAAATAAACGTTTTGCAAGAAAAACTTGAAAACCCGCAGGTTGTGCGCCGTCCTAGAGGCCAGGACGACGCAGCATGACACAAAATGTGTTCTGTGCGCCGTCCCAGTGCTCACAGCGGCGCCCACAGCTGCAAATTTTCCCGAATATTCGTTATTTGGACGTTTTTGACTTGTTAGACCCGCTGACTTTTTGATATATGATATTTGAGACTGAGTTTGGTAAAAGTAATAAAATTTGTGACTTGTATGGACTAATTGGACTTAAAATGGACTAGATTAATGTGATATCGTGTTATAGGTGATTTTGTGAGCAGAAGTGGTATTGCATTTTTGGATATGAAATTTGGGCGCGGAAGCTATTACGAACATTGCAACTTTTGTGAACTTTTGGAAACTATTACGAACTTATGCCACTATTGTGAACTTTTGAAACTATTATGGAACTAATGATCTATTTTGGAAACTTTGTGAAACTTTTTTGCGTAAACACTTTATTGCGCTACTGGCTTACTTTAAACTTACCGGCTTGCCCCCTATTCGGCTAAACTAGTTATTGATTACTTGTATTCGAGACCAACCCTTGATGAGATTATAACGCGATTCTTAAGTGCCTACTATCTTTTTGAAACAAAATTACTTTAGTGCCCACCTTTTTAGAACTTTACACACTATTAACTTCTGAGCCGTTTAGTAATAATGGGTATCGATACTTAGGAAAGAACCGTTCCTTGCTTAGATGCCAGTCTAAGTACATGTTACTATGATCTTTTATACTCCCCGTAGGATAGGCGGGGTAAGGGGCCTCACGGTTGAATAATCGGTTTATTTTGAACACTTAAGTTATAGAATGCCAAGAGGTTAATACAAGAATCTAATTAGTTACTTATACGCATATATACACTCTTTTAGCGATTGGTTCCGCAACTATGATTCTGCTAAATATTGTTCTACTTGGTCTGTACAAACTTTAGGGCATTGATACGCCCGTTACTTCAAAACTTTAAAAGTATATAAACTTTAAGCGACTTTCTCCGCTAACCTCCTTTTGGGAAACTTTTTACCTTTATATACTTAACCGAAACTTTTGCCGAGAAACTTAAACTGTAACTCACTCACTACTTTTTGTAGTTGACACTTTATCTTATGTTTCAGGAAATTTACTGTAAGGATGAAGTGCATGGCATAGACGGGTCAAGACGATTGTGTGAGATCATTATTGGGAAAAGATTTGTCTATTTGTTTTGGGAATTTTAATTGAAACTTTAAACTATGTATTCGTGTACTGAATGACTTGGTTGTTTTGAAATTTGTAAACATTTTTATTATTTACCAATGACTTGAAACCGTTATGTTTGTTATGAGCTGTGTAATGGTATTCCAGCTCTTCACACTTCGTGTTTCCGCTTTAGCGGGGTGTGACAGACTTGGTATCAGAGCACATGTTATAGTGAAAACGGTTTTAAAATTTTTCAAAAATTTTCGAAACCAAACTATAACCAAGGCTTTTCGGAAAATCATTTATGGGTTCAAACTTTAGAGAATTAATTTCGCGATTGCATGGTTATTTTTAACTATGCATGGCCTGATCACCCATGCCTAGTTCAAAATGAATTATGCAAGGACGGAACGTAATTACTATTTTTAACGGTTTTTAAAGTCAAAAATTCCCGGTTCTGTCTTTTCCCGATTCTTACGTGACTGACCCGTGCATGCATTCATTACACATTTCCTTTATTATTTCTTTTGTGTCTCCACGTACTTACGAAACTCATTGTTCACAGATCTGTCATGTCTCACTCCTCCCGTTCGCGATCACCGTCACGATCCCAGTCCCGATCACTACCGAGAGCCGCTTCGTCTCCCGAGGCTTCTGAGGGCCGCACCGCTTCAGAAAGCCAACGCCATCAGACCACCGACCCCACGAAGGAGACCTCCATGGCTATCTCCAGCAGTATCGGGTCCAGCCCGAGGACTGTATTACCACCTCCACCACCGGTACCCGTTGCCGCACCACCCCAGTACCGGGGGCCACTTACTAGGTTGACTGCGCGAAAGCAGGTCATCCTCCCGGGCCGCCTACCGGATCGGATGGCCGGACACCAGGCCGGTCCACCCGACCCGCACCATCCCACCTCCCATTTGGTCACCCTGTAGAGGAGGCCCCACATAACCCTCTCATGGACCATTACTCATGGAAAAGGCAGATGGAGCGCGAGCAGATGTAGCGCGCTCGCGATGTTGAGGCCGTTAGGCAGAGGATGTCTCCTACTCTTCAGCCTCCCCCACCGGCCGCGTTCCTCCACCTGCACCGCGAGGTACGGGTACTGGCACAGGAGACCCAGCAGCAGGGGCTCCTTATCAGTGAGGTCACCGACGCTGCACATCAGTTGTCGGAGCAGTCGTTGCGAGTAATCGCATCGACACGAGCTGGCAAGGACTGTGCAACACCTTATTGGTGTGTGCCTAGTGATGGGCACGTTGATTGCGGTCATGGTGGCCAAGATGTTTCTGGAGAGGCGTCACTAGTCATTTCCCTTATATTGTACTGTACTTAGCTTAGTCGTAATTTTCACATTGTACACGACTTAGGCTACTTATCTATTATCTTTTTATGTATTGTAATCGTACTTTCTATTCAGTAATTTCTACTTTGTTCCAAACCTTATCACTATTAATGGAAGTTCTATCTTTTATTATTCGTACTTATCTTGTCGTGTGAATCTTTTTATTATTGACAATCATTATAGTAACATCTCTTGAATCATTGTCGTGCGTGTGCTATTTGGTCCTTCATATTATTCTTACGCTATTATTATCATTGTTCATTGAATTGTATTCTTATCATATTCCATTCGTGCGTCCTAAATTGAATCTATTTTCTGATTGTAGAATCATGGCACCTCCGCGCTCAAATGCTAGCCTCATTGCTGAACAAGTTGCTGCTCAGTTGAATGCGGCAATGCCCAACATGATCGCCCAGATCACCGCCGGGATCAACGCCAACGTCAACAACCATCATCAGCAGCAACAACAGCAACCGCAGCAGCAGCAACAACAACATAACAACCAGAACCAGAATAAGAACCAGAACCAGCACCCAAACCCTCCTCCGTGCAACTATAAGAGCTTCATGGCATGTAAGCCAAAGGAGTTTCACGGACAACTGGTGATGTAGGACTGCTCCAGTGGTTCGAGAGTATCGAATCAGTCCTACACATCAGCCGATGTGCCGAAGCCAACAAGGTGGAGTACGCCTCCTGCGTATTCCATGGTCGAGCCTTATCGTGGTGGAACAACGTTGTTCAGACCCGAGGGCGTGAGACTGCCTACGCGCTATTTCTTGGAATGCCTTTAAGAACCTACTCATCGAAGAATACTGCCCAAGAGGGGAAATCAAGAAGCTCAAGGCTGAGCTGTTGGACCACAAGATTATCGGAAATGACATCGAGAAGTACACCACCCGGTTCCACGAGCTTGCCCGGCTAGTTCCAAGGCTGGTAACCCCTGAGGAGAACCGGATCGATCTTTACATCTCTGGTCTCGTTCCAGAAATCCGTGGCATGGTCATCGCATCTAAGCCCCAATCATTGCAGAGCG